>JAVXUP010000800.1:0-346574 GCA_033070095.1 Escallonia herrerae | reverse complement strand
CAACTTTTCAACGCTCGAGGGCCTGTCAAAGCAACGCATGCTCAAGTCACGTGAACCATTCGTGAAGCGACTTCGACGTGCCTTCCACCCCAAGGGGTCGGCCACCCCAAGGGGTCGGCCTCCCCCAAGGGGGTCGGCCTCCCCCAAGGGGGTCGGCCTCCCCCAGGGGTCGGCCACCCCGAGGGGTCGGCCTCCCTCTAGGGTCGGCCTCCCCCAAGGGGTCGGCCACCCTCGGGGGGTCGGCCTCCCTCTAGGCTCGGCCTCCCCCAAGCGTCGGCCTCCCTTGGGGGTCGGCCACCCCATGGGGGTCGGCCACCTGCCTTGAACACCGACGCCGTCACCTTTGACCACACCACATTGTCGCGACAACCGTCGCTCTCGGCAGTGCCCCTTCGTCGCGATGACCGTCGCCCGTAGTCTCGATGACCGTCACTTGTGGCCGCTCTGTCGCCATGACAACCGTCGCTCACGGTCGCGCGCCATCCACGCAACGACCCTCGTCGCTCGGAGATCACTCTGCGACCCTCGTCGCCCGCACTCAACCGCGCCCCATGCGCTGCAAGCATGTTATATGCCTACGGGATAGGCCACTCCTCCAGGACACTATCTCCGCCAGGGTGCCTGCGTGACTAGCCTACGTACTCTGGCACTGGGGGCTCGCGTCGGCACCCCTAAGGACTATGACCCCCGGGTCACTCGGAGACGGGAGCAGGTCTTCGGAAGGGCATCTTGCCTAGTCCACCTGGCAGCTGGGCGTCGGGTCTCCCCCACCGCTGCCAGACCTGTGGGATTCAGTAAGGGCTTGGACTGGAGGCTGGGGCAACGGGCTACTCTGACCATGCTACCGCGGTGATCGTTCCTCAGACAGGAAGAGAGATGTTGCAAGGGCATCCCAGAATAACTTATCTCTTAACTGGTTTGACCCAATTAGACTCTCGGTGCTCGATTCCTTTTATCACTTTCTTAAAAAAAATTCCTCTTCTAAGTTCATTTGTTATGATTCATCATTAGCCGTGTTAATTAATTCATCATAACTAAAATTGCAATCGATTAGTAAGCAGAATCGCTGATTATATTATCTCAGTTGGGGACAATAAGAATGAACTCTAGACTAGTAATGGAAATAGGATCAAATAGGTATTCAGGCTCGAAATTTGACTCAGTTGGGAATAGTCTTCCACAATTGCTCCAATAGCTAACAGCCATACTCCATCTTCCAATTTGTCATATGGTCAACCCTCTTCATCTTGGATAAGTACAAAGATATGCATATCATATTGCTGAAGCATGTTGTCACAACCTCTAGTTCTAGGTAATCCTTAATCCTCGGTTATCCCTTGGGCTTTAATGTCCTTGTCTCTTCATCCTCAACCCTATTACCACCCTTTGGTCATTTAGCAAATTGCGTAGATAGATCCTCCTGGGTGGGAACCTGAGCAGCTTGATCGACGTTTGATGGTAAGAGTACAAGGCTAAATTTAAAAAAAGAATAATAATAATTCCCTGAGATTCTCTAAAATAGAAAATTTTCCAGAAAATTGAGTGAACGAATCAATGGCTAGCTTTACATAAAATGATGACCTCGAAACTTTTTTGACGTTGAAGAACAGCAAATAATGACCATGCCCTACACCCGCATGTTACGGCCACTAAAAGTTTGTTTTTCCTCACCCACTCTCTTTGATTAGCTCTTCCAAGATATCAACACAAACGTTGCACACTGTGATTCGCGTTTGGAAAATTTTCGGGCAAACAACACGGTTAGGTGCCAACTCTAGCCCCTCTCTCTCTCTCTGTCCCCCCTTCTCTCTCCCCCCATTACGGCAATGAAAGTAAAAAAGAAAAGGAAGCGCAAACATCGTAATTACTAGAACCATGTGAATGACCAATGCAGAATGATGAAAAGGACTGAACTGTGTGGCCCATTCTACCGGAAGTCATGCGGAATCTGAAACAAGTTTTCAAGTGCTCCAACATCTATGTATACTGAAGGGCTGCCAGTTAAGACCTCTCACTCTTAAGCACATAGCTTTCTCTAGGTACCATGTCATTTTGCTAAAATGACTAAACCCAGCTCCTGCTTGTTCCTCATATTCTTCGTCGCTATCTCATTCAATTTCTTCCACTGCAAGTCTTCCGAATTCAACCTAGAGGACCTTTCATGGCTTGGCGAGATGGATGCAGAAGTTAACATGGTTCAGAACCGTCATGCTTTGCGAAGAAGGTGTGACTTTACGTCTGGAGAATGGGTTTTCGATCAGTCGTACCCTCTCTATGATTCTAGCTGCCCGTATCTTACGACTGCAGTGACTTGTAAGCGGAATGGAAGGCCAGATTCCGACTATGAAAAGTGGAGGTGGAAGCCACATGGTTGTTCAATTCCAAGGTATTTTAGAATTTGTTGTACCGATAGTACAAAAATTTACAACAGCAAATATTTCTTCGAAATTGTTACCTTTGCATTTCTTTTAAGTTTCACAAGGGTAGATTCTGTTGGGACTCAAACTCGCAACCTAGTAAGAACCTTGTGAGAAGCTCCATTGTAGACATTGTCTACGAGGATAATGTTAGGCCTGGCAGTCAAAAATGCTTAGGTGGTGCCATGAATTTGAGCTGATGGTTTGCCTATGATGTGCTCCCAAGATTTTCAGAATTTTGAGCAGCATACCTTTCTTTTCCTTCTGGACTAATGTGGCCGCAACTCAAGTTGCACCAAAAAGCTACAACCCCATTAGGCGACAATTAACGGTCGTTACTTAAAGCTATTGACTTGTCTCCAAACACCTTGTACAAAAATTCTAAACAATATCCTTTTAGCATATATGGAAAAGAGCATATTTAAAAACCGTTGGTCATTATATCAAAGGTTACAGCCAAACAGAATTTCTGTATTTTTTTTGACATCGAGAAACATTTAACTTACAAGAATTTCTTTTGGCAATGGATTTACGGTACTTCACTTTTGGTCACTTTGACTCCACTTCTGGCCACTTTTTCGGTTGTTTTTGGTGAAAAAGTAAAATATAAGCTGCTAAAACTCGAGTTCGTTTACCATTTTCCACAGTTTTCTAGTTGAAGTCATATTCCCTAGGGTCAAAAGAAAAGCGAACCCATATAGTTTGTCTCCACAAGAGTTCCAGTCATTTGAAACTCGCACAATACAAGTAAATGAGATGTCGGTTCTTATTGTATATACTCAAAAGAAAATTGCACCCTATTTTTGCACTCCGCAGATTAAAATGTTTTTCTACCCTTATTTAAGTTTAATTTCTATATTCAGGTTTGATGCATTGGATTTTCTTGGGAGAATGAGAAGGAAAAGAATAATGCTTGTTGGAGATTCAATAATGAGGAACCAATGGGAGTCCCTTGTCTGCCTAATACACTCAGTAATTCCCACTGCCCGGAGGATCGTGACCTACAATGGCCCTTCCATGGCCTTCCATGCTTTGGTAACGAAGTTGAAAATTCCTACTTCTAGGACTCGTACTTCAACTCTTACCGTTATGCCAACCCCAAAAATGAAATGTTTGTTGCAGGATTATGAGATGTCAATTGAGTTTTCATGGGCTCCACTACTTGTGGAACTGAAGAAAGGATTTGGTGGCAAAAGAATATTGCATCTGGATTTAATAGAAGAGAATGCAAAGTATTGGAGAGGAGTAGATGTTCTTGTGTTTGATTCAGCTCATTGGTGGACTCACTCTGACAAGAGCTCGTAAGAAAAATCAAGTCTTTCCTTCTTTTCTTTTCTTTTCCTTTCTTTCTTTTTTCATTCCTTTTTCTGATCTACTTGCCCATGGATTACCGAACGTAGAGTAGGCCTCTCTATTCCTCACTCCAAATATTTCGCTCTTGATGAGATTCCGGACCTTGCACAAGAAAGGAAGCGGCCCTTGTTATTGCTATCGAGCTCTATACCGCTGTGTTTCTCTCTAGGAGCTAAATCGAACTCTATGATAAACTGTATGATTGGAGCTAAACTCACATCACTTTCAGCTAAATTTACACCACCTTTATAACTAAAAGAGACATTAGTGACATGTTTTGACTTTTTTTGACAAGCGTGTTTAGCAGAAAAGTGTAAATTTAATTAGCATCCCACTCAAAGACTTTTGAAAAATTAGTAGCATTTCTAGAAGTCTACTGTAACGACACTTTTAAGTGGTCTAGTTTGCCCGACAAGATTTTCTAGTGCCACTTTCAACACCAATATTTTTTTTGTCTGCAGTCAAGGCTTAAGCGGACGAAATTTTAGGAGTTACACTTCGAGCAAAAATTAGGAACTTGTAAAACCTGTCACCAGAAAATCAGGGCTGCAGCCAATTGCTGCAAATCTGGCAGTTGCTAAAACTTTCAACTCGAACTTCTAGCAATGCTTATAGCTAGGGAGTGGTGTGAATTTTACAAATGCTGCAACTTTAAGCAGGTAAATGCGCAAGCAACTCTCATATCTCATTTAACACACTTGTGCTTGATTTCAGGTGGGATCTCACCATGGAGGGTAACACTGTCTTCAGAAACTCCAATCCAATAGTTGCCTACGAGAAAGGACTGTTTACGTGGGCTAAATGGGTAGATTTGAATCTGGATCCCCGCAAGACCCGAGTCATTTTCCGAAGTATGTCGCCCAGGCATAACAGGTAAAATCTGCCATCATATAATTAACATCATCTGATATAAAGTAAACCCTTGGAGAACTAACTTATTGGTGACATTTCATAATTACTAATCTTTATTAGCTTTTAATTAATAGTTTTAAAAGACTTATGTAGAGACATAAATTATATGGTGGAAATCTGCAATTTTAAAAATACGACAAAGAAAATAAGAATGATCGAGGATATACATTAAGAAACTAAAAGGAAATCACGGTGCAGCATAAAACTTTTAGGTGCGATAATTCAAAAGCATGTTAGGAGATCTTTAAGTTATAAGTAAGATCTTGAATTGCCACGGTTACGGTTAGAAATTATGTACCTCATATTTTATTTTTGATAAGTTTGCATGAAACAAATCTAATTCGACAAATTCATGTGTACTTGTACGCAAACTCTTATAATTAAGACCTCTTATAATTTTATAATTTTTCCATCTCTATCGATATTACTAGTGTTAAGGACCGACCGTATGCAAAGATAGAATTTGATTTCAACTTTATCTTCAGGGAATTTATGGTGACACCAACAAAAGTGACATTCTGAGTTCTTTGTACTTTTAGAGTTACATAAAAGTCAAAATGTTATTGATATGATGGAAATCTGCTGCAAGGTTGTTACGTATAGAGGATATACGTTAGGAAATTACAAGGAAATTATGGTGTATCATGGAAGAAAAAAAAAATCCCTTAAAGTGCAATTATTCAAAATGATGTTACAAGATCTTTACATTACAAGTAAGATTTTTAATGCCACAATTATGGTTAGTAAATGTAAACAACATCGTATTTTACTTTTGACAGACGTGGATGAAAGAAATCTAATTCGATAAATTCTACGCATATCCAAACTCTTATAATTAAGACCTCTTACAGTTTTACAACATTTTCATCTATCGCGGTATTAACATTAAGGAAGACGGCATGTAAAGATAGAATTTTGATGTCATCTTTATCTTCAGGGAAATTGTGGTTACACTTCAAGTGACAATTCTGAGGCGTTTATTCTTTTAGAGTTAAGCAAAAGTCGAAATGTTCTTCGAAATTTTTTCGTAACATACTTAATACTAGTTTTGGTTACCGGTCCTCTAGGTTTCCAAGATCTAGAGTTTGTTTTATCGTTACCCTATACATAGTGAGGACCTTCAACCATATCTTACAGCAATATTAGATTCATGTTTGACTGCTAGATAAGCTTTACTAACCTGCTCTCTTGGCACTCGTTTGATACAACAAAAAGCAAAGTTCTCGGCCATTAATGGGAATTTAGCAATCTTTAGGTTCATCCTCAGGGCCAACTTCTTAACTACAGTCTTGCAATCAGATTTCAGTAATAAAACCTAAAATTCGGTGTTTTGGTGAAAATATTGAGGGACCAAAAAATTGGTGGAGTACCTTCTCTTACTAAGGTTTAACCACTATTTGGTGATTACCACATTGAAGTGAATGCTTAGTGAGCAAGAATTTACATCTGACTAGGAAGTTTCATTTACTATTCACTATAACTCTAATTTTGATTAGGTCATAGCCAAATAATGGTCCCCAGTCTGCATGTGGGTTGGACGTGTGTTTATACTCGTATCATTTAATCCCTACTAGCTTCCATGAGTTCTTCGATGTTGGATTATGAGATGGCTTTGTGACTGAAAGAGGATCGGCTTCGAGGCACGTTGTAAAACGCTCTCCTTAAGTTTATATTTGCCCCCACCTAAAATTGGTGTGCAGCGGGTTACAGGCAAATACCCTCCAAGATACAACGAAGCGCACTAGTGAATAGTGTTTGCATACACGATATTCACTCCACAGAAAAGTGTATGAAATACTGGATAACGGGTTTACAACTAAGAAATTCTGCAGAAATTTCTTATTGTAAAAGATCTGCCGAAAGGAGAAGAGAGTAGAGGCTCATCTATATATGGTCAGATTTTCGGACCATTGTGCTCTATTTAAAGCACTAGTGGTTGCTAATCAAGGGTCATACCCTTTCATCATGCACCCAAGCAATCTAGACCGTCGGATTAGAAACCGTTAAGATTAACGGTCCAGATCTGGACTGGTAACTAACCAGCTCTCAACAGGTGGGTTTGGCCCGAACTGGAACCACCCAGCTGCCTAACAGGTGCAACCGTTCGGGCATAACCCGAACCAGTGCAAGTGTAACCACTCAGCTGGTAACGGTCGGATCCGACCCGATCCATTGCACCGACGGCTTAGTTTTTCTCACGAAAACTTAAAGGCGTCTAATCGCGTCTCGCGACGATGCACACATGCGAAGTGCAAAGTGCGCCATCAAAGCGCCACACTGCGCCTCACAGCCCACTGCCACGCGCGCGCGCATGCGTGCGATCGTTCCTCGTATGGTGCTTCGCACCATACTCGGTGCACATGCATACTCCTTAGCATACTACATAAGTATTAAAGTAAGTGGAGTTCTTTATTATATACCCACTTACTTTTTCAATTCCCTTCTATGTGGGATTCCTCCCTCTTTGCCTCTTCATCTTCCTTTCATCATTTTGACAAAGAAAATGAACCAACTTTGACACTATATTTTGAAAAAACACTAACAATCCCCACCATTTTACAAAATATAAAATAAAAAAACAAAACAAAAAAACCAGATCTTATTATCCAGTGAAGTACATGCATAAATGAAGATGTCTTACGACTTGAATCTTCACTTAGTGATTACATAACAAGACTAATCTGAAAAAGTGTGGTAGATAAACTTTGAACCACCTATCCTTGTTGACTAGCCGGTCACATATCACACATGAAACTCCTATCCATACACAAATCCAGAAAACTGCTTATACAATAAATGGCCATGTAATTTGTATCTTGTTTTTCATGAGTGCTCTAGAGTTAAGCCCTTTAAACTCGACAGAAGCGGCCCCACTTCACACTCACTAGTCAGGTCTATCAAGAGTGTACCGTAACTAACACTCCAAAGAATGATCCTTTTATAGACCTATTAAGAGTATAATACTCACCCTAGTTCTTCATTACGGTTACCAAGCACATTACCTTAGGATGACTAAAATTTGTGCTTGCAATCACCATCATAATGTACTTTTGACTCGTTGAACTCAAGACTTGGTGTTAGCAAGCGTTAAGTCGAGATTTCCATCATTGGTGATCCTTGACATGGGCTTGAGTCCCATCCCTCGTGAGGTCCTAATAATCATTTCCCTTGGAAGCCCTTTAGTTAACGGATCCGCTAAATTTTCCAATGACCTCACATATTCCAATGTGATTACACATTCGATAATCAACTGCCTCACGTAGCTATGTCTAAGACCAATGTGTCTAGACTTTCCATTATACACTTCGCTACATGCCCGTGATAGAGTTGATTGACTATCACACCTTATCGATATCGGAGCCATAGGCTTAGGCCATAAAGGAACCTCTAAAAGAAAATTCCTTAGCCATTCTGCCTCCTTGCCCCCTGCAGCTAAAGCAATAAACTCTGCTGCCATGATAGAATCAGTAATGCAAGTCTGTTTATTTGAACCCCAGGATATTGCTCCCCCACCAAATGTGAAAATCCATCCACTTGTGGAAGCATAATCCTCCCGATTCATAATCCAACTGGCATCTGTGTATCCTTCCAAAACAGAAGGATACCCATTATAACATATGCCGAAATCCATGGTTCTTTTAAGGTACTTAAAGACCCTATATATTGCATTCCAATGCATATTACTAGGACAACTAGTATATCTACTAAGTTTTCCTACTGCATAAGCAATATCCGGTCTAGTACAAGTCATGGCATACATTAAACAGCCTATTGCACTCGCATATTCTAGTTGTCTCACAGCTCTACCATCATTAGGAGACAACTTAATACTCTCATCGAACGGAGTACTAACTGGTGTGCTATCCAAATGGTCAAACCTTTTTAACACCTTCTCAATATAATGAGATTGTGACAAGGTTATGCAACCATTATTCCTTATGATTTTAATTCCTAAAATCACGTCAGCAACACCCATGTCTTTCATTTCAAATTTATTGGATAAGAATTTCTTTGTCTTTACAACTTGTTCCAAGTCAGTACCAAAAATGAGCATATCATCTACGTATAAGCAAATGATAACTCCCTTACCGCCATCGAACTTACTGTACACACACTTATCCGATTCATGTATTTTAAAACCATTAGACATCACAATTTGATCAAACTTTTGATGCCACTGCTTAGGGGCTTGCTTAAGTCCATACAATGACTTAATCAACTTACAAACTTTATTTTCTTGCCCACGTACAACAAACCCTTCCGGTTGTTGCATGTATACCTCCTCATCTAATTCACCATTTAAGAATGCTGTTTTAACATCCATTTGATGAATAACTAGTTTATGGATGGAAGCTAGTGCCATAAGCACCCTAATAGTGGCTATCCTTGCAACTGGTGCATAAGTGTCAAAATAATCAACACCTTCCTTTTGGGAAAAACCCTTAGCCACTAACCTTGCCTTAAAATTTTCAATCGATCCATCAACCCTTAACTTTTTCTTGAAGATCCATTTATAACCAATGGGTTTAGAACCAGGTGGTAAATCCACCAATTTTCATGTTCCATTTCCCATGATTGAATCAATCTCTTCATTTATTGCTTCCTTCCAAAAAGAAGAATCTTGAGACCTCATGGCCTCTTCATAAGTCCTAGGGTCAGATTCCACATTTAAAACAATCGGTATGGAGTTTTGTATTGCCGTCCTAGTTCCTTCTACCAAATACATGTAGAAATCAGGTCCATAGGTTTTAGCAATTCTCATTCGTTTACTCCTTCTAGGTTCCACTTCATTTTCATGGTTTTCCTCAACATCACGTTGACCTTCCTTTTGCTCAACTTGCTTAGGAAGTGATTGGAACCTACTTTCGTCAAAGATGGCATTTCTAGATTCAATGATAGTGTTTTTAGAATAATAATCATTTTGTTCCACTACCATGAACCTATATGCTTTATTGTGTAAAGCATAACCAATGAAAATACATTCAATGCCTCTTTCACCCAATTTCTTCCTTTTTGGTTTCGGAACTCTTACAACGGCCCTACAACCCCAAACTTTAAAATAATTCAGATTAGGCTTCCTTTTCTTCCATAACTCATAAGGAACGTTATTCCCTTTAGTTGGAACTCTATTTAATATGTAGCAAGCTGTTAATAAAGCTTCCCCCCAAAATCCTTTTCCTAGACCCAAGTTGGAGAGCACGGCATTAACCATTTCGACTAATGTCCGATTCTTTCTTTCCGCTACACCGTTCTGTTGTGGTGTATACGGTGCAGAGAGTTCATGCACTATGCCATTTTCTTCAAAAAATGGTGGCTCATAGTACTCTCCTTCCCTATCGGTTCTAAGTATTTTTATTTTTGCATCACAAAACTTTTCTACTTCTTTTTTAGATGTGACAAAACTAGGCATGGCATCACTTTTATTATGCAATAAATAAACATAGCAATACCTAGAATAATTATCAATGAAGGTCACATAATATGAGTTTCCTCCTAATGAAGGAGAGGAGTGAAAATCTCCTAAATCACTATGTATTAAATCTAAAATCTTAGACTCTCTTTGTCCATTTGGAAAAGGAGCTCTAGTGATTTTAGTGAGCATACATGTCTTGCAAAATCCTTTATCTACATGCATACTGGGCAAAAGATTTAATTTAATCATGTCATTAATTTTTCTAGTATTAACATGTCCTAAACGATTATGCCAAAGAAAAGATTGTGACTCAATAATATAAGCAGAAACAATATTCTTATTATTAATATTAAGTTTAAACAATCCCTCACAAAGATATCCCTTTCCCACAAAAATCCCTCCCTTAGAGAGTACAAACTTATCAGCTTCAAAAACAAGTTTGAAACCAAACTTGTTAAGCATACAACCCGAAACTAAATTCTTCCTAATTTCGGGCACATAACAAACATTGGTAAGGGTGACAACTTTTCCGGATGTAAACTCGAGCTCGACATTTCCTTTACCCACAATTTGCACAATTGACGAGTTTCCCATGTAAAGAAGGCTTCCATCCTTTACCGGTTCATAGGTTGTAAAAAAACTCTTGTCCTTGCACACATGCTTTGTCGCACCCGAGTCAATCCACCATGCGTCGTCATCTTCAAGGACATTTGCCTCACTGATTACCGCGACTAAATTATTTTCGGTCGCCTTTTTTTGTTTCTTCATGGCACGGCAATCACGTTTATAGTGCCCTGGTTTGCCACAGTGAAAACACTTTCCTTTGTGTTTTTTCTTCTTGTCCTTGTCGTCGTCGTCATTTCCTTGAACCTTCATTTTCTTGTTCTCACGGGAGTTCTTCTTGGATGATTCTCCTTCTTCCGCGGCCAAGATTTTAGAAACACCCTCGCTTTTAGACTTTTCTTCCTTGCGCAAGTCTTCCTCAATCCGAAGATGAGTACCCAACTCGTCAAGGTTGATGTCTTCTTTGCGATGCTTAAGGCTATTCCTAAAATTCTTCCAAGAAGGAGGCAATTTATCAATGATAGACATAACAACGATAAACTCATCCAAGGCTAACTTGTGTTGGGAATAACGATCAAGAATACTTTTAATCTCATTAAATTGTTCCATAACCGACCTACCATCAACCATTTTGTAATCAAAAAATTTAGAAACGATGAACCTTTTACTGGTGGCATCCTCGGTGATGTAGCGACGCTCCAATTGGTTCTAAAGTTCCTTAGCGGTCTTGACAGTATGATAGGCATCGAATAACGTGTTGGACATGCCATTCAGAATATGTCCTCGACATATCTCACCATCTTGATCCCACCTCAATCTTTCACGTGTCTTCGCAACACTTTCCTCCTCATTTTCACCGGGTTCCGGAGGTCTTGGATTCACGATCACATAGTACACTTTCACTGTTACTAGTAGAAAGTGCATCTTCCTTTGCCAACGAACGAAGTCCCCACCATCAAAACGCTCCAAGCGGTGGAAATCCGAGCCCATGTCTTTCAACGTCACGAACGCCATTGTTGCAGAATATAAACTTAAGATTGTTGGATTATGAGATGGCTTTGTGACTGAAAGAGGATCGGCTTCGAGGAACGTTGTAAAATGCTCTCCTTAAGTTTATATTTGCCCCCACCTAAAATTGGTGTGCAACGGGTTACAGGCAAATACCCTCCAAGATACAACGAAGCGCACTAGTGACTAACGTTTGCACACACGATATTCACTCCACAGAAAAGTGTATGAAATACTGGATAACGGGTTTACAACTAAGAAATTCTGCAGAAATTTCTTATTGTAAAAGATCTGCCGAAAGGAGAAGAGAGTAGAGGCTCATCTATATATGGTCAGATTTTTGAACCATTGTGCTCTATTTAAAGCACTAGTGGTTGCTAATCAAAGGTCATACCCTTTCATCATGCACCCAAGCAATCTGGACCGTCGGATTAGAAACCGTTAAGATTAACTGTCTAGATCTGGACTGGTAACTAACCAGCTCTCAACAGGTGGGTCTGGCCCGAACTGGAACCACCCAGCTGCCTAACAGGTGCAACCGTTCGGGCATAACCCGAACCAGTGCAAGTGTAACCACTCAGCTGGTAACGGTCGGATCCGACCCGATCCGTTGCACCGACGACCTAGTTTTCCTCACGAAAACTTAAAGGCGTCTAATCGCGTCTCGCGACGATGCGCATGTGCAATGTGCGCCATCAAAGCGCCACATTGTGCCTCACAGCACACTGCCACGCGCGCGCGCGTGCGTGCGATCGTTCCTCGTATGGTGCTTCGCACCATACTCGGTGCACATGCATACACCTTAGCATACCACATAAGTATTAAAGTAAGTGGAGTTATTTATTATATACTCACTTACCTTTTCAATTCCCTTCTATGTGGGATTCCTCCCTCTTTGCCTCTTCATCTTCCTTTCATCATTTTGACAAAAAAAATGAACCAACTTTGACACTATATTTTGAAAAAACACTAACATTCGATAGAAGAATTTGGAAGTCAGTCTCTCCCTCTTTAGGTGATAACAGGAGCTAGTGGCCAGCTACCGAGCCTCGCATGAACCTATTTCACCGTATAGCGGGATTCCTGCCCACATAGGGAATTTTTTCTTCTACGGGTCATTGTTGTGCAGAACATTTTTGACATATGTCCTTGTAGGACTCATCTGCTCGTTTGGCCGAGCAGCCTATTCAACCAACAAGAGAGCTCGTTTTCTCATCTAGATTTGCAGACTAATGAGTCCATGAAGGGGCTCATCTTCTTGTCGGGACAAGCAGAATCACAGAGCTATTGAAGATATATATTTTGCCTCCCATCTTTAAAAAATATTCTATGAATTTTGTACTTAAGTTGTCGTGGTAGGCGTCCAGCACAAATGAAAAGTGTTTGAGTCCTGGATCATTCAGTCGAAACATCACAAGCTCCTAGTTACTGAGGCACCCTTGCATAAGGCTTTGAGAACTCATCTTCACATATCACACATTATAGCAAAAGCAAAAATACTTGAGAGTTTCGGGTTGTCTACCATCGGAGAATCTTATGAGTCGTCTGAGTTTTCTTATGAGTCGTCTGAGTTTTCTAATTCATCCTTAGAAAATCCACCTTTTACAAGTAAGGCTCCCTCAGTTTTCCTCGTGTTTGAGTAACCTATCTTTTGATCTTTAAATCATGCCTGATTCCTATACTGAAAGTGTTTCTAAGTCTAACTGATTCTCCTCGTAGGGAGCTCGCCAAGAGCTCTACCTTTGATCCATTTGCCTAGATATCAGAGGTGCTCCATGTGCCTTTCACTTGCCCTAATGTGAACCTGGTGACTTGGTACTTGGTATTTTGGACGAAGCTAAAGAGGCCAAGCAGTTTGATACGCATTTTCCAAGTTATCATATGAGCAGTTATGGCTTAAGGTTTAAAGGAAACTTTGTGTCCCTAAATATGTTGAATTTAGATTGCCTAATGAACTTAATAGATGAATTTCTTTATCAGTTAAAATTCCATAAAGCTTTTACTAGATTTTGCTCCCCCTACCCGTAATCTGCCCCTTTGTGTGTGCGCGCGCATACAAGAGGCAGCATACATGTTCTGATGTGGAGGATTCTTATCAGCCTTAATACAAAATTTGGTGAGCGTTTGGTTCTCATTTAGAAGAACTTTTGCAATTCTAGGTAGGCATACATCGTAATAGATAGGTATTGCCTGTGTAAGGATTTCTTTTCTCATGGCCCAGCATGTTCTCCGACCCTTTGCCCATTATATTCCAATCTTTCAGTCCTAAAGGTTGTTGTTGAGCTGGTCTATCAATGAAGGAACTAGCAACCAAACTAGGGAGGTGAAAGGGCTCTAGTAGAGGAGGTACTTATTGACTCACTCTGCATTTAATTCGACACATGGGGAAGTAGGATCAACATAAGTCAATTTTCTGGATCCTACATCCACGCCGTGATACAGGGTTTTCCACATAAACAACTTAATTTAGGGGTGAGTATTCAAATCAATCCAAACCATTCAAACCGATCAAACCTAACCAATCCAATTGGAACTACCCAAAAATTTTAATGGTTCACTTTTACATTCTCAAATAGATCTTGGTTTTGTTCGATTCACGGTTCACATTTTTAAAATCGAACCAAACCGACATATGATATGTTAATTATTTTCAGTAATATTCATTGATAATTTTCACATACATGGTACTAAGCAAATCCGAATAAACAAAATCTTGAAAGTAAAAGGAAAGAAAATAAGGAGAACAATTATACTGCAAAAATTAGTGACAATATCTCTTCTTCCTCATACGGTAACAAAGTCATACGTGAGATATATATATATATATATTATGTACAATTTAAAGAAAATATAACTTCGATTATAATATTCTATATTTAGATCCAGTAGTAGTGTGCAAATGAATAACGTCTTTAAATGGAAGCAAATTGATCCAAACCGACTAAACCGAATCATTTAGATCGACCAAACCAAACTATCCAAACGATGGTATTTGATTTAATTTGGTTCACAAATTTTCAAACTGACGGTTAATGGTTCGGTTTGCAGTTTGACCATTAGACCGTACTGTGTTCACCACTAGCTTAATTCTTTCAAGGATAGGAAGTGAAAATACCTTTGAAGTAGTCTCTCCCAATATCTTGTGAGAGGTTGCTGCAGTGCTACCCATACTTGTTTAATTTAATTTGCACATTTATTCTTTTGATCTAGGCAATTGAAAGTAGGCCAGACCCAAAAAAAAAAAAGCTGAGAACTAAAAGAACCCATTCATAGCATCTTGTGGGCATCTTTGTTTGAATGCGCATGTGCTTTTACGTACCCATATTTCTATAGTTCAATCTTCAAACGTTACAGAGAAAATGGGTGGAAGTGTTTCAATCAGAAGGAACCTCTAGGGTACGCCAGTCACCCCCATGTACCTGAAGAACTGCTAGTGCTGCAAGGAGCGCTGAGAAGGATGAGATTTCCAGTGTATTTACAAGATATTACAACGATGTCAGCTCTCCGAAGAGATGGGCATCCTTCTGTTTATGCTAGAGCTATAGGAAAAGAAAAGAAGCAGCATTTAAAGGACTATTCCTCTGACTGTAGCCATTGGTGCCTGCCTGGGGTACCTGATATCTGGAATGAGATGTTTAGTGCTTTTCTTTAAGTAATATATGTAGTATGTTTGAAGATGTAATAGTGAAAGGTCATGAGAATAACTTATTCTACAAACTTAGTGTCTTTATGTTACCTTAAGTATGTAATGCTAGTTTGAATTTCTGTAATTTCCTCCTTGTGACACATTGTTGTCTGTGTATTTTATGCACGTGAACGACGATATATATATATATATATATATATATATATATATATATATATATATATATATATATATATATATATATATATATATATATATATATATATATATATATATATAACGTATATGTACGTGTACGTATCTGTATATGTATATGTATATGTACGTATATGTATATGTATATATATAGGAGCTGATCCACTGCTAGCGCTAGCAACTTAACCTAAGTTGCTAACGCGATCTGGCCGTCTACAGGCGAGAATGGACGGCCAGATCGCGCGCCACAACAACGAATTTTTTCACCGTCCTCTACATAATGCAGCGGACGGGGAAAAAAATCGTCCGCTACATTATGTAGCAGACGGGGATCAGCTCCCTATATATATATATATATATATATATATATATATATATATATATATATATATATATATATATATATTTCTGAGGAATGGCATGGCATTGGTGATTTTGAAATTAAATCAAATGTCGAAGAATTACTTTTTCAAAGGACATTGGACTCCAACGAGGTTTATCATTCAAGATAAACCTCGTTTATGTTTATAACAAAACCTTAGTTTTGCTTCCCCACTAAATATCGATTGATTTCACAATTGTCATAAGCTCAATGATAGTCATATATACATATTATCTAAGCAATTGGTTGGTGTTTTATGATACATTAAGAAGCACAGATATGCAACTTAATTAATTGGACTGCTTTTGTTACGTGTGTTTAGATGTGGATTAACTTGGTGTCTGTTTTAGTAAGACAATTTGATGGGGAGAGGCTCATAGTTTTTCTAATCAGGGTTGGGAAAAATCCAGAGGTCTAGGGAGAGGAGAGAGGAAGTTCCTAGTGCATACGTATTTTTTTTTAAAATACAAAGAGATTTCGCTGTGCTAATATTATGTTGCCTAACTTCAATATGTTATCGATATTAATTGCGTTCATCAAAAAAAGTGTAGCTACGAAAATGTACTCGCTAAAAGCACAACTCTTTTACAACAAATTTATTTCCTTAACCATTATTATCCATTTTGGTGGCTAACTTCGTCCCTCAACTTCTCCGAACAAAAAGAACTCTATTCCAATCCCAACATCCCAAGTCGTGGTAGCTGAAAATAGAGAACCCAGTAATATTACACAAATTTCGTTTGTGTAGATTCTTGAAGACAATACCTCTATTTTTATTAGTAGCATTATTTTAGTAATAATTAAGTATTAGGAAGTTAAATGAGGGATTAGTTTGGCCTTGGGGCTAAATTGTAATTTTATAAAAATGTTGAAGTCAAAATGCAATTATGAAAAGTTGGAGGGCGAAATTATAATTTTGAAAATTTTGATGAGTGGCATGAAAGGTGTCATAAGGGAGGAAAGATTTAAAAGATGTGGTCTGCAATACAGTCCGCTATATTATGCAGTGGACGACCCTTTTTCCCTATTTCCTCTGGCCTTTTTCCTTTTCCTCATATGTGTTTCTCTCTTTTCGTTCCATCTTTAATCGTGGAAGCACCTCTTATCTCTGGTGGCAACACATCTACCCTCCAAAACGACATCACCTGTAAAAGTTTTGTTTCCTCCCACCATCCCCTCCTTAACCTCTTTTTTTCCTAAAGGAGAGAGATGGAGTGAGGATTTATTCCAAGTCGGTTGCATTTCAGTGAACATTGACTTCATGGCAACACCCGTAAAGTTTTAGTTGATTCGGGCACCTAAATCTTGATTCTTTTCACGTCAGTGACGGATGATGCAGGTCTTGCTTTACAGAGGGAAGATCACGGAGCTCTCTTTGGAAATCTTACCGATCTCAAATATAATGAAAAAAAATCACATAATCTAATGAAAATTCTTCTACTTCTATTTCTTCTACTTCTATTTCTTCTTCATGTTTCATTGTTCTTGTCTCTGTTGTCAAATGGAAAATGGGGTGGGTTGTAATGCTTTTGAGTGCAATATTGGCGGTGACGGTTTGGATGGTGGTGGTTAGGTGCCGCGGCTATTTGGTTAGTGGCGGTTGGGAGTATGGGCGATTGGATCATGGTGGGGAGGTCATGACAGTTTAATGGTGGGTGAGCAATAGCAGTTTGATTGGTTGTGGTTTGGATTGTGGTAATTGGTGGGCGTGTCAATGGTTAGATGGTGGTGGTCGGTGATGGTGGTGTTGGAGCATGGGCGATTGGATCGTGGTGGCGAGGTGATGACAATTTAATGGTGGGTGGGCAGTAGCAGTTTGATTGGTTGTGGTTTGGATTGTGGTGGTAGGTGGCGATGGCAACTATTAGATGGTGGTGGTCGTCGATGGTGGTGTTAGGTATTGTATTGCACAATTACTTTCACCATTTTTAGTATCCAAACCCAAATTAATATTTGACTCATATCTTTTGATTTCAATTTGCTTTGGTTTTGACTGGAACTGGAATGGTTTGGAGTTGCCAACCGATGAAACAATCTATCATCTCAACAGGCAGGTATTGATTTTCTTAGAACATGGATGATTACCTCCTTAGGGAACTCAGACTATAGCTAAATGCCTTTGAATCCATAAGGCCTCTTTCCACTTTTGGCTCAAGTACTTGATTGGCAGGAGTTAGCGGCTTTGGAGTTGAGAAGGAAAGAGAGAGTGAAGGAGATTGAGAGGGAAAAGGCTAGACGAGTAAAGAATAAGAATAGTCTGTGATTCAGCAGTCCGCTACATTATGTAGCGGATGATTGTATTACAGAAAATATTCATTCCTTCTTTGCAGGGTCAGGGGTAATTTTGTCAACAGTACCGTCCGCTACATAATGTGGCGGACGGTACTTAAAAATGCAAAAAATAGATCTAGACCATCCACAACTAGCACGTGGACGGCCAGATCGCGCTGGCAACTTAGCCCCATTTGCCCACGCGGTCAACTGATCAACTCTCATATATATATATATATATATATATATATATATATATATATATATATATATATATATATATATATATATAAACATGGGAATAGAAGGAAAAACAGGGGAGAAAAGAAGAAAAGAAAATGGAAAGAAAGAAGAAGAAGGCCAGAGAAGGGAAAATCAAACAAGAAAAAAAGAAAAAAGAAGGGTAATTCATCTTTTCAACCCGTGAATTTAGTGTAAACTAAGTATATATGTAACATCCCGGAATTTTCAGAACGTTAACACTCGCTCGATTATTCACGCTAAGACAATAAAATCCTTAAAACTTAACCAAATAATGCCACCAATCCGTCAGAGCAACTAACCATCAATTAATGTATGCACAATCATGATTGATAAACTAAATTTAAATCTGATAATGAGTTAGAGAGGTTCACCCACGCAGGAGTTCTAAAAAGGAAACACTAATTAAGTTCACTAGATCGCTTGCCTCTAGTCCAATTTCAAGTAGTCTAACGCTGGTTACTACCTGGAGAAAAGAAGTCAAAGGGGAGTGAGCTTTTGAGAGCTCAGTAAGGTCGCTCAAATAAAAAAAAATTATGAAATAATTCACAGATGCAATTCGATGAAATTTTTTCAAGAGTTTCAAAAGAAGCATAACTAATTTGATCAGATGTCAATACGATTTTTGGATACGATGCAAACAATCAGTCGCAGATACACCGGCTAATCCAATAAGGTACTATCCCACATCATTACACGGCTAGTCCATCAAGGTACTAGTCCACACCAAATCCTCCAATACCCACCAACTCCGCCAAAAGCACACCAATGTAGAATCTCATGTCAATATGCAGAATGACAACAAATCGATAAATGCAACATGTTATTCTGTGCTTGATGGACAATAATTAATGAGCACCGATAAGAATTTCAATAAACGTCTTAAGGCTCAATTAAATGTTTTTCAGGCAAGCAATGCGACTTTATCAAAATTTCAGAATCCAAACGAACAACAATAACAAATCAGAAAAACATATGAAACAATTATGAGGAGTTTAGTTCGGATAAAAATCACTTACCTTAGTCCAAAGCTAGCTAATCAATCGATCAACCAAAAATCAAAAGTCCTTTGAGTAACCTAAGTTGGGGCAACACAGATATTAGAACGTCGTCTCAACTAAGTACAATAAGATCAATACTAACTACCTGCACGGTGCTCATTCATATTCTTAGAATAACTCAATCTGTAACGGTTCACACAGACAGCCAAAACTAGTTAGGAATCCTAACACATAACCACATCTCAAAATTCTCAATAAAAATCTCATAAATTGCTTTTATAGCTGAAAACACTATATAAGACCAAAAAACTAAATATTTGAATTTTTGAATATTTTTTGTTTAAAAATAGTTTCCTTAAATACTAGAAAAGCCCAAAAATAGTAATTAATATTTCTAGGTCAAAATAAAATCCCATAATTTTCATAATAGCCTTATAATATGTAAGAAAAATACAGAAACTTAAATCAGGTTAAAGAAATCATTAAAACTATTATTAAACAATTCATTTTGCCCAAACTAATGCAATATGAAAATCTTATCATATTACCTCCAAAAATTCTGAAATTTGAACTTAACTTCTTAGAATCATATACCCAATACACAAAATGTTTTAAAATTTAATAATCTTCTTAAGTAGTTCAAACAGAGTTTAGAAGTTTCAGTTTGCGCAAAGTATAAAAAATACCAAACGAAATCAGAAAATTCTGAAACATTTTCAGAAATTTAAAATTGAAATAACTGTAAGACTATAAAAATATTTGGTCAGAAAAGTGGCCTGAGGTATGCAGTGCATGATTACTGTTCATCATCTTCCTCGCATGAACAGTAATAAAAATAGCAACCTTAATTTTTGATTTTCTCCATTTTTGATTCGTTTTTCTTGCTCTAATTCATTGCTCTAACACCCTAATACATTCTATAAAAATAATATATGATCCACCATCGAATTTACAGAGTATTATGTAAAGAAAAACGTATAAATATATGCATATATACACATGTCTATATATATATATACACACCCAAATAAAATGAATATTAGGGCTGATTACCTGAAGAAATTCTCCTCTGAACCACGATATTTGATTCCCAAACTCTTACTTTGATCCAATCTCTCTCTTCTCTCCCTCTCTTCTACATTCTCTCTTTACTCTCTCTCTCTCTCTCTTCTCTTTGCCGAATTTTCAGAAGTGTAGGAGAAAATAATTAGGGCCGGTTCCTCTTCAATATCCATATTATATATTAGAATCCTAAGTTGGCAATTTACCAAAAATCCCCTATACTTCAGGCTATTTCTGAAATTCACCTAAAAATTTCTTTTATTGCAAAGATGCCCAAAGTAACTATTTACGATAGAATAATGAAAATAAAAACTTTAACGGGTATTACATAATCCCGCTACGGTAATCACCGCGAAAAAAATTACTGATAACAGCATTGATGCTATTTAAAAAAATTGTCACTAATTTTTTTATTTAACTTATAAAAATATATTTGGATTTGAAGTGTTATATTTGAGTCTACAGAATCTTGAACCTAAGTTCTGAAAGAGGAAGGGAAGAGATCAAAGGGATTTTCCGGTAAGCTCTAGCCTTTCCTTGCGTATATTTCATGATTTTATGAATTATGGTCATGGGAGTAAGCGGCGTGAGGGGCTATGGTCAGGATAGAACCTGTCATTACGGGGCTGCGAGTTTAGAGAGTGAGAGAAATATATGGATTTTGGGGTTAATGTGTAAAGGTTCAGGAATTATGGCCAGGAATAAGTGAAGTAGCGCAGATCTGTGAAGTGTGGATCAGTGGATCAGTGTGTAGTGTAAATAAGTGTGAAACTGTGTGTGTGTGTGTCCATGCGTGTTAGGGGCAAGAAAAAGGAAGCTACTGCCTATGGGTTGCAGGAATTTTTTTCTCTTTTGTGGAAATGTGGAGGCTGCCATGATGGTAGCTAGGTATTGAGGTTTGTGTATCCCGTGTATATAGGTCTGACATGATGATATGTGTGTATGTGCCGTATATGTGAGAAACAGGGAATGCGTGAGTTCTTGTTTGTGTGGTGTAGGTAGATCTGTATATGTGGGTTCGTATATATGTGTCTGAGTTGATGAAAAATAGAGAGAGACCCACTGCCATGAGGCAGTGGGTGTGAGATGGGTAGAGAAATGGCTGTTGTAGCTTGCAAATTTGAGGTGTGCGTGAAGGGGATGGAGTGGGGACATGGCTGCCATGGCCATGCCTTTTGATGTGAACTCAAAAGTGTAGTGGGTGCCTGTCTTGGTGTAAACAGGTGAGTGATTGTGTGAATAACGTGTGTTAGTGTGGTGCTTATTGTGTAGTTGTGTGTGTGTGTGTGTGTGTGTGTGTGTGTAACCTAAGTGCATGTGTGCAAATGTGTCTCTATTATGTGTTAGTGAAATGAAAGAAGACGAAGGAAAGGCAGTGGGCGTGTGTGTGTGTGTGAAATGGGGTGTGTGTGTAATACCCCAAAAATTTTCTTTTCCTTATGCAAAATTTGTATATTTCTAAATAAATAAGTTTGTGACCTTTTGTTAAAACTAAGAAAATGAATTGGGATTATTTTTGAAATTTTTGGTCAGATGAACAGTAACTTTTAGTCGAATTGAAAAGGTTTTAGTCGACTAAAAGAGTGTTTCGGTTGACTAAAAGTATTTTGGTCGACTAAAAAGTATTTAAATTGTGTAAAAATGGTTTTTTGGAGTTTTAGTCGAATTTAAAGGTTTTAGTCGACTAAAAGAGTGTTTTCAGTCGACTAAAAGTTTTAGTCGATGAACATTATTTTTGAACAGTAACTATGAACAGTATTCTGAACAGTGACTATGAACAGTATTTTTAAACAATACTATGAACAGTACTTTAGTCGGTGAACACTACTATTCAGTTGACTAAAAGTGTTTTTAGTCGACTGAAACTATGTTTCGGTCGAATGAAAACTTGATTTTTGTCCCATATAAATAGCCTCTTTGTTTTATTTTAGCCCTTTTGTTCTTGGTTCCTTGTTCCTTTGCGGAGGAGATAGAGAGAATAGAAGGCTTGGAAAGCTCTTTTGGCGCTAGAGTGGTGCTTGGAGGTTTTTTTTTGGTCGGAAGCTTGTTTTAGGTAAGGGTTTGAACGTTCTTGCTGTGGTAAGGGTTTGTAACGTTTTTGCTATGGTATGGGTTGCTTCTTTAAATCTGAAAAAGAGTTGTTGGAATTGATTAATCTTGTTTTGTAAGGGATTCTATCTTTTGATTTTGGCTTGGGTTTCTTTCTTTAAATCGGGAAAAATATTGGATTTTGATCAAGCTTGTTGTGAAAGGGATTTTATCATCGTTTTTGTTGTGGGAAAATGTGTCTTTCGGAATCCGAAGGTTTATTCTTCGTCAATTTTGGTGCATCTATATTTGTTTGCATTTGATTTGTCCCACTTTTGCCCTCTTTTGAGAACATTGTTTACCTCTTTTCGTTTGTGCATGATGATGCACATCATTGAATTCGTATATTTGTGACCGTCAATTTAAGATTGACACTGACTATGTTGAACAACTCTCGAAAATAGAGAGGGTCCTATGGACACATGTTTGTTATACTAGAGAGCCGAAGCCTCCTAGTATGCTTCGGAGCACACGTTTGATGTTTGATGTTTGGTTCGACATTTGGGTCTTATGACCACCATAGTCATCGTATGTTTGTAGCGTACCCTACATATAATTGAAATGTGTTTTGGGTTAAACGCTTAATGACGTTTGCTTTGGTATTTGGCAGTAAGATATGATTGCATTTTCGTGCCTTCGGGCTTGTATTTGATTTGGGTTCTTTGGACTACCTTATGAACATTTTGTATATTTGATTTGCCTTATTTGCATCGTAGCCAACTGTTATACCTTGTTTGTATTTGATTTGGGTTTTTTGGACTACCTTGTGAACATTTCATATATTTGATTCGCCTTATTTACGTTGTAGTTAATTGCTATATATGTTCGCCAAATATTTGGTTTTGTTTTGGACTACGAATCATCGTATTTGCTTCCCATTTGTTTTCCACTTACTGGGCTATTTGAGCTCATCCCTCCTATTCGTTTGGTTTGTCCTTTACCATAGGTATCGGACGTGATTTTGGGCGTGACATGCTTGGGGGAAATTAGAGCATTTAGTTTTGTTAGTATCTTTGAGCAATGTAAATCATTTGAGGACTCTACCCGGATGTGGGTTAGTTGGTTATGAGACTTGAAAATTGTATTGAATAGTAGAGTCTTGGTCATATTAGTTGGTTTTAGTAGATTTTGATGAGAAAGATTATTAGTTAAGTTTTTGAAAGGATTGTATTTAAACTCTTGGATCTTTTGAGATGAGTAAGATTGAGATTTAGATAATGGTGTTTGTGGCATCGTAGATGCTTTGTTATACATTTATAATGGTTATGTCATCGACGTGTTTGGGTCTTGGTTTAAAGACATGTATGGACCCTGAAGTTAGAATATTGATCTTATGAGCAAAATTTGATAATGAAATTCTTTTGGAGACCTTTACCCCGATATGGGTGCTTTGATAGAATTAATTCTTGTGTAATTTGTTTCACCGCTGCGTTTGGTAATTATTTTTGTAAAGGAATACTCACTGGAATTATTTTGGTGAACGGATTGTCTTAGACTTTTGTTTGTGGAGATATTTCATCTTAAAGGGTTTAGTTGCTCTGTCTATGCCGTTATCTTTAGAATTGTAATGGTATATAATGAAGTTTGATGGTAGTCACTGCCTCTCGTTTTCGGGGCGTGACAGGAGTGGTATCAGAGCTTAGGTTTGAGATTCTGTAGACTCCTAAGCCTAAGATATGTGATTTGGATTAAACCTTAAAAGGTGGATTAAGTTTGGAGAATTTATTTCTTATTGGAGCATAAGATTGAGATTGGCCATAAGTTTTGGGATTGGGTTGAGTACACAATCGTAAAATGAATGTTAGTTGTCTTTGGATTTTAGATATTTTAAGTATTAATCAAAGAAAATAGTTGAAGGATATGACTATGATCTTTGAATGTCTATGAGTAGCTCTATCAGATAGTGTATGGAAAAAGGTTGTGATCTCAGGAAATGATTGATATGGTGATTGAGACTTCGTGCGGAATTTGAAAATAAGATTTGGCATTACTAGATCATAATGCCCCTTTAATCTTGTTGTTTTGATATCCTTTTGTGAGCATCTAAGTGTTGAACCTAGAAATTTGAAACATGTCTAGATATAGATACCTTTATGGAATCCTGTGGTGACCCTTATGGTTTATAATTCTTGCCCCATCAGTATTGATTATGGATATTTAAGAGTTGGCATAATTTTGGATATGAAACACTTTGATCTTATTTTGGGGGTATGGACTGGACTGATCGACTTTTGATAATGCCAAGATGGATTGCTTTAGAAAAGAGGATGATTGTGATCTTTGGACGAATAACTCTAAAAACTAGAAGTTATCTATAAAGTTTGTGACTGAGAGATATAAATGATGTGGTAATTTAAAGGCTTAAACTTTAGTGGATGCGCGATATATGTGAAATTAAGAATAATATATTTTTCTCTGTGATGAATTTGATAATGGTTTGAGCCAGTTTGTTTTGAGGCATCAGAGTGCACATCGAAAGCGTAGTGGTTATAATTATCAATCATTGGTGTGATGAGTTGTACTCGTAGAAATTGGTATCAATATTGACCAAGTCGAAGTAATATGTTTCAAAGGATAATTCGATGGCATTGGTTTTGGGGTTAGACTAGTGAAAATTGACGGGAATCATATTTCTCTTTGGTTGATCTCGTTGTGTTGATTTCTGACCTTCAAAGACATTGCATCATTGCAGTTTTATTTAGGCCTTAGACATTGAGTTTGTGATTTTAGTAGTCTATGAAATATGGACCAGAGGAATGATTTTGATGCTATCTTGTGTAACCATGTGTTTCAAGTGCTCAGATGTTGTAGGCATAATGACTTTAGAATTGATGTCGATAATTTGATTAAGTATTATATTTGTAAAGCGAATGGACTAAGTCGATGAAGTATGCTTCGAATGTTATCTGATGGTTTTGGTTTTGGTGTCAGACTAAAAAAAAATTAGATGGGGGAAAATATTGATCATTAGGTGATCTCATGGGTTGGCAAATGAATTTTATAGGCATTATGTCGTTGTAATCTTGGTTAAGCCTTAGATTTTGAGTTTGTGATCTTTTGTAGTTGAAAAGTATGGGCAAGACGTTGAGCTTGATGTTGCCTTAAGTAACCATGTGTTTGAAGTAATGAAATTTTATTTTTTTTTTAGTATAGAATCTTGGGATATTTGATGTTGGTGATTTGATCATGGATAATCGTATTTGAAAGTCTAACAGTGTGGGTGATGCTTTGGACGGAAGGCGTACAAAGAGTTTAGCAGCTTTGGTTATGAGTTACACTCAGTTATCAGCGAAATGTTATTAAGAGCGTATTTTAATGGCTCTAACTGTGACTTTGTCCGGGTATAAATTTTGATTTGAAGATTATAGAATATAAATCCTTTGGGATTAATGTGAAGGTTGGTTACTACTTTTGGTGTACGATTGAAGTTAAGCGTGTCAATGTTAGGCTTCGTACCCAGGCTGTGGTTTGATGTGTTATTTTAATGGCGCAACGTGAGCCTGTCGGTATTGTATTGGTTTAAGATGATATGAATTTTGATTGGAGTAACTTGATTCAGCGAGTTTCATTGTTTAGCCAAGTACTTGAGGAGCAGTATGAATACATTTTTGGAATGGTGATGACAATGGAAGTTAAAAAAACTTAAGTTTGAATTTTGTAAAACATGTCATATTGGATGAGAATTTCTTAGTACGTGGTACACCTCAAGCTTGAAGTTAAGCGTGTTATCCAGATTGTATAAAGTATATGATTTGGTATATTACCTGAGTAGCGCAGTTGAGGCGGCATGGCCATTATTGGCCTACCATAATGGAGGACTGCATCCGATATGCAAAGGGGTGTCAGACTTGCCAAAAACACGGTGTCGTTCAACACGCACCATGCACAGAGTTGCGATCGACAGCGAAACCATGGCCCTTTTTGGGAATGGGCCATGGATTTAATAGGACAAATACATCCTTTTTCATCTAAGAATCATGGATTTATAATCATAGCAACCGATTATTTTACAAAGTGGACATAAGCCAAGTCGATGAAGACAGTTACTTAAGAAAGTATCATCATGTTCATCAAAGAGAATATAATCCATCGATTCGGATTACGTCAATTGATTATGGCTGATAGAGGTACTGTTTTTTCACTGGGGGGGGGGGGGGGAATATGTGAGTTTGCTAAAGAACATAAATTTGAAATATTAAACTCTACCCCTTACTATGCACAAGCAAATGGCCAAGCTAAAGCAACGAACAAGTCAATTAAGCACATCACGGAAAGAGCCATTGAAGATACCCCTAATGATTGGCACCGATTATTTCGAGCTTCTCCAAAGTCTAGCACAGGGATAACTCCATATGCCTTAACATTTGGGCATGACCCTACGTTACATATGGAAATAATGGTAAGATCTTTTCGAGTAGCCATGTAAAATAATATTCCTGTGACAGAATACAATGAAGCCATGGCAATTGAGTTAGAAGATCTAGACGACCAGGGATTGGACGCTCTAGACAAGTTGCATGCTTAGAAATTAAAGGTAAGTAGATCTTACAATAGAAGAGTTGGTTTGGAAAATCATCCTCCATAGGATCGAAAGATCCAAATTTGGAAAATGGTCCCCGAATTGGGAAGGACTTTTTCAAATACACAAAGTTTTAAGAGGTGGGGCACATTGGTTAAAGTCTTTAGAGGGACAACTACATGTCAAGCCTATCAACAACCAATACTTAAGGAAATATATTCCTTCAATGTGGGAAGGAGTC
This sequence comes from Escallonia herrerae, assembly GCA_033070095.1. NCBI lineage: Eukaryota > Viridiplantae > Streptophyta > Magnoliopsida > Escalloniales > Escalloniaceae > Escallonia > Escallonia herrerae. The sequence continues at coordinate 319,241 of JAVXUP010000800.1, read as the reverse complement.
GAGCCACAGGGATAGTTTGATGAAGGCTAAGGAGCTAAAAATAAACAGAATTACAATGACACTAAAAATGACAGTCTAAAGGACATAGTCCGATTAAAAGAAACATTATTTACAAAACAAAAGATCAAACACCAAAAGCAATTTGAATGTCCTTCCAATGGTTTTATGCTTTAGAGATAATTTGATCTGCGAAAACAAGTTGGGAATGAGCCCTCGCAACATCCTCTTCGTGTGTGCTAATTCATCAACAATTGAATTCACACTTATTTGACAAAGACCTTATGTTATCAGGTCCAACCATCGAATCGACACCTTGACCACACACTAGTACTCCGTCCTCATCCAAAACTAGTGGCTTTATTTTCTGTTGATAAAACTTCATTTCAATACAGTTTGAATCTGCTAAGAATGGCTTATCATCAGCCCAAACCAACTTGACTACTTTCTTTCCATCCTTTTCCTCTCTGTAAAATATTAGAACTTGGTGAAGAGAAGATGGAATGCAACCATTGACATGTATCCAATCTCTCCCGAGCAAAGCATTAAAGCTCGAAGAAGAATCAATTACAAATAATGGAGACATTTTTGTCTTTTTTCTGACTGTAAGTTCTATTGGGACTACACCCTTTGGTTTAGAAACACCTCTAGCAACGTTAAAAACCATGACTTCGGATGGGATTAAATCCCTTTCATCTTTGCATAGCCTTTTCAACATTCTAGTAGGCATTTACAGCAGCACCATTATCCACCAGGACTCTAACAACTGGTTGGCCATCCATTAGTGTGAAAATGAACAAAGGTTTCAAAAGGTTTGTTCTTTACGGATCTGGTTTAGTTAATATGGCCTGATTCCCACGATTGATTATAATACCTCTACTAGAATGGTTCTGGCTTACCTCACCTAGTGTGTCATTCATATCCTTGAGTGCAAAACTTTTTGGTGTTTGTGTTTTATCATCTTCTACGTCTTCTTCCACATTCTGAAATGATTGCTCTTCTTTTGCTTTAAAAGTAAGAGGATGAATAAACACCATGTTACAATCGATATTTACCTCATGTTCACCGAAGAACAACTTCTTTCTTGCTTTTACCTTTTTGTCCTCCAAAACCACCCCACTTTCTTTTCTGTCCTCTTTTTTATTGGGGATATTTATCTTTATTTCTTTGTCAACTACTAGCTCCTCAAGCTGTTGGAATCTCCTATTCGAGATCATTTTCTGAAGAATTGCCTCCCTTGTTTGTTTTTGCTGCGGGATCCCAACTGTGTCTTGGCTTTCCAATTCCCTTGTCCAAGTCCACTTTTTTCTCTCGAGTTGGGTTTGTTTGAGCTCCAACTCTTTCCGCATTATGGTTGCAAATTTTCTTTGCACCCTTCCTTTTTGCATCTTGCTCAAGTCTTGATAAGTCTCTAGGAATGAAACCTTCTCTTGACTGACTGTGAGCCAATAATTATCATATGGCAATTTAGGCTTCAACATTCTTGGCTCTCCTCGATATTCTCTCATCATTCTAAATTCACCCCTCTATCCAGCTATTATGGGTTATTTGCCTTTGTAATTTTTGGACACATATGTTGGATCAAATGTCCAAATCTTGGTCTTACCATCCTTGAGCCAAAGTGGCCTAGCCCTAAATTATTCTGGTAAATCATTTGATTAGCCATATTTGGCTGTCTAAAGCTCATTCCCGGCTGACTGTGATTATTCAGTCCTTCTTGACTCATTTTTTGATACCCTTCTTGTATCATTTTCTTACGGGTTTTGTTCTCAATCGCCAGTTCTTTCTACCACATTCTTTTTGGCCATTGCTTAGAAGAATCACAACTTTGACATACTGGTTCTCCAATCAGTCCAATCTTGGATACAGACATGCCTAGCTTTAGCAACAAGCTCCCTTTATTGGAACTAGTCTCTTCATCAATCCATATACAATTTTCTTTCTTCCTATTACTACAACCAAAACTTTCATTCATATCACAATCAGAGATTAACTTTTCCTTCATTCTTCCCCTATTACTGTTTCTCTCCAAAGGTTTCCTCGCCTTGAAGTTGTCTCCTTCTGAGCTTTCCTCATCACTTGAGCAGTCGATTAGGTCATAATCTATTGACACCATGTTGATGTTGAGCGCTATCTCCAGGAAAGGATCGCTGCCCACCTCTTTTACCACTTTATCTTTATCAACAAAATTGAGAAGCCCAACTTCAATTTGATCCTGTATAGCATTACAAAAAATAACACAATTGTTAGTATTGCGACTTATGGTATTATGCCACTTGTAGAATTTAGCTTTCTTATCCTTTGGGGCCCTGAGAGGACCCTGAAGCTAGATAAACTTTATCCTCAAAAGGTGATAAAAAATCCGGTCCGCTTGATTTATATCAAATGAATATTTCCTCATCGCATGTGAGGGATTCAACTTGTTAGGCTATTTCGATTGGAGATTGATTTCGTTTGTTGAATTTTAAGTGTCGTAATTTTGTTCAATACATTTTGTAGGCTAGTTAAGCCTGACATGTTTCGAAGTTAGAATTTCAGTTAATAATATGAGTATTGTTTTGACTCGTATTGAAAAGTAAGAAGCTGCTTTTGATAATTAAAGTACGTTTTTAATTCCGCGGACAGAATTCTTTTAAGGAGGGGAGAATGTAATACCCCAAAAATTTTCTTTTCCTTATGCAAAATTTGTATATTTTTGAATAAATAAGTTTGTGACCTTTTGTTTAAACTAAGAAAATGAATTAGGATTATTTCTGAAATTTTTGGTCAGATGAACAGTAATTTTTAGTCGAATTTAAAAGGTTTTAGTCGACTAAAAGAGTGTTTCGGTCGACTAAAAAGTATTTAAATTGTGTAAAATGGTTTCTTTGGAGTTTTAGTCAAATTTAAAGGTTTTAGTAGACTAAAAGAGTGTTTTCAGTTGACTAAAAGTTTTAGTCGATCAACAGTACTTTAGTCGGTGAAAAATTTTTTTGAACAGTAACTATTCAGTCGACTAAAAGTGTTTTTAGTCGACTGAAACTATGTTTCGGTAGAATGAAAACTTGATTTTTGTCCCATATAAATAGCCTCTTTGTTTAATTTTAGCCCTTTTGTTCTTGGTTCCTTGTTCCTTTGCGGAGGAGATAGAGAGAATAGAAGGCTTGGAAAGCTCTTTTAGCGCTAGAGTGGTGCTTGGAGGTTTTCTTTTGGTCGGAAGCTTGTTTTAGGTAAGGGTTTGAACGTTCTTGCTGTGGTAAGGGTTTGTAACGTTTTTGCTATGGTATGGGTTGCTTCTTTAAATCTGAAAAAGAGTTGTTGGAATTGATTAATCTTGTTGTGTAAGGGATTCTATCTTTTGATTTTGGCTTGGGTTTCTTTCTTTAAATTGGGAAAAATATTGGATTTTGATCAAGCTTGTTGTGAAAAGGATTTTATCATCGTTTTTGTTGTGGGAAAGGTGTCTTTCGGAATTCGAAGGTTTATTTTTCGTCAATTTTGGTGCATCTATATTTGTTTGCATTTGATTTGTCCCACTTTTGCCCTCTTTTGAGAACATTGTTTACCTCTTTTCGTTTGTGCCTGATGATGCACATCATTGAATTCGTATATTTGTGACCGTCAATTTAAGATTGACACTGACTATGTTGAACAACTCTCGAAAATAGAGAGGGTCCTATGGACACATGTTTGTTATACTAGAGAGCCGAAGCCTCCTAGTATGCTTCGGAGCACACGTTTTGTAATACCCCGATCTTAGGTTTGAATTTTAGTAATTTTTAACAAATTTTATTTAATTCTTTAGCGAAAATTTTACAAGTAAGAATATTTGCATCTTTTTAGCGACAAACTCTCACCTAGCATTGGTATATTAACATTGGGCGGCTTACAGCGACAAAATTGGGGAACACTATAATTACGATACTAACGACAAGGGTGAAGCATGTGACGCAACAACTGTTGATAAACTTTTCTAATATGTAAAATGTCGTAAGTAGTTTTGGGTCTTTTCTTGACAATATTAAAAGTTGGCAAAAGAATTAAATTAACTAATGAAAAATTGGAAGACTATTATTAAAATTGTTCAAGCTAGGTTTTTTTTTAGCATATATATAAGATCTTATGGGGTCAGCCGACCCTAAACATTCACAACCTTGTGGAAGACGGCTGAGCAGGGTACGGGAGAGAGAGGAAGAAAACTTGGCAAAAAAATTCCGGCGAAACCTTCCGGTAAGATTTCTACCTCCTCTCCTTTAATCAATTACCTTTGGAATGTTGTATGAATCGACGGCTATCTGTAGATCTTAGGGCAAGGGAAGAGACCTTGCCGTGAAATGGGTATCATATGGGTTGTGTGTGTGTCGTATATGCATATATGTGTACGTGAGTGCGGGGCTGTGGTGCATGTGTGCGTGTGTGTTTTTTTTCGGCAACAAGAAGGGAGGGCTCACGGCTGTGATGGATGTTGGGCGAGAGTTGAGAGACTTGTACATAGATTATGGAGAGAAATGTGGAACGAGAAGAAAGGGTCACATGATTGTTGCGGCAGAAACGGGAACGGCTGAACGATTGTGTCGATGCGGCCATGTGCGATGAAGAAGAAGAGGGAGCAGTAGAGCGGCGAGGCCGTTGCCGGCGAATGCCGTGGGGCTTGGGCAAGAAGAAAACCCATGTGTGTGCGTGCAAAAGTGTGTATGTGCAATTAGTTGTATGAAATGGGTCTTTGAAAGTGGGAAAGAAAATGGTTAGTAGGAATTGTGTGGGTGTGCGCATGAGTGTGGTGTGGGTGTACACAGCCGTGTGTGTTTTGGCAAGTGTTGTGTGTGTTTCGGCATGTATATGTAACTGTGGGTTCTTGTGTTTATGAAAGAAGAAAGGAGATGGATGGGGCAGCCGTGGTGGCTGCCATGAAAGGAGGATGGGGAGTATGGGTGAAGTGTTGGTGGGTTGTATATGTATTAGTGTAATACCCCGAACCTAGGTTTGAACATTTTAGTAAAATTTTAGCAGCTTTACTTATTAATTATTCTTATTTAGCGGCAAATTTTACAAGTAAAAATATTTTTGTTTTTAACGACGATTGACATGAACAATCTGATCGTCAATTAATGATAGTGAGGGAAATAACTTAAGAATTATTTTTAAATTATGATTTAGTATATAATTATCAGTTTTGGTTATTTAAATATGGCAAATGGGGTGATTTATGGAGAAAGTGTGGCATTTTGAAATGACCAAAAAAAAAAAGAGAGAGAAGGGAGAGATTAGAGAAAATTGAGATATATATATATATATGTGTGTGTGTGTGTGTGTGTGTGGAATAAGATAAAAGGAGTTAAAAAAATAAAGGAGAAAAGAATAAAAAAATAAATAAAAGGAACTGAAAGAGAAGATGGGCAGGGAGAGAAAGAGAAATGGCAGCCGGCCCTAGAGCGGCGGCGCCGTTTCCACCTCGGAGCAACCCCACTGCCGGCAAAATCTTCGGCCACCGGCGATCAACTCGGCTGCGTCTTCACCGAACTGCCCCTTCATCGAGCCTCCGCGACCATCGTGACGAAGCCACCGCATCGCAGCCCTTGCGCCGCGGCCAGGTTGCTGCTATCACCGCAAGCCATTGTGAGATCGCTGTCGCCGACAGCCCAAAGCGCCGGCCAACTCCATCACCGACGATGAATTCCGGCGTGCCTCCAACAAGCACCGCTACCCAACACTGCCAAGCAACCAAACAGCCGTGCAATCGCCATCGCCGGCCATACCCAATTATCGGAGATCAACTCCGAGCAGTCGCCTTCACCGGAAGCTCCGTCCGATGCCTACGTGCACCACCAACGGCACCAAATGCCGCGAACTGTACATGCCCAATACGATTTGCACAGCACCGCCACCGTCCATTCCGTAAGGCTTCGTCACCGTCATGCCGTACCCAACGCACCGCGTCGCTGCTACCACCGCGGGACTCACCACCGGCCTTCCTTCACCGAGCCTCCGCGACCACCGCACCGCAGCCATCGCACCGCTGCCAAGGCACCGTTACCACTACAAGCTGTTGTGCGATTGCTGTCGCCGGCAGCCCAAATCGCCAGCCAATGTTTTTTTCCTATATCACGACAACCCATCACCTGTAATGAACTCCGGCGCCGCCACAGATCTGGACAGTTTCCATGTCGCCGGAACCATGCCGATTGTCGTCGCCGCTGGGATCTATGACCATGGCAAAAGAAAGAAACAAAAAGAAAATTTGGTTTTGTGAAATTGTTTGTGAACCAGGGTTTGGTGATGTTGTGATTTTGGTTTGGTGGGCAGTGGTGGCCTAACGGCGATGGTTGCATTGATTTTAGTCGGGTTATGTATGTGCAACGGTGGGTGTCCAGTACATGTGTTTGAGAGTTGTGCTGATTTTGGTGACTGAGCAGTGGTGGTGATTTAGCCAGAGTGATGGCGGTGGATGAAATAAAATAAATTAGGTGGGTTTATGTGTGCAACGGTGGGTGTATGGTGCGTGTATTTAGGCATGTTTGTAAGGGTAGCTATAGGGGTGGCTGTTGTTAGCCGATGGTGTGTAATAAGATATGAATGGGGATGTTGTGTGTGCATGATAGCACGTGTTGGATGTGTATTGGTATAATGTGTGGTGCAGATACTGTATTGGTTGGGTGTTTGTGGGTCGACGGGTGTGTGTACGGTGGGTGCATGTGCATGCTTGTATGTGCATGAATGTGAACTGTGTATAATGTGTACATACAGAGTGCGTCTGTATGTAACAGGGTACGATATGTTGGTGTTTGTGTAATGTGGAGTGTGGTGTGGTGCTGATTTTGGGGGTTGGATCGTAAAGACAATAGTGGTGGACCGGTTGATTTGGGTGTGGGATTGTTGAAAGGTGGCACCTGTGGTGGCAGATTGGTTATGGGATCTAGCAACCGGTATATTGGGTTTGATGATACTGACTATAAAACAGGGTTTGGTAGTGTAGTTGCGATATTGGTCTGGTTCAGGTTATGGTTTAATGACGGTGCTGTGTCTATTGTGCATACAAGGTGCATGCTCCGTGGTTGATGCTGGGCAATAGTGTGTAATAGGGGGTGTTTGTGGGGCATTGTTGTGTAGGTGTATTTTGCGAGAGGAGCGTGGTTGTGTACGTTGAGGTATGGGTGAGTATGTACAGGTGAAGGGTATATGGTTGTACAAACATTGTGCATAAAGAAGGATTAGTAGTGGGTATATGTGTAGAATGATTGTGTACACTGTTCATATGGTGGTACTGTGCATGCGTGAGATATGCATGTGTATGTGCGTAGTGGGCGGTGTAGATGCTGTATGTTATTAATGTTTGTGGGTGAACGGGAGTGTGCATAACGTAGGGGTTCAGTGCATGTGATTAGGCAAGTGTGAAGGTTGCTTGGTGGTTGCTAAAACGGGTGAATTAAGGGATGTTCGGCAACGGTGATTAGATGCCAAGAATGACGTGGTAAACTAGGCATGCTATGGGATGGGTATGTAAAGGTCAGGCAGTTGACTGCGTCACCGAAATTGCTTGAAGACATGTTCAACAGGAATGTTCTGTCGAGACTGGCGATACTTCGGGTTGTCGTAAAGCTGAGAACACGAAGATAAAAAGAAGGGCATTGAAAGTACTTCGAATCAGGTGTGGTTGCAGTTGCGGCGTCTGAATTGTTTAAGAAAATATCCAACAGGAATTCTGCATTTTCATCAATGATACCCTTCGGTTCTAATGAAGTCGGGGCTATGGAGATGAAAGGAATCGCATTAACGGTTTTATTGGTCAAAGGTAACAACTGATCATCGCACTAGATTTTGGATCGAGGAAATGTGTCAGCGACAAGTAAGTGACCCTTTGATTCAACTAGTATTTTTATATGCAAAGTATATGTTTATCTACTGTTAAAATGTGTTGGTTATTACTATTGACCGTTTTATGTACGTTTAACTGCTCTGGCTTAAATTACCAAAAAAAAGTTTTAATGTTTTATTCTCGTCAAAGAAAAACCGGACCAGCATGTAAATGATGTTTTGCCTAGAAACTGAAATGAAACTCGGATTTGAAATGTATTGTATTCGCGTTATTGTGAATATTGAACATGTTGAGGATTATTGAAAGGATGTGAGGATGGTTGAGAATCAATTGATGAGTGATTTTGTTCACGATGAACCCAAATGGGGTTTTTGGTTTACTCGATTGCTGTGCCCTATATCCACGGGGGAAAGTTGGATTTCGGGCCCTGGTCAACGGGGCTTGTACGTTGATGCACAGTACTGTTGCTCGTGGTTCGCCCATGCGTCCACAGAATTTTATCCCGGATGGAGGAGGGATTTCGGGCCCTAGTCAGTGGGGCCTGTACGCTGACCGCAGCATATCGTTTGAGCTAATGTTGCAACCGAACTGGTTGTCATGAGTTTTGCGCTAATGATTTTATGCTTCAGTTTTTGGTTTAATGTACTCTATTTTGTTTTACCTGATGATTATCAAATCTATGATTTTTAGATTTCTTAATGTTGCTATAATATAAAGCGAGTTATTTTTATTTTTTTTGCATGCTATGGTCCACCTAGTTGAATCATTGGTTACTTACTGAGCACGTGGAAGCTCATCCCTTACTTATCATTTCAGGTTTGAAAGTAAGGTGATGGTGACGAGCATAGGACGGAACAATTTGGCACTGAGCTTCGGAGACTGTATTGGTTGAGTCGATAAAGATTTAGAGTGTTGGTTAGTTTGGTTGTTAACGAATCAGTGTTATGATGAGTGTTAGCATAAATGTTGTATTCAAGTATGAAAATGTAATTTAAGTTGTAGAAGTTTTAATTTCTGCTGCGGCATATGTTAGTTTTAGCGAGTAAGGCCTGGCAGAGCCCTTGGTTGGAGTCCATTGGGTCTGCGGCCGGTCACTGCCAAGCTCGCGGGCCTGCCTGTGGGTTCGGGTCGTGACAATTAGTGTGTATATAAAAGGGCATGTGGGAGCCATGAAAGCAATGGGGATCTCCATTAATTCAAGCCGTGACCACCATGGTTTTTTAAAGAGAGAGAGATAGTTTGGGCAGTCATGGGACTGCCGTGGGGGGAGGGGTGTGAACTGAGAAGTGTAAAGAAGTTGTGTGAGTGAATTAGATGTTTGAATGTGAGTGCATGTGGTGAATATTTTGCATCTCATGTGAGTGCAACTGGGGTGTAAGGGAGATAAATGGGTCTGCATGAGGCAGTGGGCTCAAAAGCAAAGCTGCCGTGGGCGTGGGAAGGGCCTGATGCGTGGCTGTGTGAGTTAGTGTGTGCGGCGCGAGGGTGCATGAGTTTGGGCTGTGAGCGTGAGTGAGTGTAAAGTTGTGTTTTGTGCGTGTGTTTTGTGTTTATAAAGAGGTGGAAGTGCAAGTGTGTGCCTGTGTTGCAGTGAAGAGTAGAATAATGTGTATACAGCCTTATGGCTGTAGATGAGGGGGAGCTAGTGGCTGTATAGGTTCAAGTATACAAATGAGAGCTTGGGGTGAAACTTATACATGGGTGTGAGAGTTGAGAGAAAGTATGTAAACATGGGTGTACCCATGAAAAGGGTGGGCAAGAAAATGAAGGCTACTGCCTTGGAAGGTTTGTGTGTGTGCGTATATTTTGAATGTGGTTGGGTATTGTAAGCTTGTGAAAGTGTGTGTTAGGTGAGGGAGTAAATGAAAGTGAGTGGTTCTGGTAAAAGAGGACGGATGGGTTGTATGAAGAAGAAGACATTGTAACGAGAGAGGGAAAGTCTTGTTTTTGAAATTAAACTCAAAAGTGTCGCTAATGAAAATATTGTTTTAGTATTTCTTTCCAAAATTTTAAGATATACCTACAAATTTATTTGGACAAAAGTCAAAAGAGTAACCTATATTATTTTTGCAAGATCTACTCACGGTAAAACGTTCAGATTTTTCGGAGCTCGGGAAGCATGCTAACTAAATTTATTCGAAAAAGAGATTTCGATGCATTTTTATGTAGTAAAGTAAGTTATTAAATTCTGAAACTCCCACAATAATCTTACGTAGCTAAGATAAGATAGTTTCTAAAGTTTCGAAAGGTTTTAAAGTCGTTTGCTATTTTAGCATCGTTAGCGACGTAGCGCCCGAGCGATTATCGCGTTACGGTTAACTATTAAAATAGTTTACAAAATCATTTTTAAGAACCTCTTCTGATTAGATTTAGAAAAAGTACAAAACACAAATTCTCTTATTCCTGGGAAACCTTCGACGTGGAATTTTCTCAGATGTTTTCGGGCATGGGAAGTGTCTCAAACAATTTTATTTTTAAAACAGGCTTTTGAATTATTTAACATAGTAAGCAAGATTTTTCTAAACCTAGAATTTTATAGTGATCTAAAATTACTGTGATGCTTGAGTGGTTTAAAAGTATTCTTTTAGGTTATATCCAGGTGGATAATGGTACGTTAGGCATCGGGGGCGAATAGGAAATTTTACAAAGTACGAGGGGCGGTTTGGTAAACTTCACTCACTCAGAAGAAACGTAATACTTAGGCGTGCTCGAGCGGTAATTAATGAATGACGCCCTTGTGGTTTGTTATTTAGGTTTCGGTAGTCAAGAGATAGGAGCGACTGTTGATCGAGCTCAAGAACCAATTACTGAGTAAAGTAAGTACTCCTGCCATATTCCTCCGTATACCCTATTTTTGTTTATGTATATGTATACATGAATTGTTCCAATTAGAAGTTTTAAAGCCTTTTACATGCTACTGCTTTTGCGTAAAATGTTTGATGAGAAAATGCATAAAAAATTGCCATGGAATGTTTTCAATGAATAGTGTTTTAAAGTTGGCTTATGTTGAATGAGACGGTATTTCTGGCTTGGTTGTTGCCCCCCATATCCACGGGGAAAAGTTGGATTGTTGGGTCCTGGTCAACGGGACGATACGTTGACGCACAGTACTGTTGCTCGTAGTGCGCCCTTGCGTCCACACTATATGTATCCCGGACGAAGGAGGGATTGTGGGCCCTAGTCAGGGGGCGCATACCCTGACCAAATAATGTTCATCCGAGGTGGAGTAGGGATTGTGGGCCCTAGTCAGGGGGAACGTACGCTGACCGCAACATGCCTATGTTATGATGAACTGTGATAGTCGTTGATGAGCCTACTTGATGTCATACTTCGTTTCTGAGAATCTTGGATGAATTGCTTTCAAAAGTATATATATGCATAGTATCTCTTGTGAAATGTTTACCAGTTTTAAATTGAAGAAAACCATGGCATGTTTCATGTTCTTATGAATCCCAAAATCTATTTTAGGGATATAGTTTGTGTACTTACTGGGCCCCAAGCTCACCCCTTTTTATAAATATTTTCAGGCGATCAACTAGATGAACATGAGTATTACGAGGGAAATGAGAATGAAGCCGCGGGAGATGCTCATTAGGAAGTTGTTTAAGCCCTTGAGAAATTGTAGGACTGCCAGTTATTTATTTGAATTGTTCGTAGCTTAATTTTAGGAGGTTTCTTTAAAATAAATGCTATCGGTCTCTATGGAGGATTTCAGTAGAGATGATTTGGGAAAGACTTGTAAGGGCATCTTTAGAAATTCATATTATGGTGTTAGTTAATGTAAGATTTTAGAATTGTGTATAGGTTTTAGCTAGTAAGGCCTGGCAGAGCCCTAAATTGGAGTCTATTGGGTCTGCGGCCGATCACGTGCCTAACTCGTGGGCCTGCCCGTGGGTTTGGGTCGTGACATGTTTGATGTTTGATGTTTGGTTCGACATTTGGGTCTTATGACCACCATAGTCATCGTATGTTTGTAGCGTACCCTACATATAATTGAAATGTGTTTTGGGTTAAACGCTTAATGACGTTTGCTTTGGTATTTGGCACTAAGATATGATTGCATTTTCGTGCCTTCGGGCTTGTATTTGATTTGGGTTCTTCGGACTACCTTATGAACATTTTGTATATTTGATTTGCCTTATTTGCATCGTAGCCAATTGTTATACCTTGTTTGTATTTGATTTGGATTCTTTGGACCACCTTGTGAACATTTCATATATTTGATTCGCCTTATTTACGTTGTAGTTAATTGCTATATATGTTCGTCAAATATTTAGTTTTGTTTTGGACTACGAATTATCGTATTTGCTTCCCATTTGTTTTCCACTTACTGGGCTATTCGAGCTCATCCCTCCTATTCGTTTGTTTTGTCCTTTACCACAGGTATCGGACGTGATTTTGGGCGTGACATGTTTGGGGGAGATTGGAGCATTTAGTTTTGTTAGTATCTTTGAGTAATGTAAATCATTTGAGGACTCTACCCGGAAGTGGGTTAGTTGGTTATGAGACTTGAAAATTGTATTGAATAGTAGAGTCTTGGTCATATTAGTTGGTTTTCGTAGATTTTGATGAGAAAGATTATTAGTTAAGTTTTTGAAAGGATTGTATTTAAACTCTTGGATCTTTTGAGATGAGTAAGATTGAGATTTAGATAATGGTGTTTGTGGCATCGTAGATGCTTTGTTATACATTTATAATGGTTATGTCATCGACGTGTTTGGGTCTTGGTATAAAGACATGTATGGACCCTGAAGTTAGAATATTGATCTTATGAGCAAAATTTGACAATGAAATTCTTTTGGAGACCTTTACCCCGATATGGGTGCTTTGATAGAATTAATTCTTGTGTAATTTGTTTCACCGCTGCGTTTGGTAATTATTTTTGTAAAGGAATACTCACTGGAATTATTTTGGTGAACGGATTGTCTTAGACTTTTGTTTGTGGAGATATTTCATCTTAAAGGGTTTAGTTGCTCTGTCTATGCCGTTATCTTTAGAATTGTAATGGTATATAATGAAGTTTGATAATAGTCGCTGCCTCTCATTTTCGGGGCGTGACAGTGTGTGTGTACATTGTGCTGAACAAAAAAAAGGGAAAAAGGGAAGGGAAAGGAGTAGCAGTAGGTGTTGTGCAGTTTTGGGCAGTGCTGTGTGTGGTTGTGTGAGTACGGGGGTAATGAATAGCAAAGGGAAGCCACACGTTTGCGTTAGGTACCGCACGCAAATAGCATAGCGTATAGTAATTTTTAGTGCATGAAATTTTACATTATGATACTTTAGACTAAGTTTGAATTTCTGGAAAACATTCATAATTTTTTGAGGTCGCATGAATTTTTAATATTTTTTGTAATGTCAGATCTATAAAATCCTTTTGGAACCTCTAAACTCATGAAAATGTTTTGGAAAATCTATAATAGAGTTTTCATAGTATATGAAAGACTCAGTAAAAAATTGGTAATTTTTGGAGTTAATTTATTATTATTTTCTGTATTGCATTGGATTTAGCAAAGTGAGAAATAAAGAAATAGTTTTAGTGCCTTTTAAATCCTGATTTTTATTTTCTATAATTTTATACATATATTAAGGTTTGTATAAAAATTATGAGTCTCTATTTTCAGCTAGAAGCAATTATGGAAATTTATTGGTTTTTAATGTATTTAAGGAAATTATTTTAATTCAAAAATATTCAAAAATTGTATTTTTATCCCATATGGTGTATTAAGTTATAAATAATATTTAATGAATGATAAGAATATTTTTGGAATATTTCTGAGTCTCGGAGAGTGTGACAAATTTCGGGATAAGTTGGTCGTGTGGGAAACCGCTCTGAATTTTATCATTTTTGGGGTTGTGGATAGTTATATTAAGATTATAATATAGTAATATGAATAAGTGTTCTGATAAATGACTCTGCCAACCTAGGTTAACCATGAGGATTTGATCAAGAGGCGTTCTTAGTTTCAGCGCTTGGATAGAAGTAAGGGATTTCTTCTGAAATCCTATTTCATCTATTTGATATCGTAAACCCTCTTTCTAAATTGTCATTGAAGCTTTCAGTGGACTCAGTTTATAATTGTTATGAAATTTCATTGATTGCCTTTAATACCCTGTTTTGAGCCTTACACAGTTATTATAAATCCTTATCGATGCTCGAAATTTATTACTCATTGTGCATCGATTAATTCATTGTATTATCGACTATTGACATGAGTTAGTGTATTGAGGAGTTATAAGGATGGTCTGTATCGGGGGTGATATAAGGATGGTTTGTTATTGTCGGGAGATGCTAGTACCTTAAAGGTCTAGCTGGTGTTCATAGGCATATGTAGCCACAGTGTTATTGAGCATCACCTGTGTAGCTTTGCTAAGTGATTAACCTGCACTGCCTGTGGGGCTTTGCTAAGTGATTTCCCTGCACTGCCTGTGTGGCTTTGCAAATTCACTCATGTTCAATATCATCTGCATTGTTTTAGTGTAATTGGAATTGTTGCTAATTATATCTGGTTTGGTTTAAGGGACTGAGTTGAATCTCTTCCTTATCGTTTGAAGTGAATCTGACGACTTTTTTTTGTATTCTCATTCTCTTTTATGGATTTTGAGCGACCTTACTGGGCTCTTAAAAGCTCACTCCCTTTTTCTGTTCCCTTCTACAGGTAATAACCAGCAATAGATTGCATTGAGTATGTATTAGATCTGAGTGAGGGAAAGAGAATTGCAGTTTTAGTCTTGATCAATAGAACCCCTGCGTGGGTTAGTATTGTTGTTTTAAAATTTTTACTCAGAATTGATGTATTAATTGTGACAATACATTTAGAGTATTGTATTATTCAATGTTTTAGTTGCTCTGACGGACTGATAGTACTGTATTGGTAGAGATCAAGGGTATTATTGTCTTAGTGAAATTGATCGAGTGAGTGTTAACGTTTCGAAAATTTTTGGAATGTTACAATATAATTGTGGGTTGGGTCCGCCTGCTATGTGTGTGTGTTGAGGGGGGGGGAGGTTGCTGAGGTGCGCGGTAAGTGGGCTAGTGCCCTGTGTGTGCGTGAAGGGGGGAAAGGAAGGGGAAAAGGGAGAAGGCAACATCTGGTGCTGCTGCCGTGTGTGTGCCGGGGGCGTAATGATGGAGGAAAAGGGAGGGGGAAGGCAGCGTGGGGGATGGGGGAGGGTGTAAATGGTGTAGGTGTGTATGTAAATGAATTTTTTTTTGGGGGGGGGGGTTAAAGGGAAGGGTTGAATGCCATGGCTGTGAGGGGCTCGGCTGGGGGGGTGGGGGAAGGAAAAAGAAGTGCATGTGTGCGTAACAGCATGTAATAGTGTGTGTGTGTGTGTGTTTAATCCAAAAAGGGAGTGAATAGTGACTGTAATTGTCAATTTAATGCAGTCCATTATTGGAATTTTTAGAAATAGCTCGAGACATATTTAGACAAGTACCAAAAAAAAAACTCCAGTTATTTTATAAAAATCTATAATGTCAAAAAATTTCAGATTTTTTCGAGGTCGGGAAGAAGGTTAATGGACGCAGTTATCATGAAAGTTTGCGGTGAATTTAAAAATAGCAAACTAACGCGGTTTTGACCTGAAAATTTTAGAAAACTTTAAAATTATGAGATGTTATATTTTTGAGAATTTTGTGTCGTTCTGAAGTCGATATCTATATTTAGCTGAACTGGCTTTAAGCTCTCAGTCCAGACACCGATTCGGATTTTTCAGGCAAAAAATATCTAAAATAATTTTTAGCTAAAAAATGACTTCAGGATACTTAAAATAGTTTTTTTCTTTATTTTTTCCAGCATCGAGAATCCCTAAGGAATATGTTGGTAATTTGCCACCTAGAAGGGGTATTTTGATATTTTTTTCTATAAAATGTTTTGAAGGACTTTTTGGTCCAGGAAGGGGTGTAGGGTATCGAAAAAGTTATTTTGAAGCGGATTTGGAGTGATGGGGTGGTACTGACCATTAGGGGGTGTTTTAATAATTTGCCATGTTGAGAACGAATTTCAGGAAACACACTCGATTAAGCGTTCTGAATGATGGGAAGTGAGGAATAGTGTTGGTACACCTCAAGGAAGGAGTATTAGTACTCAAGCATTATCAAGGCTAGGTTAAACGACCCGGCTATTGGGTCGGGGTAACGGGCCATTGTAAGATATTATAAATAATTGAAATAAAAAGAGTAGATTAATTATGTATTTATGTTGAATTGGCGTCTAACGAGCAAGGTCTTATTTGATTAGGTGTCCTCGCTCGTTGTAATCTACGGTTGCTTGGCTCATCAGCTAAAATCAATCAGGTAAGGATAATGCGGTTCCTTATATGCTATGAATTGCTTCGCTTAGCAGACCTATCGTTGATAGTGTTGTGGTATTGTGAATGTTGCATGGTTGATATGAGATGACGATAGTTGTTGTGCTGATGTCCCTCTTAGCCCAAAAAATTTGTGGAGGACTTGTGATTAATTTTCTCTCTAGTCCACTCTATGGGTGAGGTTGGTTTCGTGATAAAAAAATTCTTATTTGAGTAATTAATTGATCGAGGATGTAAGGTGAACTCATTTCCCTTAGTCCGTCCAGAAAGTGTAACTTGTAGTTTGGCGGTAATGTGGTTGGAAGACGAACCCTTTTTGAGAGTTCTCTTCTTATGTTTAGTATCTGTTTTAATTACCTGAGATTGAGATGAACACCCCAGAACACGGGACATTATATGAAAGGAGGGCCTATGATTTATGATCACAAGCAAAAACGACGCATGGTGCGTGAGTCGAGTCTGTCGTATTTGGTCAAGTCCAGTCAGTCGGGTCTGAGTCTGAATTGCATTTAACTTTATTTTGATGTTAACGATTTTATGGCTTGTATTTCATTGATGTTTAATTTGGTTGTACTGATTGACTGTTCACGTGCATAATCTGTTAGTCTGTTAAACGGTTAGTCATGTTCTTAAAATTTTGGAATAATGTTGTTAAGTTGGACTTTAAAGCCGTTCAGTCTGATGAAAAAAAAAGTTTCGCTTAGCCATTAGGTTGATTTGGCGTTATTTATTGAACTTCTGTTTATTGGTATCCGTTGGGTTGATTATTATTTTTTCCAAGGCTGTTGCATCGTCTGTGCATGTTAATCCTCGTGTTAACTTTATTGGACGATATGCGCTCATTCCTTATCTTTGTTGTTTCAGGTGGTAAGATCGAACTGAGAGAGATGTCATGGAAAGAGAAGAAGAAGTTGACCTGATCTATAAAAGGAAACGTAAGATGGTGTCAACCGTATTTTGGGGATCAAGATATTCCATTCTAAAACTTCCATTATATTTGTGCTGAACATTGTCGTGAAATTTTTGTAAAGATGCCTTTTCGAAGCCTTATGTGTAACGACCCCCGATTTTTTCGTAGCGTTAATTTCAAATAAACAAAGGCAGAAAACAAGAGAAACATCCAAAAGTCTCGCTATTAGGCATTCAGAGGATCTAAGAATAAGTCTCCAAGTAACATCAATAAATGTCACGCCGGCTTAAAACAGTTACATTGACCTCAACTACTCCTACACAAGCTCTAAAATAAAATCTAGAGAAAAATCTATTCGACAATAACTATAAAGGAAAATCCTTCCCTAAAAAGCATCTTACTTAGCCATGCCTTATAATCTTTTGCACAACTCCCAACACAGGCTAATAACCTAAAGTAAAAGGGTGAGCACAAAGCCCAGTAAAAATAATCGCACACACCTACCCACAGAGTACAAAACACCCTATATTGATAATAGTACTTGGAGTTGATAAAATACAATACCTAGGTGCATGGCGAAGACCAAGACCAATGTTGTGATGCCCCGAACCTGGGTTTACGAGGTTATTATTACTTAGCGACGATTATGGTAAGTAAGACGAAATTAGACTGTTAGTGAAGACCTTACGTGCATGTATAAATTTGATCTTTAGCGTTAATTATTGCGAGCAATATTTTTTGTTGCATCTAGCAATATATTTTAATAATATGATAAGCTAAAAATGATGAAGTTTGTACAATAGAAAAATTCATGGAAGTGAGTGGTTTGCAATTTAAAACTGACGAAATTGTGCCGCTATAACATTATATGGTCTCGCATTAAATAATTTTACATATTAAAGAGCAGAAAACAAAAAGGGAAACAACAATAAAATAAAATAAATGAATATTTTAGAAATTTGGGTTAAATATAAAAAGGGGGGAGAAGAGAATGAGGAAAGAAATAAGAGAGGGCGCCGGCCCTAATGGGACTGCAACGCTGGCGCTGCTTCCGGCCACACACGCAGCCATCGGTGACAACTCCAGCCACGCCCCTTCACAGAAGCACCATCCAACGCCTCCGCCACCGCCATGCCGCAACCATCGCGTCACTGACATCGCCAAGCCGCCGTGAGATCGCGATCTCCAATCAACCTCTTCCCTACTTTCGGCTACAGCCACGACCACCGGCGACGGCGACGGTGACGCCAAAGGGTCATCGGGGACAGCGCCGGAGTCCACCCACCACCGGGTTCCTTGATCCAACGGCCGCCGTCGCCAATCCACTGCTCACTGTCGTCGTGCAATAGCGGCTGCCGGTTACATAACTCCGGCCAGCGCCTCCACCAAACACCACCCAACGCCTTCATCAGTTGCCGCCATAGATCTAGACCATCTCTACACTGCCGAAACCACCGTGCCGTTGCCACCAGTACACGGCTTGACCACCAGTCAGCAACAATTCCAATCGACAAAAGGCAGTCGCCGATCTGCATCCACCACCGCCGGAGTCCGCAACCACCGGCGATTAACTCAGGCTGCACCTACACCGAACACTACTGCACAACATCTCCACGACCACCGCGCCGTGACCAAGGCACCACTGCCATCACCGTAAACGGCACTTGTCGTCACCGTCCCTCACTGTTGTTGCCCTATCCTTGAACCTACTGATGCCAACCACCTGAAATCACCACCACTGTGGCGCACTCTAATGGAACAGCACTGTACCATCACCGGTCAACCATAACTCCAATCGACATAGAAAGATAGCCATTGGTTTTGGGAAATTGTTTGTGAAGCGGGGTTTGGCGGCGTTGCGATTTTTAACGGCGATGCTTACATTGATTATAGTTGGGTTATATGTGCGCAATTGTGGGTTACGTTGTGTGTGTTTGTGTTGTTAGCTGGTGATGGTCATGGTAGTGTTTACCGCAACCGGAACGGCATCATGGCATTGTTTACGGTGGTTTGGCCAGAGTAATTTTGTTGGAGTATATGGCGGTGTGAATTAGGTATGGATAGAGTGTGCAGTGCGACTAGGTTTACTGCATGTCGTGGAGTACGTGTTTTGGATGAGGAAGCGGCAGGTGAATGGTGTTGTCTGTGTTATTGATGCGTCGTAATTGTTTGGGTATAGAGGGTGTGTTTACATAGAGATTTATGGGCGTAGGCGGGTATGTGCATGAAGGGCTACGTGTGGTGGCGGATTTGTGTAGGGCGGCAGTGTACAGAATGTGCATGTGCACTATGTGTCGTGGAGTGTGTAATATGAGTGCGTACATGTTTGTAAGTTATGTGAGTGTATACGGTTTGCAGTGGTGCACGTGCAATGGGCATACCTATATAAAGGGTGTGCATGTATGTGTATATTGTGTAGGTATGGTGTGATCTCTACAACTGCATGAGGAGCATGAGTGTGTTGCTGTGTAGGCAATACGATAGTATGTAACGCCTTTTTATGTGTGAATAGCAGTGCGATGTTTGTACGTCTACTGTGTGGTGCGGGTGGTAGTGTACGGTTACGTGCCTATCTTGGTTGTGTGTTTTCCAGTGTGAAGGGTGAGTATTAGGTGCTTGGATGATTTTGGAAGTGACGGGTTACTTGGGTGAAAATCAATTGGTAAAGTTCAGTTGTACGGCTATGTGGTATGGTAAGTACGGCTATGGAGATGAAAGGAATGGCCTTAACGGTGCTATTGGTCAAACGTAACAACTGATCATCGCGCTACATTTTGGATCGAGGAAATATGTCAGCAACAAGTAAGTACCCCTATCATGTTCCTTCGTATATTTATTTGCAAAAACTATAATATGTATTTATGTTTTGATCAATTGAAGTTCAAAGATTTATTCTGCATATGTTTTATTTCTAAAATAGTTGATGAGAAATGCAATTTGAAAGAATGCCATGGAATGTCTTGTGAGTCATAAAATTTTACTAAGTACATGTTAATGGGCAATGAAACTTGTCTTGGTTGCTGTGCCCCATATCCAACAGGGGAATGTTGGATTTTGGGCCCTGGTCAACGGGGCTCATACGTTGATGCATAGTACTATGGCTGGTGGTGCGCCCTTGCGTCCACATGATTATTTTATCCCGGGTGTAGGAGGGATTTCGGGCCCTAGTCAGGGGGGCTCGTACGCTGACCGCAGCATACCTACGAAAAGAAATATCTGTGTTTGATGCGAATGAAATGAATGATGGTTGTACTCAGATTTGAAAATCTTTTCTTTTGAAATTTCATGTATATGTGTATATGTATATGAAGGACGTTTTTACGAATGACAATAATCGAATGTTTGATTTGTTGAAAGAAAACCCATGGCATGTTTTAGAAACTTCAAAACTATTTTAGGAACATGGCTGGTGTATTTGCTGGGCTTTCGCTCATTCCTTATTTTTCAGGTGACGACTTAAGGGAAGCGGAGCAGTATCAGCCACACGGGGGAGTAGTGCCCGAAGAGAACTTTTAGAATAATGAGTGCCCACTAATCGAACATTATAGTCTATGTTAATTTACGTTATGCTTGAACTGATGTAAGGAGCTTAGGTCTCCTCGAGTTTTATTTATAGGTTTTAAAGACATGTAATGAGAGTTTTATTTGAATTTCTGGAAGTCCGTAAGTTAGAATTAATTTGGAGTCACAGGATTGTAGTAAGGCCTGGCAGAGCCCTGGCAGGTGTTTGAATGGGCCTGCGGCCGGTCACGTGCCTAACACACGGGCTTACCCGTGGGTTCGGGTCGTGACAAATGCACTAACTCTGAATTCAAAAATCAGATTAGCAACAAGATGAAATAGCTCGTACCAGCGGACAATACAATCTCAAAGTAAGGAATTACCATAGATAACTAAATTTTCAACGAGTCAAAAGGTTTTGATGTGTTTAAAACAATAAAAAAATTTAAGTTCGAAATGTTTTCACAAGTTCTGAAAAGGATATCTTATATTTAAGAAAGAATCCAATGAATTCAATAATTCTTCATATAAGTTTGAAAACTTCTTCAAATATCAAAATTCTAATGTTCAATCAGTACAAAGACGAAAACTACGGGAGCCATTCAAAAAAATATCACGCGTGCCATCACTGACACATGAGGCAAGGTTCAGAAATAAAGATCGCTATCTCCAGCACATCCCGCTAAGCTAGCCCATGTTCCAATACACGTGGGTAAGTCAGAAATAGATAAGTCACATACACTGTGACATGGCTCACAAGATTATAAAAACATATACCAAATCTACTTAATAAACACCAAGAGTTTGAAAGCAACAAAGTCATTCTCGTTCACACGATTCTACGTAGAATAGTTTTATTCAAGGGCTAACTTCAACAATGAAATCAACAAATTGTAAGAAAACTCAAAGCCTAAAAGTTGAAGAGGACTCGTTACTGTTTTTCGTAATGTCTAAGATCATCAAAAACTGATAAGAAACGAATAAGATGAAGCAAGTCAAAGTAAGCTGATTTGTTGTGTAAAACAACAACTTTTGCACCGACAATTAACTTTCAAACTGAATTTCGATCACAAAATAGATGGACTCTGATAAAACACAAAACTAAGAAGTTTAGGAGGACTCTTTAAGGTTTCCAGATAGTCTAGAATCATCAAAAACCAATGTGAAATAAAGGATATCGATCCAATCGAAGTGGGATGATTTACACTAACAGAAAAGTCTGCACTAACAGAATCATGAAGCTACTACAAAGATTTGCAGTAAAACGATCACGAATCAAAGTTAATAATCGAAAGTACAAGGAACTATTTAACATAACAATCAAGAATATAATTAGGGTTCTAAAGAATCAATAGATCTCTTTAAACAATAGATAAATTGATGAACGAACCAATAATCATAGTTCAAATAAGGTAAATGCATGAGAAAATCAATTGCCCAAATTAACTCCGAGCCCTGAACTCCTCAAACAAATTATATCAAAAACCCTAATATAATAATTCCCAAAATTTCAATTAGACTCCATCAATCACAATAGCTTATGTGCTTCTCTTCACAAACCTCAATCCTAATATCAAAATAAGCTATTACCTTAATGTAATGACCAAAATCTCAAGAGTGTTTCTCCTAGAGATTCTTTGGAGGCTCTTTTGATGTTTATGGTGCTCCTAGAAATTATAGTACATAAGTCATTAGCCTAAAAGAAATGTAATTATAACCCTAAAACAATAAGAATTGCAAAATACCCATTACGTCCCAAAATTCTCTAATTTTATAAATGGGTCAAACTAAAGCCCAAATTTAAATTGAGTCATCTAATCCCAAAAGTATAACCATTTTTTGGGAAGAAAAATTTAAATCATTTTAGGCCCACAATTTAATTCAAAGTCACCATAGATTCTAATTTGTACTTACACAAATATCCTGAAATTTTTTTTTGGTGTGTTACATTCTCCTTCGCTTAAGATAATTCCGTCCTCGGAATTGAACGTACCGTAATCATCAAAAAATTGATAACTCCTAACCTCTATGATAGCTCGAAGCTTATGCATGTACCTAGAATAGTTTCTTGCCTTGCAACATGAGTCATTAGATTCCTTCCACGTTTAATGAAATTTCAACCTCAAAATATTTATAACTTAGTTAGCAAAGAAAACACACCATACTAAATCGTTGCACTCAAATTCAATTCATCACGCTTTCATTGCGCTATACCCATATTGTAACACCCCGACAATTTGTCCAATTTATTTAAAAAAATTTAGCGATGAAAATTTTGGTTAGCATTCATATTTCTGTTTAACGATTTTTTAGCGGCTATTACTGAATCGGGGTTAGGTAACAACCCTTTAAGAATTTTCCGTACACATACATTATAGTCCGTACATATACATTATAGCCAACAATAATTTGGGCCATTTCGTAATAGTAGAAAGTTTGGGTGAAAAATTTGAATGACTAACGAAATCTTAAGGAGGGTTTTGGTAATTATGCTTTTAGGGTTTTATATACATAACCCACGTACTAGAGAGCAGCCCCCATCTTGTTCTTCAGAATTCGGTAGAGAGAGAGAGAAGGGAAGCTTTATGGGAAGAGGAAGAGAGAGAAGGACGGCAATCAGAAAATTTTCGGCGAAGAGTCCAAATTTCTGGTGAGTTTCCCATTTTCTTTCTTTTCTCAATGAATCTATTATGTAGGGTGATATATGGGTGTAATTGTTAACTGAGGGAAGCAAGTCTGTTTGAGGGAGGGCAGCCATGGTGGCTGCCATGAATGTGTTGGTATATAGGGTCATGTAATGAAGCAGGCATGATGGGGAGTTGAGCGTGAAGGGAAGCAACCATGGGGCTGCCGTGGGTGTGTAAGAATGGAGGAAGGGACTGCACGGCTGCCGGGTATGTGATAAATTTGTGTGCGTTTTGTGTATGAAAGGTGTTTGTTGGACAGCCATGTCGCCAAGAGGTGATTGTCATGAAGTTGTATGGGTTATGTCTAAGAACACAGTCATGGTGACTGCTGTGTGTAGTGTAAATATGGATTTGAAAGGGGTGTTGTGATCGAAGAAATCCACTGCCGTATGAGGCAATGGGTGCGGCTATGCGGAGGTGATTTTATGTGAGTGTAGTGAGTGCCTAAGTGTGTGTTTTCTGTGTAATACGGGTGTGTATTGTATTTGTGGGTAAGAAGAGTTGTGCAAACAGGTTGTGTGCAATGTTGGTGTGCATGTGGGTATTCGGAAGAAAAAAAAAAAAGAAGAGAAGACCCACTGCTCGCGGCAGTGGGTGTGGAATGCATGTATTATTGTTGAGTGTGGTGTTTTTATGTGAGATGTGAGAATATTAGTGAGTGTAAAACAAGTGAAGTAAGGGGCTGCCATGAGTGGTTTCGGTGAGGGTGTGATGTTCTGGGTTTTTATGCAGAGAATAAGGAAGAAGATGATGAACAGTAATGGGTCTGTGCAGTGCAGTGGTACACTGTGCTTGCACAGTTGTACCACGTGGCTGTTGGGTACTGTACGCTTGTCCGAAAATTCTGAAAATTTACAGGATGATTCTTAGTGCAATATTATAATTTCTGTGAAACTTTCATAATTTTCTGATGTCGTATGTATTTATTATAATTTCTGCAATTTCAGAATTGTAAAAGTCTTTTGGAGCCCTTAAACCCAGAAAATGGTCAGAGAAAAATTAGAGTAATGTCGTTATGATATGAATAAGACTCAGTTTGAATTTGATAATTTTTGGAGTTTATTTTCTATGGTTTCCGTATCACATTGGTTTTAGCAAAACGAATAGTTTAAAAATAGTTTTAATACCTTTTAATTTCTGATTTAAATTTCTATAACTTTTATACATATTTTAAAGCTGTTACAAAAATTATGGGACTTTATTTTCAGCTAAAAGAAATTTTGGCAATTTATGGGTTTTTAGTGTATTTAAAGAAATTATTTTTAATTCAAAAATATTCAAAATTTTAGAAAATTCATATTTTGACTCTCTACAATGTTTTAAGCTACGAAAGTGTTTTATTGTAATTTATTACGAATTTCGGGATATCATTACGCATTAAAGAGCGTACAGTGTTTTCGGCTAGGTTGGCCGTGCGCGGGAATCGTTTTGAGTTGCGTCATTCTGGGGTTAAAAGTGAGCGCCGTTTGGGTAGTTGATAATAGGGTTTATAGTATAGTAGTGTAGATTATTTTTCTAATAAATGAATTTGCCAATTTAGGTTAATTCAACGACTTTTGGATTGATGTCAATTAACATTGCATAGCGTGGATCGAGGTAAGGGATTTCTTCTGAAACCCAGTTTTCTCTATTTGTCCTCGAATATTGCTTTGAATTGTTATCGCTATTCTTTTGGATTCTGTTATTTTGATTAAGTCGCATTGTTTGCCTTAAAAACCTATCTTGAGCCTTAAGCGTTTATTGGAAATCATATTCGATGCACTGTGTTTATTTCTCGTTGTGCATCGATTTAAGAATTGTATTATCCTTTGTTCTCATTCTGCATATTGACATGAGAGTTTGCATTGGTGTGTTTGGCGGGAGTTGGTGTATAGTGGAGGATATTGGTGTGGGCTAGTACCTTGATGGACTAGCCGGTGTATTGGTGTGGGCTAGTGCCTTGATGGACTAGCCGGTGGAAAGTGTTAATGAGCATCGCCTTTGTGGCTTTGCTAAGTGATTACCCTGCATTGCATGTGTGGCTTTGCAATTGCTCATGTTCAATATTATCTGTGATTGTTTGCATCGTATCTGAAAATCGTAGTGATAATTGATCGAACTAGTATGATATTTTTGAAAATTCTATCTTTGAGCGACCTTACTGAGCTCTCAAAAGCTCACTCCCCTTTGACTTCCTTTCCGCAGGTGATAACCAACAATAGATCGCATTGGGTGTGGACTAGATCTGAGCCGAGCGAAAGAGAACTTAAGTTTCAGTATTAGCCTTTAGAACCCCTGCGTGGGCCATTATTGTTATTTAAAATTGTTAACTTAGACGTGATGTTTCAACTATGGTAGTACGATGAGCGTATTATTTTACTCAACGGTTTAGTTGCTCTGACAGACTGATGGTTCTAAATTACTTGAGTTTGAGGTCGTAATTGTCTGAGTGCATCCGATCGAGCGAGTGTTAACGTTCCGAAAATGCCGGGATGTTACAGTTGGTATCAGAGCTTAGGTATTACGATTCTGTAGACTTGAACCTAGGTGAATAAATGATCGAGCTGAGGTTTGTGATTATGTAGACTTTAGAAACTTGCGAGAGGAACCTTAGGTTTTAAAAGTAGGGTTAGGGAAAGATTTAATAATTTCACCCTACTAGTGGTTAGATATATGAGATCGTTTTTATGAAGGTGTATCTGATAATATATATTATTAGAACTTTTAAATTTGCATAGTCATTTATGAAAGGACGTGTTTCAGACTCTGATAGTAGCTTATTTGTTATAGCATGGCACGGACTCGTAGAGCTGGTACCAGGGGTTGTGGAGGCCAAGCGAGGGGTCGGGGTGATCGTACTGGGGGTCGTAGTGGAGATCAGGAGATCCCAGCAGGGGAAGTACCCCATGTTGAACAACAAGAGCAAAATCCAGAACCCATGGCTGCAACTCTGAATACCATGAATCAAATTTTGGCATTCATGGCCTAGAGTCTGGTCAATCAACAGACGGGTATGCAAAACCCTGTTGAGCCACAACCTCAAGAGGGAAGTACCCTGACTGAGTTTAATAAGCAGAATGCTTCAAATTTTAGTGGATCAGTAGATCCTACAGAGGCAGAAGGTTGGATAGTAGAGATGGAGAAGATCTTCCGGGCTATCAAATGCAGTGAGAAGCAAAGGGTAGAATTTGCGGTGTACAAGTTGAGGGGTGAGGCCGACCAGTGGTGGAAGATGGTAGAGACTGGTATGACTCCTCAGCAGAAGGCTGAGATAACTTGGGAACGGTTTAAGGAACTGTTCAACAATCGATATTTCTCTGTGAGTTACCGTCAACAGATGTTGAGAGAGTTTGCTAATGTAACTCAGGCAGATCGAGAGACGGTAGATGAGTATGAGATGAGGTTCTCGCAGCTGGCGAGATTTGTAGATAGGATGCTACCAACAGAGGCTGATAGATGCCGAAAATTTGAGTGGGGACTCAGGCCTGGTTTGAGAGATGGAGTGATCTCTGCTAGGTTATCGAGCTATGTGGAGTGCGTCGACCTGGCACGTGCATTGGAACAGTCCAGGTCAGACAGCAAGAAAAGGTCTGAGCAACGGCAAGGTGACCAAAAGAGGGATAAAGAGGAGAGTAGAGCTTCAGAGACTAACAAGCGTCAAAAGTTTTCTATTTCAGCACAACAGGGTGCTCAGAGTCAGAGGATAGGGCAGGCTCAGGGAACTAGGTCAGAGCAGAGTGTCGAATTCAGAAGAGCACAGAGCACAGGAGGTAGACCAATTCAGAGTTCAGGGATAGCGTATTCGACAGTTCTGTGTCCTACTTGTGGAAAGAGCCATGGTGGTAAACCATGCTACAGACTTACCGGGGGATGTTTCAAGTGTGGCAGTATGGAGCATCATGTTCGAAACTGCCCCTCATTATGGGAGAACCAATCAGCTTTTAGCCCTATACCTACGGTCAGTTTAGCAGCGAGTAGCGCACCTCGTCCGGGAGGAGGTCAGAGTCAGCAGGGCCAGACTCCACAGGCCCAGACTCAGCAGGGGCAGAGGCCTAGGACACCATCCAGATTGTTCGCTTTGTCAGCTCAGGACGCTGCAACATCCAACGATGTGGTGCCAGGTACACTTATGGATTATTTCATTTAGGCGTTTATATATTGATTAATTTTGAGGCATCATATTCTAGGTTATAATCGAAATCATATACTACAGTGAAATGTTCAAAGTTGTTATTGATGTTCTTGACTCATATTTGGAGGTTATGTGTAAGATTAGATTACGCTTTTGTTTGGGAATTACGTAGTTAAAAGCGCAGTGTTTGTACATTGACAATGTGAAATTTCGAGGACGAAATTTTTATAAGTGGGGGAGAATGTAACACCCTGACAATTTGTCCAATTTATTTAAAAAATTTTAGCGACGAAAATTTTGGTTAGCATTCATATTTCTGTTTAACGATTTTTTAGCGGCTATTAGTGAATCGGGGTTAGGTAACAACCCTTTAAGAATTTTCCGTACACATACATTATAGTCCGTACATATACATTATAGCCAACAATAATTTGGGCCATTTCGTAATAGTAGAAAGTTTGGGTGAAAAATTTGAATGACTAACGAAATCTTAAGGAGGGTTTTGGTAATTATGCTTTTAGGGTTTTATATACATAACCCACGTACTAGAGAGCAGCCCCCATCTTGTTCTTCAGAATTCGGTAGAGAGAGAGAAGGGAAGCTTTATGGGAAGAGGAAGAGAGAGAAGGACGGCAGTCAGAAAATTTCCGGCGAAGAGTCCAAATTTCTGGTGAGTTTCCCATTTTCTTTCTTTTCTCAATGAATCTATTATGTAGGGTGATATATGGGTGTAATTGTTAACTGAGGGAAGCAAGTCTGTTTGAGGGAGGGCAGCCATGGTGGCTGCCATGAATGTGTTGGTATATAGGGTCATGTAATGAAGCAGGCATGATGGGGAGTGAGCGTGAAGGGAAGCAACCATGGGGCTGCCGTGGGTGTGTAAGAATGGAGGAAGGGGACTGCACGGCTGCCGGGTATGTGATAAATTTGTGTGCGTTTTGTGTATGAAAGGTGTTTGTTGGACAGCCATGTCGCCAAGAGGTGATTGTCATGAAGTTGTATGGGTTATGTCTAAGAACACAGTCATGGTGACTGCTGTGTGTAGTGTAAATATGGATTTGAAAGGGGTGTTGTGATCGAAGAAAATCCACTGCCGTATGAGGCAATGGGTGCGGCTATGCGGAGGTGATTTTATGTGAGTGTAGTGAGTGCCTAAGTGTGTGTTTTCTGTGTAATACGGGTGTGTATTGTATTTGTGGGTAAGAAGAGTTGTGCAAACAGGTTGTGTGCAATGTTGGTGTGCATGTGGGTATTCGGAAGAAAAAAAAAAAAAGAAGAGAAGACCCACTGCTCGCGGCAGTGGGTGTGGAATGCATGTATTATTGTTGAGTGTGGTGTTTTTATGTGAGATGTGAGAATATTAGTGAGTGTAAAACAAGTGAAGTAAGGGGCTGCCATGAGTGGTTTCGGTGAGGGTGTGATGTTCTGGGTTATTATGCAGAGAATAAGGAAGAAGATGATGAACAGTAATGGGTCTGTGCAGTGCAGTGGTACACTGTGCTTGCACAGTTGTACCACGTGGCTGTTGGGTACTGTACGCTTGTCCGAAAATTCTGAAAATTTACAGGATGATTCTTAGTGCAATATTATAATTTCTGTGAAACTTTCATAATTTTCTGATGTCGTATGTATTTATTATAATTTCTGCAATTTCAGAATTGTAAAAGTCTTTTGGAGCCCTTAAACCCAGAAAATGGTCAGAGAAAAATTAGAGTAATGTCGTTATGATATGAATAAGACTTAGTTTGAATTTGATAATTTTTGGAGTTTATTTTCTATGGTTTCCGTATCACATTGGTTTTAGCAAAACGAATAGTTTAAAAATAGTTTTAATACCTTTTAATTTCTGATTTAAATTTCTATAACTTTTATACATATTTTAAAGCTGTTACAAAAATTATGGGACTTTATTTTCAGCTCAAAGAAATTTTGGCAATTTATGGGTTTTTAGTGTATTTAAAGAAATTATTTTTAATTCAAAAATATTCAAAATTTTAGAAAATTCATATTTTGACTCTCTACAATGTTTTAAGCTACGAAAGTGTTTTATTGTAATTTATTACGAATCTCGGGATATCATTACGCATTAAAGAGCGTACAGTGTTTTCGGCTAGGTTGGCCGTGCGCGGGAATCGTTTTGAGTTGCGTCATTCTGGGGTTAAA
Source organism: Escallonia herrerae (assembly GCA_033070095.1). Classification (NCBI taxonomy): domain Eukaryota; kingdom Viridiplantae; phylum Streptophyta; class Magnoliopsida; order Escalloniales; family Escalloniaceae; genus Escallonia; species Escallonia herrerae. The sequence goes on along the minus strand of JAVXUP010000800.1, from coordinate 289,773 downwards.
AGTGAGCGCCGTTTGGGTAGTTGATAATAGGGTTTATAGTATAGTAGTGTAGATTATTTTTCTAATAAATGAATTTGCCAATTTAGGTTAATTCAACGACTTTTGGATTGATGTCAATTAACATTGCATAGCGTGGATCGAGGTAAGGGATTTCTTCTGAAACCCAGTTTTCTCTATTTGTCCTCGAATATTTCTTTGAATTGTTATCGCTATTCTTTTGGATTCTGTTATTTTGATTAAGTCGCATTGTTTGCCTTAAAAACCTATCTTGAGCCTTCGATCTTGATCCAATGCTTAAAAGATAGCCATGTTGGTTGAGCCCTAAAGCATTGTCGTTTCCTCCGAACTCCACAACCTTACCCATTCTTTTCTTCACCATTTAATAAATCTTCAGCTAAGAATCCAACAAAACTGCTTCAGAATAACCAAATTGTCTTGAAATCAAATATCTTTTGTTTTCTTCCCTCTTCCAAGTTAAATCTCTCCATGAGTCCATATAGAAATCTATACTTCAATTTACAAGCTTTGAATAAAAGATAGATTGCTCTCTAGTTCTCTGCAACCACACCTCAACAAAAACATGGAAAAGAATAAGCAAAAGCATCATTTTTTCTATTAAACCAAATTAGATTATTCATGCAATGCCTTGGTGAATAAACACAATGCCCAAATTTCTTGAATACAACAATGAAACAGGAAATCAACAAACCAATTACTGAACAAAACAGATTTAGCTTGACATATATTCTATGGCCCTTTGCACAATTTACGCCTTAACCATGAGCATGGCAAAACAGAAGATGGATCTAATGAAAGAAATTTATGAAATTGGATAAATCAACAAGACTGCTTGCCGGAGATACTCGTCGGATGTAGTTTTGAACAATTGCATACCCCAATGGCCCTAACACACAAAACAGAGGATCCGAGCAGGGATCATAGTGGTGAAGGAGGACGACCTGAATAATTGAGTACTAGTACTTTGTTGAATCAGGAGAACTGAACTAAGACTGTGCGTATGCTTGAAGACGAAGCCACGTCATATGGGTTTCTTGGAGGAAAGGGGGAGTGTAGATCGGCATCGACGTCGTCGTTGTGTCGTCGACAGAAGGTGGGGTAGCGGTGCAATTTTAGGCCGTCAGAGGAGAGAAAGGAAGTGTCCGTAAATGCATCACCAGAAGGTTCACTCACCGGAGTGCCGTCGCTTGCAAAATCCATTTGACCTTTGGAAGAGAGAGAGGGAGTGTAGATCGGAAGAGAAAGACGGATTTTTTAGATCCCGTCACGGCGTCGCCAGGAGGTGAAGGAGAAGTTCACGCTTGGAGGTGGAGGCATCGTCGCCTGAAGGTGGAGGAGGCGTTGTTGCCGGGAGAAGGAATTGGAGAGAGAGAGAGAGTGTGTGTGTGTGTGTGTGTGTGTGTGTGAAGAGTCGTTGGTTTGGAGAGAGAAGGTTTGTCGGTCAGAGAATAAATATGTGGTGACATGTCTTGATCTAAGCCCTTCCCTTCCACCAAACTCGATCGAACGGCTATTGCTGGGGCTACAGCATGCCTGCTGTAACCCTAGCAACATCAGGTGATCCGGATCCGTTTGAAAGATATTTTTGTAAGAGCTTGAACAATGTAATTGATGATTCGCAAGACAAGGTTGAAACTTTCAATGGCCACTTCAACTAAACTCCTTTCTAAGATATGCCATGTCATTTTCAGCCCCTAACTCTGAAACCTCACTCATTGTAGACCATTTCCCTAACTAAAATCATCACGCTGATCTTTGTAGTGGTAGTTTTGTGTTTAGCTTGTTAGAATATGCCATCTATGATAGACTCGTAAAGATTCATAAGTGCATCACCCTGAATCCTGGAGGAGAGATAATTTCCATACGTAGTTATTTGCCATAATGCTGATTATTGACTCTTTGACTGTTCCCATCTTTTAGCATTTTAGGTATTTGAAGTCCTTATTGGTTAGGAACTTCCCTTTTTGTTTGAGCCTTTTACAATACAATTGACTAATAGGAATTCTTCCGATGTACTTAAATGTCATCCCTTGTTTATACTTGAGAAAAAATCAAAAATAAAAAAGAATGTCACCTTGGACCCTTTTTGACTTCTAATTGATTTGATTAGTAGGAAAACGTGAGGCATGCCATCATAGTCTTGGAAGCCCAATATCTTTGGCCCCATCATATATATCATAACATTGTCATGATAATTAGCTGTCTCTACCGATGACAACATATGCTTGATGGTTTTTAGGGTCTGAATCAGCTATGGTGGTTTCGTTTTTTGTGGCGGTAGTAGAGCAGTCGTGATTGTGGTGCGTGTCACTAGTAGTGGATTTATTTATGGTTTTGGTGGCAAAGCGTGCCTTCCAACTTCAAGGCCTCATTTCCTTTGGCAGATCGAGCAGATTTGATGGTGTGGTAGTGGTGTGTTACTGTGGTGAGCTAGGATGGTACCATAATAATTAGATCCATGGAAGGTAGGAGAACATAACGATACGTGGGTCGAGATGGCTGTAGTGGTACTTCAGATCACGGCCTTTCAGTGTCATAGTAGTAGTTGTAATACAAAGAAAAATTAACTTAGTATGGTTTTTAATTATTATTATATATTAAAGGGATTACTAGAATTAGCACACAAGGACAGTTTTGAAACAGTATGTGATGCCATGGAAAGTGGGTTCGCAGTCGACGTGGAGGTGCCACAAGGAATGCAGTCCGACTCAGATGCCAAGTATGTTGATGTGAGACACAGCAAGGGTTGAGACCAAGGGCTTTACAGACAGAGCCTGAGGGTGGCAGTGCTGCGAGGGCGATGGCGCAGGATGAATGTACGATGACAGTCACAGTCTGATGCTTAGGTCCAAAGTCAGGGTCCTGTATGTTTCTCTCTCTAAGATTCTAGAGTGAGAAGTGAAAGTGTTCTGAAAATGTCCAAAATCCCCAAACGAATTCTCAAGACCTCTATTTAAAGAGGTTGAGATGATGATGTCATCACGCGACACGTGGCGCTCCCCGGGAGTGACACGTCACCGAGGGGTCCACATCTGCCGGTGCTCCACAGACTGTCGAATCACATATTCACCTGGCTTGCCCCGCACAGCGTCGCTCTGTATGTCTGGAAAGACTGGCTCCCACAGCGTCAGTGTGGCTAGAGAAACCCCTTGATCTAGCCTCCAATCCAAGCCCTTGTAGAGTTCCACTAAGTGCGTCAAGAGACACACGGAGAACCTGATAGTGGTGAGGGTTGCCCCTATAGCCAACTGTCAGGCGGACTAGGCGCCATGCCCTCCAAGGACCTGCTCCCGTCCCGGAGTGACCCGGGGGGTCATTGCCCTGGTGGTGTCGACGATCAATGGTAACATGAGTGGACATGCTCGCAACTTAGTGCTCTGGGTCCGTGGCGAGGGGTCCTCGTGCCGGAGCCACCCCCGTAACTGTGACGGCGATGGCTTTAAGGTTATAAGCCCATCTCATGATTGATTATATCGACGATGGCTTTAAGGTTGTGAGCCCATCCCGTAGTTGGTTGTGCCGGCGATGGCTTTAAGGTTGTGAGCCCATCCCGTAGTTGATTGTGCCGGCGATGGCTTTAAGGTTGTGAGCCCATCCCGTAGTTGATTGTGCCGGCGATGGCTTTAAGGTTGTGAGCCCATCCCGTAGCGAGGGGTCCTAGTGCCAGAGCACTACGAACAGAGCCCCCCGTGATGCTGCACACTCCGGAGAGTGGGTCAAAGCATGTTCCACGTCCATGGCGGGGGCACATGGTATGGTGAATAAGTGTGATGCCCGAAGGCTTGTATCATGATTGTGGCGCATGGGCACGGCGACGAACGTCGCGGGGACAATACTTGGTGCCGGAGCACATGTCATGAGAGTGGTTCGGCGACGAATGTCGTGAAGCAATACTTGGTGCCGGGGGCACGTATCATGAAGATGGAGCACAGGCGCGGCGATGAACGTCGCCGAGCAAAACTTGGTGTCGAGGGCACGTATCATGAGAATGGCACGGACCTCGCGAGGTTGATGGACGACGGACCTCGCGAGGATGATGGATGACGGAGTGACGGAGGTAGGGGTTGGTGAGGCGTGTTGCATGCATACCCGGCAGAGGAGGTCGCGAGACCTGGGGGTGTCAACTGACAGAGTTGAGACTTAGTAACGTGGCTCGAGCTACCCCGCGCACCACGCACCAAGTCAGTATGGGATGTGAGGCTGAAGGGGTTGGGAAGGGGTGAAGCCCCCAAGGGAGTGGCTGATGGCATCAAGAGTGGTGTCAGTTGGCCTGTGCAAAAGCCCTATGGCTTGAAAATTTTCTAAGTCTGGAAAATGATGGCCTCTTGGATGATTGGATTGAGGCTATGACTGGTAGTCCTGGTAGCCCTACGTTGCTAAGGCATGGTTGCTTGGATGTGTCGGGCAGGGGACGAACTCCACTGCGATGCTCACCTCCCCAGCGGAGTCGCAAAAATGATGCCATGGAAAGTGGGTTCGCAGTCAACGTAGAGGTGCCACAAAGAATGCAATCCGACTCAGATGCCAAGTATGTTGATGTGAGACACAGCAAGGGCGGAGCAAGGGCAGAGACCAAGGGCTTCCCAGACAGAGCCTGAGGGTGGCAGTGCTGCGAGGGCGATGGCGCAGGATGAATGTACGATGACAGTCACAGTCTGATGCTTAGGTCCGAAGTCAGGGTCCTGTATGTTTCTCTCTCTAGGATTCTAGAGTGAGAAGTGAAAGTCTTCTGAAAATGTCCAAAATCCACAAATGAATTCTCAACACCTCTATTTATAGAGGTTGAGATGATGATGTCATCACGCAACATGTGGCGCTCCCCAGAAGTGACACGTCACCGAGGGGTCCACATCTGTCGGTGCTCCACGGACTGTCGAATCTCATATTCACCTGGCCTGCCCCGCACAGTCTCGCTCTGTCTGTCTGGAAAGACTGCCTCCCACAGTGTCGGTGTGGCCAGAGAAACCCCTTGATCTAGCTTCCATCCAACCCTTGTAGAGTCCCACTAAGTGCGTCAAGAGACGCACGGAGAACCTGATAGTGGTAAGGGTTGCCTCTGTAGCCAACTGTCAGGTGGACTAGGCACCATGCCCTCCAAGGACCTGCTCCCGTCCCGGAGTGACCCGGGGGTCATTGCCCTGGTGGGGTCGACGATCAATGGTAACATGAGTGGACATGCTCGCAGCTTAGTGCTCAGGGTCCGTGGCGAGGGGTCCTCGTGCCGGAGCCACCCCCGCAACTGTGATGGCAATGGCTTTAAGGTTGTGAGCCCATCCCGTAGTTGATTGTGCCGGCGATGGCTTTAAGGTTGTGAGCCCATCCCGTAGCTGATTGTGCCGGCGATGGCTTTAAGGTTGTGAGCCCATCCCGTAATTGATTGTGCCGGCGATGGCTTAAGGTTGTGAGCCCATCCCGAGCGAGGGGTCTTTGTGCCAGAGCACTATGAATGGAGCCCCCCGTGATGCTGCACACTCCAGAGAGTGGGTCGAAGCATGTTCCACCTCCATGGCAGGGGCACATGGTGTGGTGAATAAGTGTGATGCCTGAAGGCTTGTATCATGATTGTGGCGCATGGGCACGGCGACGAACGTCGCGGGGACAATACTTGGTGCCGAAGCACATGTCATGAGAATGGTTCGGCGACGAACGTCGCGAAGCAATACTTGGTGTCGGGGGCACGTATCATGAAGATGGAGCACGGGCGCGGCGACGAACGTCGCGGAGCAATACTTGGTGCCGGGGGCACGTATCATGAGAATGGCGCATGGGCGCAGTGACGAACTTCGTGCAAACAATACTTGGTGCCGGGGCACGTGTTATGAAAGTGGTGCGGCGACGAACGTCGCGAAGCAATACTTTGTGCCGGGGCACATGTGATAAGAATGGCGCATGGGTGCGGCGACGAAGGTCCCGGAGCATGTACTTGGTGTCGGGGCACATGTTATGAAGATGGCGCATGGGCGCTGCGATGAACGTCGTGGAGCAATACTTGGTGCCGGGGCACATGTGATAAGAATGGCGCATGGGCGCGGCGATGAAGGTCGCGGAGCATATACTTGGTGCCAGGGCACATGTGATAAGAATGGCGCATGGGTGCGGCGACGAAGGTCGCAGAGCATATACTTGGTGTCGGGGCACATGATATGAAGATGGCGGGGCGACGAACGTCGCGAAGATATACTTGGTGTCGGGGCACATGTTATAAAGGTGGCGCGGCGACGAACGTCGCGAAGATATACTTTGTGCCGGGGCACATGTGATAAGAATGGTGCATGGGTGCGCTTCGGGTGTCCCGAAGACGGTATGTGAGCTGAGTGTACCTGTCATAACAAGATAATGAATGCAACATGTAGTAATGACAAAGTTGGAAGTGATGGTATGCAGTCGTCGGACGACGGACGTCGCGAGGTCGATGCACGACGGACGTCGCGAGGTCGATGCACGACGGACGTCGCGAGGTCGATGCACGACGGACGTCGTGAGGTTGATGGACGAGGGACGTCGCGAGTTTGATGGACGACGGACGTCGGTTCATGCACGACGGACGTCGCGAGGTTCATGCACGACGAACATCGCGAGGTTCATGGACGACGAACGTCGCGATGATGATGGACGACGAACGTCCTGAAGATGATGGACGATGGACGTCGCGAGGTTGATGGACGACGGACGTCGCGAGGATGATGGACGACGGAGGTCACGAGGTTGATGCACGACGGACGTCGCGAGGTTGATGGACGACGGACATCGCAAGGTTGATGGACGACAGACGTCGTGAGGTTGATGGATGACAGACGTCCCGAGGTTGATGGACGACGGACGTCCCGAGGTTGATGGATGACGGACGTCCCGAGGTTGATGGACGCAGACGTCGCGACGATGATGGACGATGGACGTCGCGAGGATGATGGACGACGGACGTCGCGAGGTTCATGCATGACGGACGTCGCGAGGTTCATGCACGAACGTCCATAAACATCGCGGAGGTGCAAGACTTGAGAAAACAAGTGCGCGAGGGAGTGGAGGCCATAGGCCAAAAAATGGGGGAAGGTCAAGGACAGCACCCCTGGGGAGGCCGAGGCCCACCCCTTGGTGAGGCCGAGGCCTACCCTAAGGGTTGGCCAAGGCCAATGGCCAACTCCCATGAAGGGAGGCCAAGGCCACTCCCCCTTTGGGTGAAATTCGGGCTTGCCGACGGAAGGTGTTTTGATGGGCAATGACAAATCCAAAAGTTAAATTGCGACGAGCGTGTCGACGTGAAACATACCCGGGTGATGAACAAGGTGCCAAAGCTAGGTACGAATTCTATGAAGCGATGAAAGCGCGAAAGGGACTTTGCGCGAAGAGTGAACAACTGGGGGGAAAGGCCAAGGCCAACACCCCATGGAGGTCGAGGCCGACCCCCCATTAAGGCCGAGGCCGACCCCATGGACTTGGGGGAGGCTGAGGCCGACCCCATGGGTTTGGCCAAGGCCTATGCCCTTGACCCCGTCGCTCCAGTTGCGCCAACGGTCGATGTTTTTGGTGAAAAGGTGCTTAGGTGGTCGCAGAGCGACGAACGTGGTACTGTGAGTCACGGTAGCGTGAAATCATTGGTGACTGAGTCCCACGTGAGGCGTGTGAGGCAAATAATGCAAGTGACTTGGGCGCGCGCACTTTGTCCGGTTCAAAGCGTTGAATACTGTGCTTGTGCGGACGTGTCATGTACAATGGGACTCCAAGTGGACCTTTGAGTGCGACCAGAATAGGTTGGGAACAGTATGTAAAATGTTCTAATCCCCTAACTTTCCTTAACGACTTCCTAACTGGAGGAGTCTTCTTTTAAAACAATGGCAAAAAACATGGTGCGGAATGTAATTTTAATAGTTAGCCGTAACCGTATGTAGTAAACTAAAAGCTTAGGACTGCCGAGCTTAGTCAATCCAAAATTGAAATATTTATATCCTTGTTTTCATTGAGGGTTTTTTTTTCCCTCGGTCCTCACATGCATTTGACAAACTCTTTCAAATTAAAATTTTTGGCATTGCTAGTACATTGTTCTATACTTAGTCCTGCTTGGGATTAATACTCAAAAGTAAATTTTAGATTTAGTCATGATCAATTCTTGAATTAGCTTTACTTTGTTTTTAGCAAATGTAACTTCAAGCTACAAATAGTGTTTGAATAAAGTTTACTAAAATCAATTTCATGTGACAAAATGACCAAGAAGTTTAGTTTTTCAATAAAATATGCTAAAGGTACAAGATACTTTGGTACTCTTGCTCAAACTTGATTAAAAATATATATATGATTAATTCATTATCCTAATTTTCTTGGATTATGATTATCAATTGTTTTACCCTTTGAAAGTTGATTAAATTATTTTTTTTATCTCTGCAACTTGATTTAACAGATTTGATCATGTTTGACCATTACACGATCAGTCCTAAAGATGCTCTTAATTATGTGGCAGAAATTATGAACTAATGACGGGGTTCAACCGAAGGATAAGTTTATACAATCACATATATATTCACTGCCTATAGAAGTCTAATAGATTAACATTAGACACATGATCAAAATTTACAAACTGGCCAAATTGGTAGTTACCAACTGCAGCTCTTATTTCCTTAAATAATTTATTTTCACTCATGTCTGCTTACCAGAATCGATAATTCAATGTTGTACCGATAACCTTGGATTAAATTTTTGTTACCACTCGAGTTAGAGGAAAATAGTTACAACTCCTTATATGGTGACAATTAATGTTGCTAATTTATTTACCTAACATTTTTGTTAATATTTTTTATGACAATATCTTAATACCTATTTTTCTGCAGCCCAGACAAATTTTTTTTGTAACCCAGACAGTAGGCTCAATTATTCCATAATCTTATAATGTTTACACAGAGTTGCCATCATAGCAAATAGGGATAATTACGTGAAATATCCCTGTAATTTGGGATAATTACAAAAATACGCCTCTAGTTACAAATATTGCAAGAAGACACCTAAGATTTAAAAAATGTCACACCCGTCAATAAAACCGCCTATTTTAACCTTGTTTGTGGTAAACGCACCTGGAGAGCAAGTGACACTGCTAAATGATTATTAAAAACCCGTTTTTGCCCCCGAGATACCTCTCTTGCAGCCAAGCCCTAATTAGGGCCGGCGCAAGAAAACGACAGGAAAGCGGGGAAAGGGAGGAGAAGGGAAGGGGGAAAGGGAGGGAACCAGGGGAAGGGGAGAGGAGGGGAGGGGGAGCCACGGTTGTCACTGGCGATCGCCGTGACAATGCCAGGGAGAAGAACCGAAGGCCAAACCGGAGGTGGACGGGGCTTGAAAATGGTGGCAGAAATGGGCGGTGGTAGAAACGTGGTGGTCGATGGGGCCTGATGAGGGTGCGGTGGTCGATGGGGTCTAACGAGGGTTGCGGCTAGGTTTTGGGCTTAAGTGGCTGCAGCGATTTGGCGGAGTAGATGGCGACGGTGGTGGGATTTAGGGTTTAGGATTTGGGAAAGAAGAAGACAAAATCTTGTAAAATCCGAAGGGAAGGGGGAAAGGCAGGGGACCAAAGGAAGGGGAGAAGAGGGGAGGGGGAGTCGCGGCTGTCACCTGCGATGGCCGTGACAGCGCCGGGGAGAAGAACTGAAGGCCAAACTGGAAACCGGCGAAGAAGATGGCCATAAAACCAGAAATAAAATGGCAAAACAAAAACCCAAAAACAAGACCAATGTGCTTATATACAGGGGTAGTTTAGGAAATTCATTAATTCTGTAATGGGAGTTGACGGGTGTAACATTTTTTAAATCTTAGGTGTCTTCTTATAATTTTTGTAACGGGAAGGGTATTTTTGCAACTACCCCAAACCATAGGGGTATTTTACGCAATTATCCCTAACAAATAAAAAGTGCACTGTAGATAACGAATTTTTGAAATGTGTGTAAGGCATCTACTCTGTTCAAGGATGACAGAGTAGATTATTTGTATTCCTTTTTATACTTGTGAATTTGTTAAAAAGATTTAATTTTAGAAGTAGCACGATTTTATTATTTTGCTACCAAATTTATGTTTAACATTTAAATAAAATTGTGTCTAGTTATCAATTCAAATAACCATTTATCCATCTTTGCACAAATCCCTACACACAAAACCCCCTTGGTTTCTCTTTTGTATAAAAACCACCGCTTTAATTCACTTTTATACACCTCTTTGTTTCTCTTTTGTACACAAACCCCACACACAAAAGCCCCTTTGTTTCCCTTCTGTACACAAACTCCCCCAACAACAATCAAAAGTACATTTTAAATGATAAATTGGACGAGTGCAATAAAATTTTCATTTCTTAGGGAAGATTTTTTAAAGAAAAAATTGCATTTGAGTTCTAGATCCTTAACAACTGCATTTGTAAACTACCGTAATCACCCTTGAAATGTAACTAGCGTTTGATTTATGATACAATTGCCGAAACTCATTTTTTGCTGGAAAATAATGCAAACATGTAATTTTTGCTTTCTTTGATGGATTTTAAGTTTGTTGAGAACATGTATCATAAATTGCCATTGACTACTTGAATTCCACATCAAAAAGTTGAAAAACTCTTCTATGTTGCTTTTTCATACATTTGTAACTAAAGATGAGTTCCAAAATCACACATGCATAAATTTTGTGCCTTTAAAAGCTGAATCTCAAAATAGTAAGCAAAGAAGGAAGATTTTGAATCATGAATTTGAGAATAGAAAAAAATCTAAGCAAACAGAAAGTAACTAAGAAGTTTGTTACAAACCTTACATATAGTTCCATCGGCGGCGTGGCCATCATATATATATGTGTATAAGCACCATGCGTGCTGCATATGCATAACATGTGTATAAGCACCATGCATGCTTACAAGCACACCATGCATGCTAGTGAAAAGTACGTTATAAGAGTTTCGCACTTTATAAGGAGGGCATTTGTAACATCATAATGTAAATCACAAGATTCACAACGACATAGGAAAATTGAAAGAAATGCACCATGCAAAAATTTCATGTGACCGTTTCACAAGTACCACGATGTAGGAACAACACCTCTCAACCTATAAATGGAATACATACCTTGTTAAGAGAAACCACATCAAAAACATATTTTCCTGTTTTGAGTCCTGTCTTGGTGAATCAAAGATGGGACTATTCACCTTGTGGATTCCTCTTCTCCTCACGCTCTGGCTCTCATCCTATATGATCCGTGCGCAGCGGCCAATCAGGCCTCCTCCACCACCATCACCTTTTCCATCACGTTCGCCTCCACCACCGCCTACCCCTCCTAGCCCAGGCCGCAACCCTCGCCTAGTGAGATGTCGGTCAATCCTCTTTCCGACGTGTTTCCGTTTTTTCACCTGCCCCATCACTTGTCCCTTCACCTGCATGGTGGATTGCGTCGCCTGTAGGCCTGTTTGCAGTAAGTCTTTTCCTTAACTCCAATAAATGGCTAACATATTTTTCTTACTAAACATTGCTGCCTTATCTCCAATGTAAAGAAAGTATAGTTTTGAATTTGTACGAAATGCTTTTGGTCCAATGAGGCTAACAAGCTTAACAAACTCATATGTAACCCTAACTTTGAGGTAAAGGAATATATAGTGTTCATAATTTACTTACTGATATTTGCATTTAGGAAATTATGTATTAGCTTAACCTTTATTGCTAAATTTGCTCCATCATTGTCACGATATTATGCCACTAAAACTATTAGTGAAGCTCAACTTATTCCTATAATTTGACCACAAATATCAACTTGCATTGAAAAGATATACTAAGTTTCATATGTAACCCAATTGCAACTTTGAAAGATTTGTATTAGTTAACAATTGGGCTGACTAAAGTTCCAATTCGTCACTCAGTATGCTTGCTTAACTAGAGGCATATAAGCTATTTTAGATATTTATGTTCTTGTACATTTGTAGGTTGCAACTTTCCAGGTGCAGTATGTCAGGATCCTCGATTTGTAGGTGGAGATGGCAACACTTTCTACTTCCATGGCCGTAAAGATGAAGACTTTTGTTTAGTTTCTGATCCCAATCTTCATATCAATGCTCACTTCATAGGAAAGAGAAATCCTAATCTCAAGAGAGATTTTACATGGGTGCAATCCCTCGGAATAATGTTCAACAACCACAAACTCCTTGTCTCAGCTAAGAAGACATCCAAATGGGATGATAGCAAGGACCGCCTCACCATACAATCCGATGACATGGATATCTGTATCCCAACCAAGGAAGGCTCCATTTGGCATTCACCAAATGCACGATCTCTCAGCATCACGCGCACAAGTGATATGAATGGTGTAATGATCGAAGTGGCCAACAATTTTAGGGTCACAGTGGTTGTGGTTCCGATTACATCCCAAGAGTCTAAAGTGCATGCCTATAACATAAGTGACGATGACTGCTTTGCACATTTGGAGTTGGGGTTTAAATTTTACAACCTTACTGATGCAGTGGATGGAGTTCTTGGTCAGACTTATAGAAGCAATTATGTGAGTAAGATAAAGGTCAATGTGCCAATGCCAGTGATGGGTGGTGCGCATAAGTTTTTGACATCTAGTATCTTTTCTACTGATTGTGCCGCGTCTCGTTTTGGATCAAACACGATTGCTGGTGACCTTGCCATTCAATACTCAAGCATGCAATGCAGTAGTGGGATGAGTGGAAATGGCGTCGTTTGCAAGAGATAGGTTGGTTACTTATGACAAACCAAAACCTCTGAATAATACTTTAAGTTGTTATGTAATATCCGACTTACCCTGCTTATCTCCAATGCAGAAATAAAAAGAATGTTTTTATGAATTTCCCACCAGCAGTTATCTTTATTATTTTTTTTGGATACCCGAAGACTTTTTATTTAGCATTTTTTTAAGTCACATGTTTTGGGATGACTCTCTCACTGGCATTTAGGTGCAGGAGGTTAGACGAAAAGATTAGCACATAATTCCATATCTGGTATCCTTGCGGCTGATTTACCGCCTTGTTAGTCATAAAGTCTGCTCAAAGTTGGTATCCCTGTAAACTTTAAATACATGGTACCTGTCACGCACGTTTAACGAGGATTCTGTAGTTAAGAACCATAAATTTAATAATAGAAGGGTGCGGGAGGTCATTTTTTAATTGGAGAACAACACTTTGATCATACACTTCAAGTAAAATATGTCCATAGTTGCTGATCCAAGCTAAAAAAATGTCCATAGTTGCTGATCCATCACAGACAGGCTACCACGAAGAGACTGTCCATCACTGAAGACCATCACAGACAGGCTACCACTCAGCGCATGAATGTCCATGCACCGATGGCGACATGAACTCTCGGTCACCCAAGTAAATAAGTGATCCCTAATCAGAGTAGCAAAACCAACTTGATTTGAGTTTAGTTGGGCAGTACCATCAGTATTGAGCTTCACCCAATGCACGTGAGGCGGTTTTCGACCGACTAGAAGAGTATTGTGGGGATGGGTTGACCAGAGGGGTTAACAAAAAAGTAAGCAGCCTCAAGCTAGGGAGCTAGCTTCTTTTATGATGTTTTGGACTGGAAGGAAATTTAACTTTAAGGATCACCAGATTTTTCTAATGGTGCCAAACGGAAGAAATCTGAAGCAGAAACAGGATTTTCCGGTTGATATTAAGAGGATCAATTTCTTGGTTGTGATTTAAATTTATCTTACACCAAGTATGTAACGCCCCGAATTATTATTTCTGGAGCGTTAATGTCTAATAAACGGAAATTAGATAAAACCTTAAATTTATCAGAAGTCTTCCAAATGGTAGATCAGAACATGCACTAATAAATTTCAAAAATACATCAATATCTGACATAGTGTCTTAGAGCTTTTACACAATTCCAAATTCTCTGACACGGAGTTTCAAATTTTAAAACCTAAGTAATATTAACTTGTCTAAAGCATTACATCTCAAAATGCCAGTACTAACTCTAAAATAAGGGCAACTAACTCTTAGTCACTCAGCTAGCCCTTTAATCCCAAAGTCCCACCTACTGATCACTGAAAGAAAAATAATAAGGGAATGAGCCAAATGTCCAGTAAGGTCGCTCAAAGGACCAATCAGAAGAATGCAGAGATATCTAAGAAACGATATTTCGGAGACACACAAAAGTTTCAATGAAACAGATGTCGGACTATAACTTGTACAGAGACAAACACTAGAGAGCCATTCAGAAATATGTTAACACATGCATCACTGATACGTGAGACCGAGTTCAGAAAATAAGATCGCGATCTCTAACTCATCCCGCTGAGCTAGCCCACATTCCAATCCACGTGGGTAAGTCAGAAATAGTCACATAGACTATGACATGGCTCAATGAGTTTCCAATAATGTCTAATGCAAGGATTAGAGACCAAAACCAAAATTTCTAGATAACATTATCAAACAACAGACTTGTCAAACAATAAGCAGAGTTTACGAAATTTTATGACAATCATTAATTGCTGAATAAATGGTATCAACATAGGCTAATATAAGGTCAAACAATCCTACAGAAAATGAATTCCACAAGTCATAGTATTGAGAAACATGTTACTCATAACACAACTCAAGACATAAGGGAAAGAAGAAAAACTTAACCCAGTTCGACGAAATTCAAATTTCAAAAGGAACTAAGCACTTATATGAACAATCGGTCCATCATTGATTCGAATTTTAAAAGTAAACCCTTGCTTTAATCGAGCTTTTTCAAAATACAAATCTCAAGCACCACCTTAGTTAGAACTCACAAGCTTCTCAAGTCTTGTCTCTCCTTTCTCTCTATCACAGAGGGAAAAGAAAAAAAAATAACCAAAAAGGGGTTGGAAAGAAATAAATAGGCGGCTATTTATTTGGAACAAAACTTAACTTTTCATTCGAAGCAAAAGCGATTTCATCCGACTGAAAACTTCAGCCGCAAAATGCCTTTCCCAAAATCTTGATTTTCCATTCGACAGAAAACTATTTTCTTTCGAATGAAAACTTCAGTCCTTGCTCTTCTCGTTTTGAAATGCTTTTCATTTGAAGCAAATACTTTTCGTTTGAAGCAAAACCCTTCCATTCGACTGAAAACTTCAACCGAAAACTATTCATTCAATTCATTCAACCGAAAACTATTCATTCAACCAAAAACTTCAACTGAAAACTATTCATTCAACCGAAAACTTTAACCGAAACTATTGATTCAATCAAAAACTTCAATCCCCATTCTTCCTCAAATTACACAATTGTCATTCAAAACAAAGTGATTTCATTCGAGTCAATTCTTTAGAAATGATTTTGATCATTTCCTTCTACTAATGAAAACTTAATATCACAAATAAACATTACGATCGACCATAGATTCAAAGACGAACATATCTTTGGAAATCAAGAGATAGCAAATGAATTCTCGTATCTAAAACGAAAGATGGTATAAGAACCCTTACTTTAAGGTAACAAATATATATAAAGC
This sequence comes from Escallonia herrerae, assembly GCA_033070095.1. NCBI lineage: Eukaryota > Viridiplantae > Streptophyta > Magnoliopsida > Escalloniales > Escalloniaceae > Escallonia > Escallonia herrerae. The sequence goes on along the minus strand of JAVXUP010000800.1, from coordinate 274,306 downwards.
TAGAAATTCATCGCTACAAGGAATTCAAGAAAGTTCTTTAAGGTCTAATACTTAATCCAAAATCGTATAATCTTTAATTATTACCTACACAAGTGGCCAAAAATCCAGGGCATTACAAGGTATGGATGGGGTAAGTGAACTAGTGAGCAGTGAAGGAATCAGGGTTAACAGCATCCCAGATTGCCTTCACAAAATGAAACCTCCAAAAACAGTGGTCAATAGTTTTGTATTGGTCACATCCATGATAGAATTTTTTGTCACTGAGCCAGATGAGCTTTCTTCAAACATGAAGGGTGTAATGAGCGCATTTCTAGGTAGGCTTTGAATTCTATGAGGACAAAGCATTTTCCAAACCCAATCCTGTCATGCAGTAGTTGGCTAGTTTCTATGAAGAGCAACGTTCTAGGCGGATTTAACTATGCAATCTCATATTTTTTAGGGCCAGATGAGGATATTTGGTTCATAATGACAGAGAGGCAGGGGAATATCCAAAATGTGACCCACAATAGTGGTAGGTAGGAACATTTGCAACTTCTCAAAGTCTGGATTATGATTTTTTATAACCTCTCTAACCCCAAAGGTTTTCCAACTAATGGAGAATGGGCCGAATGAAAAGATTTTCGGCTCTCATAGGGAGCCAATGGTGATGCCAGAACGAAATGTCCTCCCTATTTCTAATGTGCCACCATATGGTGTTGGCAATTTTTCCACAAAGATGAAGAATCCTCTTCCAAAAAATAAAGTCGTGAGGGATACCCAGCCTAGAAGAATGACTTTAATTATGACAAGTTGGTTTGTTTCTTCAGCCTGAGTAAGCCCTAAGGATAACTGATTTAGTCACACAATGAATAGGTAAGTGAAAGAGGTCGCCTTGGTGAAGCTCACAGTTTGGCAGGATGATTTTTGAGGGTTTCATGTGCCAGAGAATGCGTACCTAACAGGCATGACACATCTCATCAAAAGATAGATGAACACCCTAGAAAGCCCATCTTAAGAAAAAGGAGTTGGAAAGGCCAGTTTAGGCCATCGTAAGCCTTTTCTAGGTCGATCGTAGCAATGAACAAGCCCATTTTTCCTTTCTTAAGTGCACTATTGTGGAGAAGTTAGCAATGATGATGTTACTACCCACTCACTTACCCTGTAAGAAGCTAGTCTATGCAGGGTGAATGATGGAATAAATGATGGGTCAGAAGGAATTAACCATAATGTGCTAAACGATTTTGTAGCTGGTGTTGCATAGACTAATAAGTCTGACTTAGGTACAGTCTCCGGATGAGGGGTGTTGGGAATGAGGGAGATATGGGGTTTAATGAGGTGTTCAGGAATTTTTTGTTTGCGGAAGCAAGACTTAACCAAGTCAATAAGGTCAGAGCCATAAATATCCAAATAATTTGAAAGAATCAAAGAGGGAAGTCGTCCAAACTTGGGGCCTACTCAGGTCCCATATCAAAGAGGGCATTCTTGATTTCACTATTATTTGGGTGCTCCCCAAGGTGTCTATAAGTAGGGTTAATTCTATGATCATTATGGATGTACTAATAATCCGGATTGATATGGTATGAGTTCTACCACAGTAGAGATTAGCCAGCTGGATTTTAAAAATCTTGCAAATCTGTGTATTATATGTGGTCCAAGAACTATGGTTGTTTATGAGCATCTACAACCTATTAGATCTACACGTATTCAGGGTAATAAGATGGAAAAAGTGAGTATTGCAATCTCCCCCTCAATCGTATCAATTTTTTTGCCCTGAGCTTCTAGAAGCTAAGCTTATGGGACAGAATCGAGTGGTAACAATTTTGGAGTTCCATTTCAATGTTACTAAGGACTAAAGAATGTCTATTTGCAAACGTTGCACACCTGGCCAAAATTTTTCTTTTTCATTCAAAGATAACCCCGAACACAAATTGTTTCTAGTCCAAAAGATGGTAGGTTAATTTGACCAACTTTCTTTCAGAGGAATTTCAATCAGTAAGTCTAGTTGCCCCTGCCTAGCAATAGTAGGTTTAAGGTAGACTAGGAAAGCCAGGTAGCTTCAAATCAAAATGGCCGATTAATGGCCCGATGCTAACCACTACAAATGTTCCCGAGTAATATCATATGGTGATCTAAGTGAATGCACTAGAGGTGAACACCTAAGCAACTAGGGAATATTTCTAACCAAGACTAGTAGCCATAGCTCAGTCCAGCATTTCAAGAATTAAGTCAGATCTTAAAATTTAGCAATTTGTCGAAGTGTACGGTTGTCCTTGAAAGACAAGGTCAACTCATTTCATGTGATCAACAAGTTTGAAAAAAGAATGTACTATTGCAAATTAAACTCTCCTAGACAGGGGGAACTGGCTAATGACCCCTGTACTATACACGATGTGTGATTCCCCCCCCCCCCCCAAATACTTTAAGCACTAAACCCTTCGCACTTACAGAATTAGGCACCTTAGAAGGATTTGTTAGGTCCAAAAAGAACAGCATGAAATGATGAAGATACTCATACCCTTATGCCCTTACCCTATCTTAACTTAATTCCATTCTTCTAACTATTTTCTCTCCCCTCTCTCACTTCTACCCAATCAATGTGTCCCACCTCGCTTGCCGACAACCCACCACCATGCACACCACATACATCCACACACGCCGTGTACAAGGGTTCCCTCCCCCTCCTCCCACGACGACAACACACAATAACATGGCCGACACACACACAACTACCACAGTTCCCCCCCCCAACACCCACAAACACACACCCACATGCGTAAACACTGCTCTCACACACAAACACAAACACTTACACACTGTACACACATGCACATTGTGAGCATATATTCAGACCCCTCCCCCTAACACCCACTACAATTTTTCGTCCCCCTACACAAACACACTCTCACAAACTCACACACAAACAAACATACACTGCATACATCCACTACATGCACACCTAATGTGCGCATGCGCGCACACACAATGCCCAGAACACACACACCAAACACACATGCGGATACTACACAGTGAACCCAAAATGCACACACACATATAAATACATAGAGTAAGCACACGCACACACACACGCACCCGCACGCACTGTTCAACATTGTGTGAGGGTGTGTGTGTGCGGGCGGGCGCGCGTGCGCGCACGCTCACGTGCACCAGCGGTTGATACATATGTGTAGAGTTATAGGTGTATACAGGGTTAAAAGGAAGGGTACAGGGTGACGAGCTGGGATGACGGGGAGAGTGTGTCCAGAGTTAAAAGGGGGGCAGATGAGGGGGTGGGGGTTGGGTTGATGGAGGAAATGTGTGTATAGAGTTGGAAGTATCGGGGTTTGGGCTGATGAGGGTAATGTGTGCGCAGAGTTAGATAGTGGGGGGAAGGGTCTGGCGGAGGGGTGAAGAAGAGATAGAAAAATGACAAAAAATCACTTTTTAAAAAGAAAAAAAAAGTTTGTCAATGCATGTGTTGTCCACCCGCCATTAAAATTGATGTTTTTCAATAAAGGTGCCAATTTTCATCCCGAGAGGAGGGGATGTTGCTTTGGTTTAGTGCTTAAATTTAAAGTAGAGGACGAGAAATCATACAAGGGGAGCGTGAAGGGCTTGTGGAGATTCATGGACTACAGTAATGTGAATCTTATGAGAATGCCATAGGAACTGGGTTCCTCCGTGATATCCATTTGCATCTATCTTATGGTTGCGATCAAAGCTGAGGGTATTTATAGAACGCTCTGTAGTGGCAGCGGTAATCTTCATCTTGATTAGTATCAAGGCTTCATGTTTGTGATGGAGGATGATGTCTTTTCTCATGAAATGGTTGTAGGATAGTGCTCACGGTTAGGGTTGGAGGTTTATTTATGTTCATCCTTACCAAACAAGCATTTTTCCTGATAAGACTCGTATCTTTTCTACATTGAGAAAGTAGTTTGGGCGTCCAACCTTGGGCTCAGTGGAGCACATGGCAGTAACTACTATGAGGAGCGTTAGGTGGGAGAAAGGATGTTGGTTAGCAATTTCATTTGTACATTTAGTCACAGGTCAAGATCGCCGATAACCAAGTATTTAATTATCTTTATTGGTCGGTCTGCATTTGCCAGGTATTTTGTTATGCCAAACAATGCCCCTTTGGGGGTTGAGGGGTCCAAATCTACGTTGATATGGATGCAAGTACTGTTGGTTAAGGGGGCATTGTCCAACAAGAATTAGGGAAGGATTAGGTGAAAGGGATTTTTTTGGTGGCTGGCATTGTGATTGTGAGAGACATGTTTAGTGCTAGAGTGGATTGGGGTCGCAGGAGCAAACAACGTGATGCGGTGAGGTTTATAGGTGGTAATTTAGGTGTCTCATGCGAGATTTATGCCTGATGTTGTTGTCCTAGGACTCGTGTCAGGGCATGCATATGGATGGAGAGAAAAGCCACTGTGGAGTTCAGTTCTGGGACCCTTCGGTGGGAGATCACTGGTGCCAGGGGGTGGTTGAAGCCATGGTTGGCAACCAGTTAGAGATGGTTAAGGCAATAAAGGATGGGGGTTTAAGAGGTGGCTTCTTAGATGCCTTGGGAGAAGGCTTGTTGATGGTTCACTATAGGCATTCTATTGTGGGGTAGTTGGTCTGGTATCATAGTTAGGTGGTAGCTCAGTTTCAAGGATGTTGGTGGTCTGATGGTTGAATATAATGACCACAGGACTCTATAAATAGGGGTATTGAAGGGGTTAGCATGGTGCCTGAGTTTCTCAGGGCAATCTTCTCCCTAGTGATCTCATATATTCTAAGTGTTACATGAGAATTCAGGGTGAGGGAGCTCAGAGTTACATGTTCAGTGCTTTAGTTGTTCTTCTTGTGTTTTCGACTATAAGGGGATGGTTTCCATCCGTTGATCACAATGATGGAGCTATGTGTGGGGTTCACATGTAGAGGGGTGGAGGATTTTTCTAGAATTTTCATATAAGTTAGGTCATGGGGACGGTTTGAAATAATGATGATACTTTACAAAGAAGATGTTTTATGGGGTTCGTGCAAAAAAAAAAAAGAGCAGAGGAGATGTGAGAAGATTTGGTTTCATCCTTCTGGGGATAAGGACGGGTGCTTGACAAGCTTCCTGTGTTCGTCGATGATCGGAGATGGGACATATTCGTCGTCATTAGGTGATGGCTTGAAACTTTTCGCATGAGAGCAGGGCTCGTCTTCGTGTTACCTTGTTGGGGAGTGACTAGCATCCAAGGGCCAACAGTAGTAATGGCCCATGTTCGGCCTCGTTGCCATATTTATCTTGTGTTGTTTTCCTAGACAACCCCTTTTATAATCTTGTTTCATCCTTTTTATTATTGGGATTTATTGATCACTAAGCTTATTATTGTTATGGGTCTAAGCCTAGTAATAGATAATGAGCCTGATCTGTAGTTAAGTTCAATAAGTAGGCTAGTCCTGTAATACCCCGCACCAAGAATATGGTTTACGGTGAATCGTAGAATTTTAGTTAATTCTTTAGTGGCGATTATAGTAATATACATTAATCTATAGAGTTTGTAGTCTTTTAAGAGATGTGGATGAAATGATGAAAATAACTAATTATGAGGGAGTTGTTAGCAAGTATTAGCATTAGGGAAATCATACATAAGAGCCTTTTTAGGGGGGAGGAGAAGGGCAATCATCCAAGAAGTTAGCCTACCTCTTTACGTGAAAGTCAGAGATAGAAAGGGACGAGAGAAGAAACTTATAGGGCAAGACTTTTTCAAGATAAATCCCTAATCTTTCATCTCAGATATTAGCTATGTAATTGGGTGTTTTAGGTATAATATTGTGTTTGAATTTGTGTGCATTGCGTGTGTTTTAGAGGGTGAGATGTGGGTGTGTTTGAGAAAAAGACTGTTGTAGAGCAGCATAAAAGCGGATTAGATTTTTTTATCATATCTCTTTTATTTCATATCCAGTTGAGGTGATTTTGTACTTTATGAAAAATTCATTGTGTCCTCTTCAACTTTTTGGTTTTGAGTTTTCTCATAATCTCATGTTTGCATATAAAAAAATAACCTTAAAATCAATTCACCATAGAAGCCCAGAATTTTTTTGTTTCTGGCAGCCGCTCCAATTTGTCATAGAAAATTCATTACTTGTGGTCTTTTTGTGAACTTTATATTTCTAGCAAATTCTGAAAGTAGTTTTGAGATTTCTGAGATTTGTAATATTTATGCTCTAAAATAACTATTGAACAAACTAGTCTGCTCAGAGATATATTGTTTCTATTAACCAATTCGATTTGTTATAGAAACTTCATTACTCATTGAATTTTTATGATCCTTATACTTATGAAACCTCATAAACCCATTGTAGTTTTTAGTTTTCTAAGATTCGTCATTTTTCTGCCTTAAAATGGTCAATGTACAAAACTAGGATTTGCTAAAAAATGTTGTTTCTGGAATTACATATCAGTCCATTGCCCAAAACTTTTTAAGCTATTTTTTAGCATATTTGGGCAAAGTACAAAACTAAAACTCCTACTATTTTTGTGAAACCTTCGATGTAGAATTTTCTGGGATTCATTTGGGCATGCGAAGGGCCATGAAATGATTTATTTTGAAAACAAGTTTTTGAATTAATTGGCATAGTAAACAATTTTAGCAAAAAAATTTTAGTGATGTGATCTTATTAAGGTGCTTGAGTGTAAAATTTCTCAGCATTCTTGTGTTGTTTGATATGCTTTTGAAACAAGATTCTTAGCGCTCAATGTAAGTAGCGGTTTAGGGTTCCAAATAAGATATTCCCAAAAATGTCTTTTTTGTACATAAAATTCACCTAGTCGTTAAAAAAATATTTTGAGTTATTTTTTGAGGGTGTAGTGGTATGTGAGGCATTAGGGATATTTTGGTAATTTGGCACAAATTCAGGGGCATTTTGGTAAGTTCACGTACTTAGGGCAAATTTAGCAGCTAGGCATGATTGAGCGGTAATGAATAACATATGTATGGTTTATTGTTTAGGTTTTGATAGACAAGAGTTAGGGCATGCTAAGGAACAATAACCAAAACCGCTTAGCTATCCAAATAAGTACTCCTACCATGTGCCTCTTTATATCGTATTTTTCTTTTATGTATATGTATAAATGATTTGTTCCAATTAAAATTTTTAAAGCTTTTGATATGCTGCAATTTCTGTGTAAATTGGTTGATGAGAAAATGAATTAAAAATGCTATGGAATGTTTTTATGAATAGTTGTATTAAAGTTGGCTTATGTTGAATGCGACTGTGTTTTTGGCTTGGTTGTTGTGCCCCATATTCATCGGGGAGAGTTGGATTGTAGGTCCTAGTCAGGGGGGCTTGTACTCTGACTGAATAGTATTTATCCCGCAAGGAGTAGGGACTGTAGGCTCTAGTCAAGGGTGATTGTACGCTGACCGCGGCATACCTAAGTTGTGATGAACTGTGTTAGCTATTTGATGAGCTCCTTAATGTTATACTCCGATTGAGAATCTCTTTAAGCAAATGGCATATATGTACATATATAATGAAGAATATTTTTGGTTATGGTAACATTGATTTTCTGATCTTCAAAAGAAAAGGATGGTACGTTTTGAAGTCCTCAAATCTATTTTAAGTACATGGTTTGCATGCTTATTGGGGCCCGAGTTTAGCCTTTTATAAAAAAAATTTGGTGACTACTTAGATGAACCCGACATCCATGAGGGTAACGAGGACGGATTAGTAGGAAATGGTCGTTAGGGATTTAAGCCCTCTTAGAGCAATTATTAACCTTTGGATGACATTGTAGTACTGTTTTATGTTTTGAGAATTGGTTGGAGCATAGATCTCATAGAGTTGTAATTATTTTGTGAGTTAAATAATGTTGATGTATTGGAGACGTAGTTTAAGATAATCCATAAGTATAATCTTAGTAAATCTGTAAATGGTTTAGACTTAGTACTGGTTATAAATCTTGTGTACAACTTATAATAGGTCTGGCAGAGCCCTGGTGGATGTTCTAATGGGCCTAGGGCCGGTCACCAACCTAGCTCATGAGCTCACCTGTGGGTTCAAGTCGTGAGAAGTCCAGTCCAATCAGAGTCCGGCCCAGTTGGCTAAACCAGTCCAGTTGGTTAGGTTAAATCTAGGTTAAGGTGAAGAGATTGTTACTTGATTTGTAATGATTTCTGATTTGGGAATTGATCCTTCATGCATAGATTAACTTGGATTAATTTTCAAACTCTGGTACATCCTTTCTGTCTTTTCAGTGATTTTTACTGAATTAAGGACAACTCATGTCCCGAAATTCAGAAAAAGAGGTGAACCAACTGGTTTTTGATGAATCAGTCGGTTAGTTGATTTTTCTCGATCTTTGATTTACATTCAAATATTTTGCTCTATTAGAAACATTAGACTCAAAAATGTTATCTTTACCATTTCTGTCAGCTCCATACCTGTGATAAAGGATCTTCCTTCTTAGAAGTTTTGGACCTTTCTCAAAGACAAAATTCTGCCAAAAAAAAACGTAGAAAGGGATCAAGAAAAAACCCTAGAAATTCTGACTTACCGCATCAAGAACATACCCAAACTTTGACCGGCCATAACTTGCTCATATGATTCCCGATACGCAATTCAACAGCCTAAATTGTGTATCTTGTTAAGAGCAAAAACAAGGTTTCTATAACCCAACAGTGTAATGAACCCTCGGAAGGAAGATTTTAGGCAGTTACCATCTTATTTAATTCAGAAAATAGGAAAAATAAAAAAAAATCAAGAAATGACTCTAAAATATCCAAAAGTACAACTACTATGTCGAAAACATAAAAAATGGGTTTGTGCATTAGGAATGTGTTAGGCACCCGTTCATAGAACTCGGTCGCTACTTCATTTTTATTGATTTTTGGCCTTTAAAACATATAACATGCAAAATTTGCAATAACACTAACCTTAAGTTTTATATTTTTGGCTTGAATGCAAACTAACCGGAATCATAACTACCATAGTTTGACTCTGGTCCTACAGGAAGCAATCTATATTTTGGTCTTAGACTTTAGACTAAGAAATGAGAGAGACTCTTTTTTGGTTTCTATAATATAAATGCGATGATGGGAAATGGAACTAAGACAAAGACTCAGACCAAAGACCTCTGAAAATAAAGGTCAAGGGGCATATTTATAGAGCTCTAGGGCGCCAGACCTGATAAGATGGGCTATGTTAATCTGCGGGCTAGAGATAAGTCAGAATATTTGATAAAAGTCGTAGATTTATAAATAAAAAAAGGGTCAACCAACTGGCCTATTCGTAAGAAATCAGCCAGTTCATGCAATAATTTTAAAATAATTTTTTCTGAATTTCAGGGCATTATCTGACCCTAATCTAGGTAATTATCAATGATTTTACAGATGAGATGTACCAAACTAGGGGTTTATCATCTTTAACAATATAAATAATCAATTTAATCCCATGCATCAGGGATAATTCACAAAATAATTCTCTAATTATGTAGATAAATAAAAATAAAATCTAGACACTTGGACTGGACAACTAAACTTTTGACCTTGAAGACTGGACTGGAGTAGACCAAATTAAGTCATATTACGCGGGCGAGCCTCACCAAAAAAATAACACAAGACTTTGAACAGACTAGTGGAAATGATACATACATGAGGTCGGAACTTTTCAAGGATTCTTAAATATCCTCCGGGGAGGAATCAAAAGCTAACGCAGTTCGTTAGTATAGAGATATTGTTCGAAGTCGAAACCAATGGTAACACAAATGGTCGGAAAATATACAAATGAAATTTTTTTCTGTTACCAGAGTCAGCAAACCAATTTGAATGGTCGACAGACAAAACCCATATCTATATGTCGAATAGCGCAAATCAATTTGAAATGGTCGTCTAATAATAGGAAATAAACTTTGACCGTCACTAGAGTCACCAAATCAATTTGAGTGGTCGACAAAGTAAAGGCTTGACTAAGAGTCGGGGCCAACAATGTGTTGAAGCGGTTGGTCGCTTAAATAAAAAATTTTGAAAATGTCACTCAAAGCCGGAGCCAACAATGTCTTGAGTGTCAAACATATCAACATAATTGATATGAAGAAAATGTTTCTTCTAGCAACAAATGTGAGATATTGTACTAGCTTTACACCGTACAAAAATCACTGGACTTAGTAACAGATTTGAATACTAGGATTGCAAAAAAAAACAATGATAGGGTACCAGAAATGCATAGGCAAGCATGCAAGCACAAAAATGTTGGATAAAAACGCTTTTGGCATAATGATCTAGGTATCGTGCCAAATGAATAAGCAGGCATAACATGCAAACTTAGGTAAAAAAAAAAGGTCATGTAAGCACACCAGGCACACAAGCACACTGGTACAAAAATGTATTTCTCACAAGGAAATTTTTTTCAAATTTTTTTTTTTAGAGGTAAAAAAATGAGTCAGTTAGTCAGACAATAGAAAAAGTTAAAATATTGAGTCAAAAACCGGCCAATAAGCCAGTAGGTTTTGATTTTTTTTGAAATTTGAAAATAAAAATTGGTCGGTTTGTCAGTAGGCTTGACCAATTTTAAAAGAAAGACAAGCCAATTAATCTGTTTAGATTTATGTGCGATATTTAGGGCTTTTCCAACACTTCAATCATAATCCAATCACATTGTCTCTCAAATTTCTTTTTCCTAAGGATTCCTAATTGTCTAATCCTACCCTAATTACTTCTCTAGCCTATAAATCTCTTAAACCCTTTTCTATTCTCTCCTAATTTTTTAGAAACTATGGATTTCATTCAAACTAGAAGGTGACATGAAGGAGGGTCGTAAATTGGCTGAATTTCTCGCTTCCGGACAATGAATCGGACGCATGATCACTCGCCCTTGACTCCGAATTAAGGAGCTTATTTGAGCAAACACTTATTTGCAAATGAGGTATGTTTTTCCACGAATTTTCTCCCATTACACACTTTTTCACACAGCAGTCACCTGATGCAAAGTAAGGCCCACACGTCTTTTTTCATGCATTCCATGCACAAACACGGCGGCTCTTTGAGATTTTTCTCTTTTCCTTGATTTTGCAGCCCCTCCCAACGATAATGCGATGTAGGAGCTCTCCAAATTTAGTTAGGGAATGGTGGGCCAAGATAACCGAATCCGTAGGTTCTATAATAGCTGTTACAGGTTTCGAGTATTTCCTAGACCAGGCCACCCATAGTAAAAATCTTCTATACTTGGCCTTGCTTTAGTGGGATTCGACCAACACTTTTCACTTGCCGTTTAGGGAAGCTACGCTTACACTGTATAATTTCGTGAATATCCTTGGTATTTGCATTCGAGAGAGGCCTAATCCTTAAATCTATGATCTCGACAAGGACTGAGACCTCGTGTTCTTCTTACTTGGTTTTGACTCGTCCTTCAAAAAGAGCGGTTCCATCTTGTTGGGTACCCTTCGTGCATACTACAAGGGTATGAATATGGAGGGGGCTAATGGCCCAAGATCAGTACGTCAGAGGGTTTCTGCTCTATCTCTTGGAGGAGACCTTGTTTAGTAACGGGGATGACTCCATACGGTTGTGGTGCCTACGGGCTTTGGACAAAAAGGAAAAGAAAGGGGAGTACAACTGGGGTACTCCCGCCTTGACATATCTATATCACTCTATCGGTGCAGTATCTAGGGGGAATGTCTTTGAGCTTTAAGGGATATTACGACATCTGGGAGGTACGTCTATGCTCTTTTGGTTATTTATTATTTTTGCGCACACTTTTAGACATCTTGCTCACATGTTGTCTATATTCACAAGTTTGGGCCTTCAAGATTTTGGGATCGCGTGCTCCGCGATTGGGCAAAAGGCACACCGAAGAGACAGAGCAGACGATGTTTCGGTGGAACTTGCGGGACAAGAGGTAGGGGCCACAGTGGGGGCCTATCTAGACAGCTTTTACAGGCTGACTCAGCACTCGTCATTTGATTTTTGAATTTTCATTATCGTATATTTATGAGTACTCACAATTAGTCTATCTTATTTCAGGCACCTTTGTCCAAGTGGGAGACAGCCGAGGCTTATCTTGAGGAGTTGGCACTCACGCGAGGCTAGGTGTTGCTAGTGGGGACCTTGCAGGAGGAGTTCTATTTAGGAGAGCAAGTGCTCTTCCAGCATCACATGGACGTTGAGGCCGGTATTTTGGCTACCCTTCCCCTCGAGATATACCAGACGGGGACCCTAGACCAAGGATGAGGCAGAGCTTAGTTAGGAGGATCGGTGTAACCTCTTTGAAATGGCCAAACGACCCTCATACCTATGAGATATTCCTGAGAGAGAACTTAGCTCCCTCGCTAACTACCGAGTGCTGAGGAGGGTAAAACGAGATAGGGCTGCCCGAGACCCAAAGGGAAAAGGGAAAATGGAGCCGGAGTCTGTAGATGACATCCCTTCCTTTCCCTGGATGGTGTTAGTCTTTCTAAGGGGCAAGGGTGATAAGGAAGAGCCAATCCCCCAACGAAAGAAGGATTCCAAGGTCTTTAGGCTCAAGTAGCTCTCGCAAGTCCAAACGGTAAATCCAAATCGTAACTGATATTAAATTTCCATCTCTCCTTTGTTTTTAATGCTATGTAGTTCTTTGTTGTAGGCCCATGTTCAGTCTTAAAGGATGCCTATCAGATGATACACAGTCTCAAGGACATGGTGCGGCACCTCTAACCTTGGTGACACCACCTGAGCTAAGTTGTTGATCATAATTACATCATAACCCTGTGCAAAATATAGAGTAACTACAATATCAACGTCCATTTATCACAACACTTTGACATATTGTTCAGTTATCACAAAGTAACAACACCTTAACATCTCATTAGTTAACGCTCCAAATACGCGTCCTTACAAAAATTTTCTTTAAAATATACATAATTTATTCTGCAAGGGAAGACTTTCAAACCTTTAAGCAACGTAAACATTTAATGTAATACACAACTGTAGTCGTGCAGCTCCTCTCGACATACCCAGCAACTCAACTTTTACCTTATCCCTTCTAGCATGTCTCATCTCGCCCATCTTATCACCTCGCTCAACTCTTATAGCTTGTCTCCTTTCCCTTCCTAAAGAGTTCTCCTTGCTCAATCTTATAATCAGCAATAACTTAGATAAGGAATGAGGCACATTGTCCATAAAGACAACACGAGGAGTGTCGTGTACAAGTTATTCGAGAGTTTAGGAGAAATAATGATCATCTCAACGATAACAATGAATCAAGAGTTTAATAATAAATTTGGCATCAACATAAATTGTCGAACAATCTTTTTCTTTCGTTAGACTGAGTGGATTTAAGGCTCAACAAAACATTATCATTCCCACTTGAACCAACACAAGACAGACTCATTGACCGTACGTACGCAATGCAAGAGAAAACAATAAAGCGAACGATAATCGTAGGAAACATAAATAGTAACAATCAGCAACATCAATTAATATCAATTGTAAATGCAGACTTGACACGACAAACTCTAGCGCGCTTCAACCATTTGGCAATTACTCAATTTTCACTGACCACTAGTTACTCCACTTTCATTGGCTTTCCACTTATTGGTGCCCCATTGTACTGGATATGCATCCCTCAGTTTTGCCAGTGATCCAATTCCACAGGCCGTCCTCCTCATTTTGATGTCCTATTATACCAGTGCTTATCTCAGTCTCTAAAAATTAAAAGAGACATTATCATCAACAAGGGAACTCATATAGAATACTTGTCCCTAACCGTGATACAGGGAAATAATAGGGCTTCATCAACGAGGCGGACTAAGAAAAATTATTCCACTTTATCTCCTCAATAGCACAAATCAAACAAGAATACTAGGACACAAGATCAACCGGTGTTCAAACATAAAAGCAAGAGTTCAACATAAGGATCATTAATAGGGTCTCAAGAGAAACTCAACCGCAAGTCCTCAACAACGTTCTTTACTAGGAGAAATATTGGTTATTGATAATGGCCAGTATCTCACACAACAACAACGGGGCGGACTAATCGGATGAAATCAAATCATAAAAGGAAATGCATCATCCTTACTAAACTTCATCAACGGGGCGGACTAAGGAAAATTATTCTACCTTAAGTCCTCAATAGCATAATTCAAATAAAAGAATCTCTGGGTCATAATGATTACTCGTGGCCAATCATAATAATAAAAGTTTAACATAAACATCATCAACATTGCATGCTAATTGAAACAATGAATTAGTATATCAGACCCACAATATCTTTTTGTGATTGGTTTTTAGCCAACGCAGCTCGTAACTTCTAACCGCAGCGAGAGGGATCACCTATTCAAACAAGATGTTGCTTGTCAGGTACCATTCAAACATATACACACACTTTATTCTCCCCTTCTCCCTTAACCGTTCATATCGTCTTATGAAGGTTAGTTATTCTGATAAGGTATCCAGATTCTTAAGCTCACCTTATCGACGCATCAATGATAACAGCCTCCCTCGTTTGAGGCATACTGACATTGTCCCTCAATTCCCGTCACTCTGGACGCTTAATTACATGCATTCACAAAAAATCAGCTCCGACATGGCAATTTATAAAAATACCCCCTGACGGACATTACACCACCAATACCCCAAAGCCGCCTTAAAACATCTTTTTAAATGTACTACATCAATTTTCAGACCAAAAGGTCCTTCAAAGGATTTTACAGTACCAAAATACCCCTGGCCTATATAAAAATTACCAAAAACTAGGGGTGCAACTTGGGCCGGGTAACCCGTGGACAACCCGTGCTAGCCCGCAAAAATATGGGCATGAACTTACTTTTGTAGTGACCATGGTGGACGTGGGCTCAAAATTTTGAGCCCGTAAAAAATATGGGCTAGACATGGGCAAAGGTTTCTACAAGCCCGTCCAGCCCATGGGAAAACCCGCTCGTCTAACTATATATATATATATATATATATATATATATATATATATATATATATATATATATATATATATATATATATATATATACTCATTAAAAATCGTGAATCACATAAGTCTATGCAATCTTGACCCTCAAACTCTTAACCTAATAGAATACTACTCTATTTCTTTTTTGTACTTTCTAAATTCTCAGCCCCCACTTCGACAAAGTCAAATCCTCAAAGCGAAAGGTATACTCATATTCTTGTCTTATTTTTCTGAACCAGGTTGAGCGACGGTTTTCACTTTTGTTCATGTTTAAAGATCTTTGAAGACTTTACTTTTTCTACTTTATTTCTTATTATAGGATTAGAGATTCTTATCTTTTTTCTCTCATTATGTCCCAAATAGTTGTTTCCGTGCTTATATTTAAGTTTTTTTTTTTTTTTGAGATTTTAATGTACTTTATTTCATTATCATGACTAAATTGTAGAGTTGGATGGTCAAGGATATGTTTCGGAATTGTTTTAAAAAAAATAATTTTTAACCATGGACAACTCGTGGACAGCCCGCGTCCAGCCCGTGTTCACCAAAATTTTGATGGGCTTGGCGTGGACACATATTATTTGGCCCGTAGATGGGCTGGGCTGGACATGGACATGACTTTTGGAGAGTGGGTTGGTCATGGTCTAACCCTTGAGCCTGTCCAGCCTGCCCAAGTTGCACCCCTACTAAAAACCCCGTCGGGGATTTTTAGCTTAAAAATCCCTAATCGACATCTAATTGCGAGCTTGTCAATTCTGCTAAAAATAGCTATTCGCTTCGAAATGGCTCGAAATTGAGACATTGAAGCATCTCACTACTTTAAGGTCTTCATAAAATTTCTACGTTAAACTGCATTGGTTTGCTATTTTGAAATCCACAGTGAATTTTTCACCAATGACATCATTTAAACCCCTTCATTACCTCAAAAAAATCTCAAATTTTCCTACATTAGATATTTCCAAAAATTCTTCTTCACACTTTGTCAGAATCTGCCACACACTATTTTTAAAAATTCAAACAGTGGACCGCCTAAACCCTAGCTACCTTTAGCGATAATTACCATTATTGTTCATCATCAACACAAATTAACCACACATATTACTTTACCTTGGCACACATACCCCTCCGTTTTCTCCTCACTTAAAAGCACAGACACTCCCAGAATACTTATTTCACATACATAATCACACCCCAACACAAATTGACACCTAAAAAACACACGCGCGTGCGTGCACACACTCACCCCCTAACACACACACACACACACACACACACCATTCCCACATATTCACACCAAAACTCTAAGCACAGTAGCAACCATGTTGTTCCCTTCCCTACCCCCCTCCCCACCGCACCCCCCACACCCCCCGCTCGCGCACACTCCCCACCATACAATCCTACACATATTGTACAAACTTTACTGCTCTCACTAGCCCACCCAAACCACAACACAACACACACACACAACACTACTGATGTTATGCTACCAGTGATACAAACGTGCGCGCGCGTGCACAGACACACATATTGCAAACCCCCTCCTCCTAGCAGCTACCATGGCTGCTCCCCCTCCCCCTTCACCCTTACACACACACCCCACTGCACACACCTATCCCACACAAACACATGCACACTCACACACGGTAGGTCACACACACACACACCCCTAATGTGGACAAACACACAATTACACCAATTCAACACTAAAATTACAACAAAAGAGATAAGGGATTACCCTTTTTAGGGTTTTGATTTTCTTTCCCTCTTTTCTCTTTCTCGTGCTTCTTCTTTCTCTTCTTTTCTTTATGTTTTCTTTGTTTTCTCTTTCTCTGCCGAGTTGCTCTGTCTTCTCTTCTTCTTATTTTTCCCTCCATTTCTTCTTAGTTCTCCATAATTCAATTTTGTTTGTCACTTTAATTAATGAGTCACCTCCATTTAAGTAGGAGTTGTCTAATCCCCCTTCAATTTTCCCACAAAATCCCACCTTTTTGCCACCAATCACATATTTTCAAAATTACAATTTAGTTCTTCAACTTTCCATAATTATACTTTCACCCCTCAACTTTTAAAAAATGCACTTTGGCCACAAATTAGCCTTCACATTATATCAATAGTCGATTATCGGTAAAGATAACGTCCTTAATTAATGTGACTTTAAATTAGATTTACTTAGGGTATTACATACTCCCCCCCCCCCCCCCAATAATATTTTGTCCTCGAAATAATGGCAAACGTTATTCCACAAATAAATGCGAATATTTTTTCTACATTAATGCTTTAGGTTCCCAGGTAGCTTTGATCTCTCCAAATGACTTTGACCATCGGTATTACTTTGAAATGTAAGACATGTTCCTTTTTATGAACAACCTTTATTGGTGCCTTCTAATACGAGAGACTATCTCGAATTTCAATCGCTTACATCTAAATCACATGTGTAGGGTCCGAAACATACTTCATTAGCATTAAAACGTGAAACACGTTATGCAACTGGCTCAATTATGGAGGTAGATCTAGCCTGTAAGAAATCATCCTAATCCTAGACAAGATTTTATACGTTCTGACCAACCTTGAACTTAACTTTTTCTGTCTTCTAAATCGCATGATTCCTTTCTACGGTAACACTTTTTAAAATACTAGGTCACCCATCTCAAACTTTAACATCTTATGCCTCTTGTCAGCATAACTTTCTGCCGAATTTGTAATGTCCCGCACTTTCTGGAGCTCTTTAAAATAATTTTGGTTACCTAAAAAGTAAACAGGCGTTATGTTTGAGCAATGCTTGGGTATTCATAGTATATGGGAGCTTAAACCAACCCTGGGACAAAAATATAATTTTATAAACTTTTGAGATCATTTTATAATTTTAGAAAACTTTAGAGGCATAAATGTAAGTTATATATTTTTTTAGTGATGAAAAATAATAATAATATTAATATTAAAAGGCGCTATATTTCCAGCGTTATTTGGAAAGTAATAATGTATGAGAGTCTAAAGCTATCGGGCCATTTGGTAAATATGTAAAATGTAGGGCTTGTTTGTAAATTTGGAAAGTAGGCTAGACTAGGTTAGAAATGTGTAAAAATTTTGGAAACCATTTCATTAAATTGTTCCATCTCGTACCTAAATTTTTATGACTAAGAAAGTTTAATAATAAAATAATGTAATGTGATAAGAAGCAGAATTCGGGTGAAAAAAAAAAAAGAAAAGAAAACAGTAAACAGAAGAAAAATAGAGAAGCAAAGCTGGAACAGAGCTTGGGGAAGGAGAAGGAAAAAGGAAGAAAAAAGGGGAAGAGAAGAAGAAAATTTTGAGAAAAACCCTGGGGGCAATCCTTCTTTCGCTTTAGTAAATTTTAATGTGTTAATTATGTGTCTGCATGTGTCCATAGTGGGTGTGTGACTTGCGGTTGTGGGGTGCTATGTGTGCACAGATGAGTGCACCAATGTGTGTGTGTGTGTGTAGCAGTAATGGTGCAGTGTGCTATTTGTGTTTGATGGTGTTGTGATGGAGTGTGTTAGTGGTGCAAGAGGGTGTATAAATTAAGTGTTTAGGTGTTAAAATTAGGGGGTATGATGTTAATCAATGAGTATCCGTGTGTGGTTTCTAAGTGTGCTTCAATGTGTGTATGTTCGTGTGTGATTTTCTGAGCATGCTTCCGGGGGGGGCAGGCCTTAGGTCAGGCAATTTTGTGCGATTTTTATAAATAGTTAGGGTCAAAATTTGACAAAGTCTGAAACAGTAACCCTCATTATTTTTATGAGAGATACACATTGAAAACTTTTGGGATTTTTCGGTCGGTCTACAAAGGATGCTAAATTAGTTTATCGATTAAAAAGAATTATCAAATTATTTAACATAGTAAATCAAGTTATTTTAATCTAAAAATTTTAGAAAAGTCTTATTCTTATTAAGATGTTTCGGTATCTAAAATTCCATACCATTCCGAGGTCAATAGATATTTTTAGCAGAACCGGCATCTGAGCACTCGACCTAGACACCTGTTCGAATTTTTTGGGCGAAATTTTTTTAAAACACTTGTTAGCCCAAAAATGATTTTAAGATGCTTAAAATCGTATTTTTAAGGTATTTTTGAGGTGCCGGGAACACCCAGAGGGTATTTTGGTAATTTGCCACCCAAGGTATTTTTGAAAATTTTACCTATAAGATGTATTTTTTAGTACATTCATATATAGTAGGATATTTTGGTGATTTTACCTACGGGAAGGCTGTTTGGAGGATTTAAGTATGCGAGGAGCATTTTGGTAATTTTACACATAAATGTTATTTTGACAATTTTACATACTTGGTGAGGGAGTTGTTCTGGGAATGTGCGTGAACCAATAGTGAGTTTACATTACTGTAATATAAATTGTATTATAATCATTGAATTGTTCCATTTAGGTTAAAGCGAAGGACTATACGATTAGGATATTTTAGGGTTTTTATCTAAACCTTAAGCCATCAACTTGTGTTCGTAATTATTCTCTCATTTTGCTTATGGCCGTTATTGCACTCTAAAGTATGCATTGATATCAATATGTTATTGTAAATAAAACCCTAATTCAACTATTTGAACTCTTATCGGTGCTAAACTTTCATTACATGTTGAGCATTGAGTTGTTTATTGGTTCCATGATAATTGTTTACTATAAATTGACATGGGGTCTATACTAAGGCGGGCTTTATAAGGCTGGTTTGAAAACGTTCTATACCGACGTCATCTGTACATATTCATTTCTAAGGCATTCCATAGATCCTTAACCTTTGCAGTAGTACAATACACGTCATACAGACGTTCGAAAAAGAGCACTAAGTCTCCTATTGAGGCAATGATATACTCAAGTTGATAAGGGGTATACCAAGAAGAGGTAGAACTGATGCTAGATTCATTGGGCTCCTCAGTGGGTGAAATTAGTCCTAACACTATAAGATAATACCTCATTTGATTTTTTTCATCTCTTAAAGTTGAGGTCATTAAAATTCTCCGGTTTAGAAGTGTGGGCTTCCTCTAGTGGATAATTCAATTGCAAAATAATAAACTTCAATCTCAATATATAGTTCCACGTAATGCACAAGTAAATGAAGCTTTCGAAATAATTGTGCTAAATATTCCACAAAGTACAATAATTATACTGTACAAACGTTTTGGCAACCAATAAACAATAAGAAGTGGTGCCGCTGTTATTTTTCAAAATTAAACAGAAATTTCAGTTCACTGCTATATAAAAAATGGGTTTTAAAACTTGCAGTGGTTCCTTAAAGGAAAATAATGTTGGCTTCTTTAAATTGAAAATGGCAGACCGTGGCTTCAAAATTAAACATGCACTATTCAAAGGCCTTATAACAGACTGGGTAGGAAACATTTAATAGGATTCCGAATAACAAGGCGAAGGAATTTGAATGCAAATGCAATATGGAATAAAATAATGAAAAGCGGTGAAGATAAAAAATAAAAAAAAGTACAGTGGCTTCTGAACCGAATGCAAACAAATAACACCCAAGCAGCGGGAAGAAAAGTGCAGCTAGTAACAGACTAAAATACCGGTGAGAATAATTTTGAACAGTTTCAAAATTACGAAACTAACTTTGTTCGACATCGATTTTAAACTGTTAGTCAAAAACATAATTTTAAAACTAAAAGTTAAATGAAAATGTAATGACAATAACCAAAATATGATTTGTAAGTATGCAAATCACATAGCATGTATATACTGAAAATTGATAAGTAATTAAAGTGAAAAAACAGACGCGAATAAAATTTGCTTACTTAAAATTGACGTTGTCTCCCTTCGTGTAGGCTTTAAAGAGGAACAATGGTCTAAGATGTAACCCAAAGACTTGCAGTGGCGTCTTCTCTAATAACCTGAGTACATGAAGACTTTCGAACCTGTCTGATCAATTGCACACGAAAATAGATATCACAAAGTATATAGTAAAGTAAAAAAAATCAAGAAATGATAGTTTTTTTCTAAGTGTTTATTTCTACTACAATCCCTTTATTTATAAGGAGTGAAAAAAATACTAAAAATGAGCCACAACTCTTAGAATCAAAATAATAAATGGATACAACCCTTCAACTTAAATTTAAAGTAATGGTAGTTTTAAAACTGTCAACACCATGTGCAAGTATCACCACTAAAAACTGAAAATGGCACAATTGAACCTCAAATAGAGGTTATTGGGGATAGAGATGCCCAAAAGTTCTAGATGTGCTCATATTAAAGGAAGTGAACACGTGGGCATACAGTGGAAGTTTCGGAGCCCTAAGGAATGCAAATTGAAGAAAATTTGGTGCGTTTGTAGGCGGGACCCTTCTTGAATGGATCCGTATACATGGAAAGGAGTCGTTTCAAGTTTTTGAATTGGTTCTGAACTAATCTTCTACAAGTATGTTGCAGTTTCTTAAGGTAATAGTTGTGAGTTAAGGCTGTTGATTTTCACAAAGTCGGCCATGCTCGTGTTGTAAGTCCTAATGGTCTCAGCTATCTAAATCGCGAAAAATCTCTTGTTTATAGTCTTCACTAGCTTCATGTCTTCCCTAGTTTTCTTGTTTACAGTCTTCTGTGCATCTTTTGCAGTTGATGTGTAACCATCTCTCCTGAGAGTGATGCTCTTGGGTGGGATCTAAGTAACCTAGGTGTGATGTCTGGCGGTGTCATAAAAGATACAATCCGAGTTAACTGTCAAGTGTGGAGCAAAGGCAGATCAAGGACAAAGACTAAGGTTTTCCACACATAGGTTGAAGAGTTGCAATGCTAGAGTCACGTATCGCGGACATCACAACGCTTGCTTGTATGGTGGGGTGTTGTGCTAGAGGCACGTATAGCGGATATGGCACTTTGGCACTATCAGGCACCCAATGCTCGGGCGAATTTCTAACCCTATATTGGGGGCAACTAATGCTGAGACACGCTCAAGTGCAGTAGGGCGTCACCGTGCTCGGTGCGACAACGAGCATTGTGCCAAGGGCACATAACACGGAGACAAACGATTGGACGGGGTCGTGCATCACGTGGCTGTCAAGGCGACGTAGGTTAGGGAAGTAGGAGTCCCAGAGGGGAGGAGAGATTAAGGATGGTGAGTCTCCAGGGCGGAACGGAAAGGAGGGGACTCTAAGGACACGGAAGGAGGACCACCGAGGAGCAAGCAGTCCCCAAGGAGCAAGGAGGAAGGACTCCCGTGTGGGGGAAAGAGGCCAACCCCTTAGTTAGTCGGGGGGGCACAAGCCAACCGCTTAGTCGTGTGGGCCGTCGTGATCTCATTTGCCTAAGCAAGGATTGAGTCGTGCCGAGGACCTGACGTGAGCCCGCGCTACAAGTTTTGACCGACTTGAAAGTGTTGAACTCTAATCTTTGAAAAATTTTGGCATGTCCCGGATCATCGGCCCAAAGGGTGGCCAAAGAATGTGGTCAAGACAAGCTAGAAATGCAATCAAAAGTCTAGATAAACATTTCACCAAGTCTCTGTTCTCCACCCTTGGCAACCCCTTCAGTCTTTAAACCTTCAGTCTATCCCTAAACCTTAAATTCTTATAATCAGGCCCCAAACTCTCTTGATGCCTGCTGCGTCCAGCGTGAGTCGTCATTTTCAAAGTAGTCACATGCCATTGACATAATATGGATAACCCAAAATCCCATTTTAGAAAAAGCAGAACAAACATAGTATGAGTAACCCATTAGTTGATGCATGACAAATGTTTAACGTTATGATCACGGGTGTAAAAGGATGCTTTGAGAGAGCGAGAGAGAGAGAGAGCACCTATGTAATTGTTAAGCACACGTCGATCAGAGAACTGGCCGGTCGGTTTGCCAGGAAATGTGACACCATAAGGTTCCTTCCATGCCCGACCAGTATGCTTTGGACACATCAATCGGAGAACTGACCGGTCGGTTTGCCACGAAATGCGACACCATAAGGTTCCTTCCATGCCCGACCAGTATGCTTTGGGGTGTTCCCCGCATCTGCATATGCGTCCCCTAGAACAAAAAGCTTCTTAGGGACATGCTCACTACTTGCATGAGCTTCTGCCATTAACATTCCCAAGGAAAGAGAACATAACAAAACTTTTCCCATGTTGCTAACCATCGCATTACGGTGGATTCAGGGTTCTTCCCTTAATATAGGGAAAGGGAACAGAAATGAGAACGCTACTTAAAGTAGCTGCAAATGGTAGGTTTCCAATATATGCTGTACAAATGGTGAAGGCAAAACAACACTTGCTTTTCCACTGAAGAGGGTTGATGAAGGTGTTGACCACAGTAGGACATGCATTACAAGCGAGATTAGAGGAATGTCATTGAAATTACAAAACCGTGTAACATGTAATTAAAGCAAGAAGTAAGAGGCAAAAGGTCATCGAAGACTAGTACGTGAATAACAGAATACCTCATCTTTCACGGGTACTCATTGTTTCTGTTCTTGTAAGCATTCATTTTTTGGTTGTTACCAAATAAATAAACAACACCATTGGCTGGATTCTTTTTCATTATCTGCTAAACAAATAGAAAACTATAACAGAACCTCAATAATCAAAAGTCATTAAGTGAATCTAATTTCTCAACTTGTGTAATATTGGCAAAACCAAAAACAGAAATGGAAAAAAAAAACTGGACATTAGAGGAAACCGAGTTATGTAATGTGATGATTCCAGTCTTTAAAATCCAGCAAATATATTAGTGTGCTGACAATCTCAAACATCCAGATGCAGTATGAACATCAACATCCCAATTGACATTAAACCCTAATATTAAATCACTGCTAGGACCAGTGTGAAGTTCTCCTGAGATACCAAAGTTTCAACATTCACTTCTGTCAACTGATCTTTGGACAAAGGTAAAATTTTGGATCTCTAAAGAACCTTATAATCATCTCTGCTTTCACGACTGAAAGGTCAGTATTTTCCATAATATATTCCTTTGATGCTTTAGCTATTGCTTCAATTGACCCGATGGCTTGATTTAGCTGAAAGAAGAAAAAATTTGCGGCCATAAGACTTGTAGGCTAGATATGTGTAAAAGAAAAACCTATCTCAACCCAGCATTTTGACTAAGCATTTCCAAAACTTCCTCCCAATGATTGTTCCGTTAATTTACAAAGAAATGGAATTCTGAGTGAGATTGTAGTTGTATCTGAACTGCACACATGACACATGCTTTGCACGTAGTTTCGAGACATGAAGCTGGAAACTATTTCCAAAGGATGGTTACATACAGAACAGCCTAATTCATCTCATTGCCACAGCTTTTCTTAATGCATGTATTTTGACACATACGGGACTTCTAAATTGTTTCTGCTTCTTTAATTTGCGGAAAAAATGCCATCACAAGCACCAGGAAATCAATATCAATACATACATATACAAAAAAAAAACATACAATACACATACATATGTATACGTGTGCATAAGTAGATTTCATCTCTGGTTTTATGCCTAAATGTCATCGTTTTATTATCTTCAATTTGGTGAAGCCCACCTTTTTGATAACTCTATCTAAGTTTCTTATTCAATTCTTTCAGATACGTTATTCTAACATATTATTCTCACAATCACAATAACACTAGTTATATTACCTTTGTTGTTACATCGTAATAATAATAATCAATTAAGGCGATTGAATGCATTGTATAAAAATAACATTAGACTAATTGTGCCAGATTTTATCTACATATACCTCTCTCTCTCTCTCTCTCTCTCTCTCTCTCTCTCACACACACACACACACACAATTGTCTGGCAAGTTAGACATGCAAGAATACACCATTTGTAAAAGTGCATTAGGATTGGGAGATACGATTTGTCATCAAATTTTTCGTCAACGAAAACATTATAGTGATATTAGCTCACATATGTGGTACAAATGTGATGTAGAGGATAGTCTTGCCTTTAATAGTAAAAGCACTACTTAACTTTAAATTGATAATCAATATAAATAGACAAAAGACAAGTTACACGATATGTTACATGGACATGGTACTAGTGTTCTAGTAAGATAAGTGTCCAAGTGTCAGATTCGTCTATTTCTCAAAACTGAAGACGTAGGTTCTTATCTATTGCTCTACAATATGTTACATGGATCCTTCTGAATGCCTGAATTACCCGTGTCGGACATTCGACACTTGGACATGGCTATGGGATCTGAATCTAACACATCTCACATGATATGCCACTATGAATACTATCTTATAGTGTTTCTCTTAATTTGTTATTAGTTTGAGATGAGACAAGTTCTCTAACCATTTGCGTAACATAAAACACTATTTTACCTTAGGAATAACTAAAAGTATTAATATATGTGAATAATTTGCCGTGTCCTCGTGGTCTTGTGAATTAAAAATTAGACAAATTCGACACTTTGACATGTATCCGAGACGGACATTTGTACCGAGCTCATGTAACTTAAGCTCTACGTTAGATAACTTTTAGTTATACATTAGTTAACGAGGTGTTACCTGTGACAGTGCGACATAAATTGTCTTGATTTAAAACTTATTTATCTCAAATAGTTCTTAGTGGCATATCATATCAGATGTGTCAGACACATATTCATACCCATGTCCAAACATTGAATGTCCGACACGGATACTTCTCGCATTTTGAAGAGTCAATGTAGTATAGGTTACACGTTGGTTTTACAACGCATGTCCTTTTTTCATTAAATATATTATTTAAATCAACTTAAGTGATATAGGAATTCAATGTACAAAACAACTTAACTTGAACCTTGATTAACTTTCTAAGCACCGACATTCTACAGATTTACACATCAAATTTAGACTTTGATTAAGCATTAAGTCCTTAAAATTCTCATGTTAGATAGAATAAACGTCCAATTGAGTGAAAGCATAGAAATTCTCACAAGAACCATGATGCTTTTCTATACATGATTATCAACATTTGGTTTTTAAGTTACATTAAATTGATTATTAAATCCATGGTTTACATATAGAAGTTGAATAAATTTCCTGGTTTATAATTACACACATTATAGTTACTTTCTTTACGCTGGTTTTGGCCTGTTGTGATGATGTTTGGCATTGGTAAATTTCCACCTTGTGTCTTTGTAAGCTGGATAATGATCCCTTGTTGTAGTCGTAGAAATATAGCAACAAGTAAAATGGAAGTTGATGCCAAGGAAAGTGGATTCGCAGTCGACGTCGAGGTGCCACAAGGAATGCAGTCCGAGTCAGATGTCGAGTATGTTGATGTGAGACACAGCAATGGCGGAGCAAGGGCAGAGACTAAGGGCTTCCCAGACAGAGCCTGAGGGTGGCAGTGCTGGGAGGGCGATGGCGCAGGGTGAATACACGACAACAATCACAGTCCGTCGCTTAGGTCCAGAGTCAAGGTCTGGTGTGTTTCTCTCTCTAGGATTCTAGAGTGAGAAAGTGAGAAGTTTGAGAATGTCTAACTGTCAGAAAATGCCCAAACGTCAGAAAATGTCCCCCGTGAATGAATTCTCAAGACCTCTATTATAGAGGTTAACCGACACATGGCGCTCCCCAGGAGTGACACGTCACCGGGGGGTCCACGAGTGCCGGTGCTCCACGGACTGTCGGATCGCATATTCACCTGGCCTGCTCCTCACAGCGTTGCTCTGTCTATCTGGAAAGACTGGCTCCCACAGCGTCAGTGTGGCCAGAGAATCCCCTTGATCTAGCCACCAATTCAAGCCTTTACAGAGTCCCACAGGCCTGGCAGCAGTGGGGAAGACCCGACACCCAACTGCCAGACAGACTAGGGGTGTTAATGCAAGCCCCCAGTGTCGGAGCACGTAGGCCAGTCACGAAGACACCCTGGCGGAGATAGTGTCCCGGTTGAGTCACCTATCCCGCGGGTGAGTCTTCGTGCCAGAGCACTCGGAGCACGTCAAGGTAGCATCCCGGAGGAGCCGTCTACCCGAGGTAGAATCCCGGAGGAGCCGTCTACCTGGCAAAAGGGGAGTTGAAAAGCTCCCTAGCAGAGATAGTGTCTCAGAGGAGTCGCATATTCCGCAAGCCGAGGTAGCATCCCGGAGGAGCCATCTACCTGGCAAAAGTGGAGTTGAAAAGCTCCTTAGCGGAGATAGTGTCCCGGAGGAGTCGCCTATCCCTGCGGGTGAGTCCTTGTGCCGGAGCACTCGAGGCTCGTCAAGGTAGCATCCCGGAGGAGCCGTCTACCCAGCTGGCCGAGATAGCATCCTGGAGGAGCCGTCTACCCAGCGAAAGGGGAGTTGAAGAGCTCCCTAGCGGAGATAGTGTCCCGGAGCAGTCGCCTATCCCCGCGGGTAAGTCCTTGTGCCGGAGCACTCGGAGCGCGTCAAGGTAGCATCCCGGAGGAGCCGTCTACCCGACTGGCCGAGGTAGCATTCGGGAGGAGTCGTCTACCTGGCGAAAGGGGAGTTGAAAAGCTCCCTGGTGGAAGATAATGTCCCGGAGGAGTCGCCTACCCCCACAGTAAGTCCTTGTGCCGGAGCACTCGGAGCGCGTTAAGGTAGCATCCCGGAGGTGCCGTCTACCCGACTGGCCGAGGTAGTATCCCGGAGGAGCCGTCTACTTAGCGGAAGGGGAGTTGAAGAGCTCCCTGGCGGAGATAGTGTCCCAAAAAAGTCGCCTATCCCCGCAGGATGTTGCACACTCCGGAGAGTGGGTCAAAGCATGTTCCACGTCCATGGCGGGGGCACATGGTGTGGTGAATGAGTGTGACGCCCGGGGGCAAGGAATATGATTGTCGCGCACGGGCGCTACGGAGTATGTAAGGTGCCGGGGGCACTATAGTGTGACAAGGAGCCAGGGGACATGACTGTATTAGTGGCGCGGCAGAGTGTTGGAGTGCGGCGCCCGGACACTGGCGATGGGGGTCTAGAAGTGAAGTCCGGGCGACGAGGATCCCGGAGTAACATCCGCGCGACGGGGGTCGCAGAGTGACCTCCGGCGCGACGGGGGTCGGGGAGTGATGTCTGGGGCGACGGGGGTCACGGAGTGATTTCCGAGCAACGGGGGTCGCAGAGTGACGTTTGGTCGCGGAGTGACGTTCGGCGCGACGGGGATCGCGGAGTGACTTCTGGCGCGACGGGAGTCGCAGGGTGATGTCCAATCCCTTGAAGAGTAGCGCAGATGCTAAGAAAAAAGTGATGAGCAGTCGCACAAGGATGAGTTTCTTGGTGACGAAGTCAAGTAGAAAAAAGTGAGAAGTGCACGTGACTTGAGCGTGCACGTTTTGACCAGTTGGAAGCGTTGAATATTTGTGCCGACGTGCCATGCAAAATGGGACCCTCAGTGGGCCTTTGGGTGTGACCAGAATTGGTTGGGAACATAAGCCCCCTGCGTGGGGTGTGCGCGGAGGGGGCAACCTGAGCGGGCACCGCACGCATATTCGCAAGTTTACACTTAAAAGAATTTCTGATGTTTGTTGGTTCGAGAGTTGTTGACGTCGTCACTGTCTGATCAGGATGACGAGTGGGTGGCTCGAGCCACCCCACACACCACCTGTTGAAGCCTGAGTATGGTTAGGAGTTAACACAAGAGCACGATGATAGGGCGCAGGGGCACAGGCGACAGGTGTCGCAGAGACGGCGCCCTGGTGCAGGCGACAGGGGTCGCAGAGACAGCGCCCGAGCGACGGCGACGAGGGTCGCGAAGACGGCGCCCCGGGGCAACGATCGTCGCGGTAGTGGTTCGAGCTGCCTCGAGCACCACCTACCAAGGACGTTAATGTCGGAGGACGTCGTCACATAGGCCGTGATCAAGTTTGCCAAAAAATTTCTAAGTGTAGAAAAGTATGAAATGGGTAGGGGCGCGATTTGGCGTCGCGATGCGGGGGTAGTCCACGACGGGCGTAGGGGCACGGTCAATGCAAGGCATTCAATGTTTGCAACAAAAAAAAATTGAACTACATGTTTGCGAGGATGGTAGCGATGATGGGCCGTGTGAGGCGTTGGTGTTCTGACTAGGGAAGTGACCAAGGGGTGGTGGTTGTGTTGCAAGCCAAATTGGATGGCCGAAGTTACGGGCGACGTCGGCCTCGATATGGTGTGGTAGGCCGAATGATAGATGAAAGGGGATGGCCAAAAGGGTGGAGGTCGGCCTCGGGGTGGGGTCTGCAAGGAAAGAAGGGAGCCGGGCCCGAGGCCGGGGGTGGGGTGGTGAGGTCAAAGGGTGGATGGAAAGAGTGAGAAAGGGGAGGCCGAATGGTTTATGGCCGAGGTAGGGAGAAGGGTGAAGGCCAAAGAGAGATGGCCAGAGGTTAAAAGGGGAAGGGTCGGGGTGGTGAGAAAAAAGCTTAGTTGCACAAAGCGGGGGCGGGGGCGGGTGCGGGGGCGGGGGCGGGGGCGGGGGCGGGGAAGCGTGAGCACCAAGAAGAATCTGAGGTTGGGAGCGGCTTGAATAAAAAAATGAGTAAAGAGTATTATCATTTGTTAAGCATAGTTTACATAGATAGCAACAACAGACAAGGAGACTTTAAGGACTTGATGGAAGAGAGAAACAAGGAATTGAGTTGAAAAGAGTTTGATTTTCATGTATTCTATCACTTGTTCCATGCATCTCTATCCAACTAGCGGGATCGAGTTCCCATCTTAGCTTGGGACGAGATCCCATGGAGCTTCTAACTTGGGATCGCAAAAGCGAGTTTCTGAGAGAGAAACGTCACCATATTAGGAGTTTCATGCAACTAAGGAAAAAAGGAAGAAAGAGGAAGCTTAGAGAGTCAGGGTCGGCAGCGGCGTAGTGCCGCGGGTGGCCGAGGCCGAGGGGTAGGGGAAGGGAAAGAGAGGGAGGGGAAGGAGGGGTGGGCTGAGGCCGAGGGTAGGGGGAGTGTGGGGCCGAGGGGGGAAGGGGGAGGAGCCGAGCTTGGGGGTTCGGCCATGGAGAAAAGAGGAAAGGAAGGAGGGGCGGCAGCGGCGGGGTTCTGCGGGTGGCTAGGGGAAAGGAAGGGAGAGAGGGGGGCGAGGCTGAGGGGTCGGCGTCGGTGAGGGAGGGCTATCGGCCGAAGGGGGTGGCGGCGCATGGCATGGAGGGCGGCGGCGGAAGGAAGAGGGAAAGAGATTAGCGTTTTGAGGACGAGGGTCGAGGAAACAGGTTGGGTCGAGTAGACGGGTCCGGGTGAGAGAGACTGAGAGAAAGGGCGCGCGGGTCACGGATCAGCGCGGGTCACGGGTCAGAGCAGGTCTAGGCGCGATGGTAGGGTTCTGCCCAAATTCTTGAATTTCAAATTTAATTATTTAATAATAATAATTTATTTTTTTTATTTTTTTTTGGGAGCAAAGAGAAAGATAGAAGGATGGGTTTGGGGGGATGCATGACCATTATCCCATAAGGAAAGAGAGAAAATGAAGATGGAGAGAGCGATGAGGGAGATGAAAATTTTGAAAAAAGTTTCTAAGAGTTGGAGCGTGAGTAAGGGGGGTGGTGACTCAACCGCGAGCAGGCAGGGTGGGAGGGAGGAGGGCGAAGGGAGTGAGAAAATTGTCACAATTTTTTAAAGTGTTAAGCTCTAACAAGGGTGCCGAGGGAGACAGCTGAGGATGATCATCGATGCCGGTTGCGAAATTTTTTTTTTTTAAAGTGTCCAAAAAAAGTGAATGAGGGGTGATGATGTGACCGTAGTAGCGTGGCTCGAGCCACCCCGTGCACCAAGTACCAAGTCGCTACAATGTGAGGTGGAAGGGGTTGGGAAATGGCGAAACCCCCAAGGGAGTGGGTGATGGTATCAAGAGTGGTGTCAGTAAGCTTATGCAAGAGCCCTACAGCTTGAAAAATTTTCTAAGTCTGGAAAATGCAACTTCATGGATGGCTGGGTTGAGGCTATGATTGGTAGTCCAGGTAGCCCTGCATTGCTGAGGCATGGTTACTTGGGTGTGTCAGGCAAGGGCCGAACTGCACTGCGATGCTCACCTCCCCAGCGGAGTCGCCAAAATGATGCCAAGGAAAGTGGGTTCGCAGTCGACGTGGAGGTGCCATAAGGAATGCAGTCCGAGTTAGATGCCGAGTATGTTGATGTGAGACACAGCAAGGGCAGAGCAAGGGCAGAGACCAAGGGCTTTCCAGACAGAGCCTGAGGGTGGCAGTGCTACGAGGGCGATGGTGCAGGGTGAATACACAACGACAGTCACAGTCCGATGCTTAAGTCCAGAGTCAAGGTCCGGTGTGTTTCTCTCTCTAGGATTCTAGAGTGAGAAAGTGAAGTTTGAGAATGTCCAGCTGTCAAAAAATGTCTAAACGTCAGAAAATGTGCCCCCTGAATGAATTCTCAAGACCTCTATTTGTAGAGGTTGAGATGATGTCACAACCGACAAATGGTGCTCCCCGGGAGTGACACGTCATCGAGAGGTCCACGGGTGCCGGTGCACTTCAAACTGTCGGATCGCATATTCACCTGGCCTGCTCCTCACAGCGTTGCTCTGTCTATTTATCTGGAAAGACTGGCTCCCACAGCATCAGTGTGGCCAGAGAATCCCCTTGATCTAACCACCAATCCAAGCCCTTGCAGAGTCCCACAGTCTCGGAGTGACCCGGGGGTCATAGTCCAAAGGGGTGCCAACGCAAGCCCCCAGTACCGGAGCACATAGGCCAGTCACGAAGACACCTTGGCGGAGATAGTGTCCCGGAGGAGTCGCCTATCCCGCGGGTGAGTCCTTGTACCAAAGCACTCCGAGCGCGTCAAGGTAGCATCCCGGAGGAGCCGTCTACCTGGCGGAAGGGGGTTGAAAAGCTCCCTGACAGAGATAGTGTCCCGGAGGAGTTGCCTATTCTGCAAGCCGAGGTAGCATCCCAGAGGAGCCTTCTTCCTGGCCGGCCGAGGTAGCATCCAGGAAGAGCCGTCTACCTGGCGAAAGGGGAGTTGAAAAGCTCCCTGGCGGAGATAGTATCCTGGAGGAGTCGCCTATCCTCGCGGGTGAGTCCTTGTGCTGGAGCACTCGGAGCCCGTCAAGGTAACATCCCAGAGGAGCCGTCTACCTGGCGGAAGGGGAGTTGAAAAGCTCCTTGGCAGAGATAGTGTCCCAAAGGAGTCGCCTATCCCCGCGGGTGAGTCCTTGTGCCGGAGCACTCGGAGCACGTCAAGGTAGCATCCTGGAGGAGCCGTCTACCGGGCGGAAGGGGAGTTGAAGAGCTCCCTGGCGGAGATGGTGTCCCAGAGGAGTCGCCTACCCCCGCAATGAGTCCTTGTGCCGGAGCACTCGAGCGCGTCAAGGTAGCATCCCGGAGGAGCCGTCTACCCGACTGGCCGAGGTAGTATCCCGGAGAAGCTGTCTACCTGGCGGAAGGGGAGTTAAAGAGCTCCCTGGCGGAGATAGTGTCCCGGAGGAGTCGCCTATCCCCGCAGGATGCTGCACACTCCGGAGAGTGGGTCGAAGCATGTTCCACGTCCATGGCAGGGGCGCATGGTGTGATGAATGAGTGTGACGCCCAGGGGGCAAGGAACATGATTGTGGCGCATCGGCGCGACGGAGTATATAAGGTGCCGGGGGCACTGTAGTGTGACAAGGAGCCAGGGGGCACGAGTGTATCAGTGGCGCGGTGCATGGCGCGGTGGAGTGTTGGAGTGCGGCGCCCAGACACTTGTAACGAGGGTCGCGGAGTGACGTCCAGGCGACGGGTGGTCGCGAAGTGATGTCCAGCGCGACGGGGTCGCGAAGTGACGTCCTGGAGAAGGGGGTCGCGGAGTGACGTCCGGGCGACGGGGGTCGCGGAGTGACGTCCGGCGCGACGGGGGTCGCGGAGTGACGTCCGGCGCGACGGGAGTCGCGGAGTGACGTCCGGCAAGGCGGGAGTCGCGGAGTGACGTCCTGTCCCTTGAAGAGTAGTGCAGATGCTAAGGAGATAGGCCAAAGGCCAACCCTTGGGGAAAGGCCAACCTTGAGGGGAGGCCGAGGCCGACCCCCAAGGGGAGGCCAAGGCCGAGGCCGACCCTATGGGGAAGGCCAAGGCCCACTTCCTTGGGCAAGCGTCAAGGTGCGCCAACGGGCGACAGGTGATGTGCGACAGTCGGTGCGTGATGAGCAGTCGCGCAAGGATGAGTTTCTTGGTGACAAAGTCACGTAGAAAAAAGTGAGAAGTGCACGTGACTTGAACGTGCACGTTTTGACCGGTTGGAAGCATTGAATATTTGTACCGACGTGCCGTGCAAAATTGGACCCTCAGTGGGCCTTTGGGTGCGAGCAGAATAGGTTAGGAACATAAGTTAACCACTAACATGTTCTAGGGGTATTTAAACCTATTGTCAAAATACATCTTTTACGTACGAAACTCATTACTGACAGTTTTCGTAAATATAACACCCTACTTTTGGAATAAAGCAATCATACATACATATGTGTAAGTATTCATAGATTTGAAATTAAAAGGAAAAAAAGGGCTAATTAAAGGTTCAAACTAAGGTAGGCTAGACATCAACTTAAAAGGCATGGGCTTAACAACAAGCTTTGAGGTTAAACTTAAGCCAGAGAGATGGCTTGAAGTTAAGTATTAACGCCTTATGTCTATATTCAAAAGTATGAAATATATTATGGAGCTTAATACACATATTCAAGGTTGAAATTTCAGGCCATATAAAATGTGAAAAGTAAATTTTTTAAGTTCTAATGTGAGTTAATTTTGGGAACTGATATTTGAGCTCCACAATAGTCATTTGAGCTCCACCTTGTTATCATACGGGCTACAAAACGAGATACATGAAACCTGTAGCGACAAAAGTGGAGTTCTATTATCATGACCGAAAACACTGCAATAAAGGACACAGTCTCGTGTACAAGACAATAAAATTAACACTCAGCAAAGCATCTAAAGCCTTTCAGAAAAATGAAAGACACAAAAATCAATACAAAAATATAAAGCACGACTTAGTCTTTGGTTTTGTAGAGCTCTCTTCTCATTTCGAGCTCTCTCATAGAGTCTAAGTTAAACCTTACTCTTAAATAATGTAAATATTACAATGATTAGTCTTTTTATAGTGTGCTTATATTGTTGTGTCATGCATCTTTCTGAAAACTTTAAGCTCTCTCATTACATATGTCTCTATTATATTTTGAATAAACCTTTGTCAATTAATAGCTAATTTAATCGGAACAAATATTAAGGGCAATTTCTATAAGCCACATGAAATTAGTACACCTAATTAGTCCACCTACAGGAAAAAAAAAGTGTGTATGAAATTTGAACTACTAAAGTACTTAAAATACATGGCAGCAAATATTTGCTCATAAATTACTTCAAAACTGCCATACTGCCTTTTATCTAGACAAAATAACAATAAACAAAAATAACATATGAAACCAAAGAACAATATGTATCATATTGTGATATACTATCTTTTGCTTGATCAATATGTCTTAGGATAGTGCTATGAGAATAAATAGGGACACCCGTATATTCTAAATATGTTGCGCGTAGGTTTTGCTAGCATAACATATTGGGTTTGATTGCAGAATATTCAATTAGTTATGAATGCCATCGATGTCTCTTGATTAACTTTTGAGGGTAAAGTATGCAAGACTACCCACCCCCGATATTAGGTCATGATTGTAATCTTCCTACTCTAAATAAGCAGCAAATATGATACTGATACCATGTCAAATATTAGATAATGCATAGACATTCCGACCATTTTTGTTGCTAGGGAAAAGTGCCATATATTTAGGGTGACAAGGAATTTCTAATCATAACAAACAATAAAAGTAATTCCTTGTATGCCCCTTAAATTTGCAGTGAGTCCCTTTTCTTTTCTTTCTTTTTTTTTTGTGCCTAATAAGTCCCCCGATAAAATTCCATGTCCCGTAAAACCTTCCGTGTATTTTGTTGGACAGAAGACATCAGACATGTTCAAAATGGCTAAAGGACGGGAGTAAGAATGGACGATTACTCATTAAAAAAAAACTATCCCTAACCCCTAACCGAACACCACCGCGTCACCCCATTCATTCTTCAGCCCCATCACCCCCACAAGCCATGATGGTCTAGCAGAATGCGAACGAGCCCTCGCCAAAGCTGCGGCCTCCATAATTTCACAAATCTACATTTAGATCTAAAAAATACGAATCTAAACAAAGATCTGTAAAGTGATGGATATTGTGGCGACATGGTGGAAGTTGGTCATGGGGGGTGCTCGACTTTGGATGGTGGTGAGTATTGTGGCGGAAGGTGGAAGTGATGATTGGGAGGGGCAGTGGTTGGCTTGGTGGTTGTAATGCTGAATGGGGGTGGTCACAGGTTTGGTTCAGAGGTGGTGGGTTTGAAACTAGTAGCACCGTTGGTGGGTTTGGCAACACCGTTGGTGGGTTTGGCTTTCGGCAATTGTGGATCTTGGTATAATCCTGGTGGTGATAGTGTCAATGGTGGCAAGATTCACAAAGGGAAGGGGTGGTAATTGGAGAGGGAGAGGGTGGTTTGAGATGGATTTGATGAGGAAAGTGAAGAGATGATGCAGGTGGGAGGTCGGCGATGGTTCAACAGGTTCTATGGTGGTGCTGGGTTTACAGTGGCTGTGATTTCAACGATGGTCGCGATGGTGGGGGCTATGACTCTAGTGTTGTTTGTGTTAGATTGGTGGTGGGTTTTTTGTGGTAGTGGCAATTGGCAGTGGTAGTGGCGATTGTCCTCCCCACCTACTCCTCTATTGTGGCACTGGCTGCCACCGGCAACCGATGCAAGGGTGTCGAGTACGAGGTAGTCCTCCATCAGCGCTGCCGCCACGGAGAAAGTGGAGGTGGCATGACGATGAGTATGGCAGGGGCGGTGATGAGTTCGGTGGGGTGGGCAGGGGCGGTGATGAGTTCGGTGGGGTGGTCATGGTGGTGATGGTTTTGGTAGGGGTGGTCACTGGTGGTGATGGTTTTGGTCGGGGTGGTCACTGTGGAGATGGTTTTAGTGGGAGTGGTCATGGGTGGTGATAAAAATGTTAGGGGGTGGTCACAAGCGGTGATGATTCGGGTGGGGTGGTTATAGGTAGTGATAGTTAATGTGGTGATAAGCTTGATCAATATTGATGATAGGGTTACATCTTATGGGTGATGTTCTGAAATTGTCCATGTCCTTTTAAATAAAATGCCTTTCGTCAAAAAAAAGTGGACAAAAGGTTACACGCATTATGAAATTTTACCACTTATTAGACACGAAAAGAAAGAAAAGGGACTCAGTGAGTTAAAAATGCAAACTTAAGGGGCGTGGAGGGAAGTACTCGTAAACTATACTAAACTTGATGGTCCAGGACCAATTGTCCTGACCATCTACGACTTTTGGATATATGTTTTAAACAACCCTCATGCATCCCTTAGGCCCTCCTTCTATCATATCATCACCCTCTAATCCAATGGTCCAAAAGGGTTGAAACCAATGATTTTCGAGACCACTGTTCACTATGTCATATATCTATTTTTGTAATCAATAAACAATAAGTTTATTCTTCTTAACCTAATAGAAAACAAGCATCTATGCTTAACTTGTGTTTTTATGGGTTTTCTTCAAGGAATAGTGTAAAAATGCAACATACATTTTTTTAATTCTTCCATTTTCTATTAATAATACTATAACGGCCCGAGCAAAGCTCAGGTAAATATGCTAGTAATTATGAAAAGGTACAAAAAAGTCTGTTGGCTCAGAGCCTATAGTTGGTGAATGAGGAAAAATTAGATCAACTTTCAATAATAGTACATTATGATCCTACATAATCAAGACATGAGTTGCAACTAGCGTAGATCTCTACTTTCATCATTTTAGAAGCCAATGCCCATATAATTGCAGAGATAGACAGAGAGATTAGAGGCAACAAAACATAATACCGAATTTGCGTCATGGTTGTCGACCCCAGGGATGGCTGTAACCACTCTGAGAAAATGATCCATCGTTTGCATCGTCTTCTCCCTCTGAGACAACAAGCGTTCGATGCAAATGAAGGAGTACGTTAGATAAAATAAGAAACGATACTTTCACCAACTCACCTCAGCCTTCAATTTGGATATGCCATCTTGCCGTTTACATACTGCACCAAATATGGTTGGGATAAAAAAATTATACTTCGAAGGATAAATTAGTCGTGAGCTTTCAATAAGAATGTCATACCACCACGAGCGTGTGCTATCTTCACAATTTTCTCAAAGCCCATCTCGAGATCTTGCACCGGAATAAATGTTGGTCTACCAAGCTCTAAGTCATACCTTAGGAAGCCAGATTGACATTAGTCAAGTTTTCAGAATCAGATAGTTATGCATAATGCAGCGTATAACATAAATACAGACGAGTTCTTACGTAAAATAGGAGTGTACAAAAGAATCATTCCGCTCCTTTGTAGGGAGGGTGACAACCACATATAGATGCGCAAACTGCCCCTTCAGCTTCTGAACTCTGTATCAAGAAGCTAACATTAAATAGAACACAAAGCAAGAAGCTTAATATACCAAAAAGTGCAGCCACCTGTTAAAGATAGGAGCAACATTGTTGCAATCCCAATTCGTGACAAACATAAAGGCCACTGACAAACCTCCACAGTTGAAGATAAAATCCTGCAAATAAAGTTGTGGAAGTAAGAGCCTGAGTGATGAACTGCACCAAAGTTGAGGATGAATTGAGGACAGTAGTTACAGGAGCAATTGGCACAAAATTTAACCGGAAAGAATTTGCACTAAGGAAGCAGGATATGAAGTTGATAAAGGATGGGTTCTGTTCATCCTTCCAAGTGTTACTCATCATACAAACCCCACCACAACCTGCATAGATCAGAAAGTATCCTTGTTATGAAACGACATCTGCAAGAAGCATAATCCTGGCCTCACAGTCGAGGAAGCTCGAAACCTGAATCACAAGCATTCTCAAAGATGTTCGGAGATCAAAATATCAACATCAACCATCAGAATAAAGGATTTGAAACTAATTCCACAAAGCTGATGCAATTAGCGATGCAAAGATATACGCATACTTAGATTACATAGGCTTAGTTCATAGGAAATTGAAACGAGTATTCTACTTTACAATCTAGCATCAAGAAACTCGTAACTTCTTACAAACTTTGAGAAAGTACCTTCAAACAACACCCTTTAGATCTAAGCAGCAGAGAATAGCACAGGAAACAGTGGCTTTGTGCTGGCCTCTAGCGCATATAGTAGCGGCAGAGGGATCGGAAGGTGCCACGAGGTTGAATCCTCAAAACCCAAGCCTCCAATGCTTGAGAACCCTAGCTGGGGTGGAGCTGAAGCTCAACCTTAATAGTCTTCTTTTCAGTTTCTTCAAAAGTCCCCTAGAGAAGGCAGACTTGCCTTCTTTTATACCAACCCCAAAACTTCCCTGAGAAGCCAACTCTAATCTTCCTAGAGAAGCTGGAACTTTGTACACAAACCCCTCCCACTAATTTCAGACTTTTCTAGCTCCCCAAGCATACAAGTACTTTTACAAAAGACCCCAAAAGTTCAGAGTTGACTAAGATTAGACACCAAACTGAAAAGACCATACTACCCCCGACAAAAAGTACTACTGAAAATACTTGAAATAAAAACTCCTTAGAAGCTGTACATATTTACATAACCAAGATGACAAGATGATTGGCTGCGAAAGAATATTTTTCGCACACATTGTACGGTGGAAGGAAAGCTTTGCAATCTAATTATAGACAGTGGCAGCAGCGAAAATCTAATTTCTCAAGAGATGGTTGACAAGTTAAAGCTTAAAACCGAGAGACATCCGTAGCCCTATCGCATCCTTTGGTTCAATAAGGGAAACGAGGTAATGGTTTCATCAGCATGCCTCGTTAACTTTTCCATTGGGTCTTTTAAAGAGGCGGTGTATTGTGATGTCATTCCCATGGATGCATGCCATATTTTACTTGGTTGACCTTGGCAATATGATCGAAAAACGATGCATGATGGTGTTCAAAACACTTACTCTTTCTTCATAAAAGATGGTGAAAGAAAGAAGAAGCTTGTTCTAAAGCCAATGAGTGACGATATAGCAAAGAAGGGAAAGGGCTGCTCTGCCACACTTCTGAATATTCGTGACTTTTTGGAAGAAAGTAAAGAGAGTGGGATTGTGTTTGTTCTTTTTGGGAAGGAGGAGATGCAGCCACAAGTGGTGCCAGCAAGTGTGAGGGAACTCCTAGAAGAATTTAAGGATGTTATGCCTGATGAGTTGCCGGAAGGATTACCACCAATGAGAGACATACAACACCACATTGATTTGGTGCCTGGAGCTGTCCTGCCCAACCTACCCCACTATAGGATGTGTCCCAAGGAGCACGAGGAGCTGCAAAAGCAAGTTTTAGATTTACTCAAGAAGGGGTTCATCCAAGAAAGTCTAAGTCCTTGTGTTGTGCCAGCTTTACTCACACCGAAGAGGGATGGGACTTGGAGAATGTGTGTGGACAGCAGGGCTATAAATTAATAACCATCAAGTACCGGTTCCCTATACCAAGATTAGATGACATGGTTAAACGAGGTTATTAATTTACAGCTTCTAAGGAGTTTTTATTTCAAGTATTTTCAGTAGTACTTTTTGTCGGGGGTAGTATGGTCTTTTCAGTTTGGTGTCTAATCTTAGTCAACTCTGAACTTTTGGGGTCTTTTGTAAAAGTACTTGTATGCTTGGGGAGCTAGAAAAGTCTGAAATTAGTGGGAGGGGTTTGTGTACAAAGTTCCAGCTTCTCTAGGAAGATTAGAGTTGGCTTCTCAGGGAAGTTTTGGGGTTGGTATAAAAGAAGGCAAGTCTGCCTTCTCTAGGAGACTTTTGAAGAAACTGAAAAGAAGACTATTAAGGTTGAGCTTCAGCTCCACCCCAGCTAGGGTTCTCAAGCATTGGAGGCTTGGGTTTTGAGGATTCAACCTCGTGGCACCTTCCGATCCCTCTGCCGCTACTATATGCGCTAGAGGCCAGCACAAAGCCACTGTTTCCTGTGCTATTCTCTGCTGCTTAGATCTAAAGGGTGTTGTTTGAAGATACTTTCTCAAAGTTTGTAAGAAATTACGAGTTTCTTGATGCTAGATTGTAAAGTAGAGTACTCATTTCAATTTCCTATAAACTAAGCCTATGTAATCTAAGTAGGCGTATATCTTTGCATCGCTAATTGCATCAAAATCTCAATAAAATAACTTCACTAGTTTCACTTCTCAAAATCTGGTCATAAAGAGGCAATAGTGTATCAAATTCATCAGTCCAGGACCTCGTGCACTCCAATTGCATATTAGATAAACTAACCTGTTTTCGTTATAATCCCGAAATTCTCGTAAAGTACAACAAGGGACAATATAATTCCCTAATAATCAGCAGAAGAATATTTTCAGACTACTGTAAGGATAAGGACATCCACTGCCAATGATCGAACATATTCACACATGACAGCC
This sequence comes from Escallonia herrerae, assembly GCA_033070095.1. Classification (NCBI taxonomy): domain Eukaryota; kingdom Viridiplantae; phylum Streptophyta; class Magnoliopsida; order Escalloniales; family Escalloniaceae; genus Escallonia; species Escallonia herrerae. The sequence goes on along the minus strand of JAVXUP010000800.1, from coordinate 234,125 downwards.
ACGAGTTAGCTGAAACTGGAATATAACAGACACGTAGGATTCAAAACATACAGTGACATCCAGACAGTGGAAAGTTTGGCACGTAGGTTATCAATGTGGCTGACAACGTTTGAATTCTTTCAAGTGTACATCCAAGCCAAAGCCTAAAGGAAATAACTTCATATATTAAGCGGAGAAGTAATTTCATAGTTCATGTTTCAAGTAACAAAACCAAAAGGCTTGATAAAGCCACAACAAGAAAATATTAAACGGTTAGTTGCAAATCACTAAAATACTCTGGAAAACGTAGTCCAAGGAGAAGCCTTATGTTCACGTGCCAGAAATCATACTTATTAATAAGATGCCATACTAGTTACATGCATAAATTATGAGCATAACAATCAAAGAGGTCATAAATGTCCATAGATATTAACCCCTAAAATATGACACTATCACATAGATGAAACTACTACCAGGAGGGGATCACCTCTTTTTGTAGCTAAAAGGTTAACTTTGTTACTAATGCACTTTTTGAGCGACAAAATAAGATTGGAAAAGCATAACACGATGTGGATGTAGAGAGTTTCCCCCGTTAGACTAACCAAAAAAGAGGAGTACAAGCCACAAGGTAAATGTAAGAATAAATACTCCAGACAGTAATTGCTTTACTCTGAATTATAAATGGATCCGGATCTGTGCTGTAACAAAATCCTTTTAGCGACATTTAAAATCCATTATTGATTTCAGCAACATTATTTCTCCATTTTCAATTTTTAATCATGCACTTGTGTCATTCGACTTAACAAAATAAAAGTTACACTATTTCTACTGACATTGTGTTACATGCTTTCAACCTGGGAATTTAAACAGGTTAAAAAGAATAACAAATTCAATGTACAAGGAAAAGGATTGGAAAATGCGAACAGGATACCTGAATAAGAAACGTTCAAATGGACAGAAGGAGCCGTCGATTCTCTGTAGCTGTCCGTCGATTTCGCCGGCGTGCATTCTCTGTAACTCTGCATCGCTCTCGCCGGAGTCTACTTTCTGTAGCTCTGCATCGGGTTCGCCATCCCAAAGCTTGGATGTGCGCCTGTGTGTGAAGCAGAAACGGGGAAATGGTGAAAGTGCTCGGCGGCAAATCTAATTATATTCTCCCTCCGGCCCTCGATCAGATTTTCTTTGTTAACTATTCCACAAAAATCGATTATTTAGGGACGTACGTTTACGTTTTTTAATTTTTATTTTTGTAATGACGATGAAAAAGATTCTTTTTTTCGTGTATATTTATATTTTTTCGATTCCGTTTTGGATAAAACTTTCAAATAGTATCAAAAAAGTTGAAAACACAAAAGGTGTTTTCACCTTTTTCTTGAACTGTATTCTCCTTATCAGAATACTACCTCTTCTCCCTCATATCTACCACCATGTTTCAACAAACACTTACCAAACTAGATCACCAGAATACTACCTCTTCTCCCTCATATCTACCACAATGTTTCAACAAACACTTACCAAACTAGATCACCCATTTCACTGGGTCTTCTTAGAAATGGAAATAGTGGGGTCCATTAATGAATTAGTTCAGAAAAAAGTTGGTGAAAACGAAAAAGAAAATGATAAACGTACAGAAAAAATTGAAAAAGTAGATACGGAAAAAAGTAAAAGTACACAATACGATTTTAGAACTGAATACTAAATTCTGGAAACCAAAAACAAAATATAGAATACAGAAAAAGAATCTTGTAAGCGTACAGGCCCTAGGGGCTGTACATTTACGTTTTCAGTTTTTATTTTTGTAATGATGATGAAAAAGATGCTTTTTTTAGTGTATGTTTACGTTTTTTCGATTCCGTTTTGGATAAAATTTTCAAATAGTATCAAAGAAGCTGAAAACACCCTTTGGGTGTTTTCAGCTTCTTTGATACTATTTGAAAATTTTATCAAAGAAGCGTACACAATACAATTTTAGAACTGAATACTAAATTCAGAAAACCAAAAACAGAATATAGTATACAGGCCTTATATTTTGGGATACAAATTTTATGTGAAGTTACATGTTTGCCCTTAGTCACCTCTTTTTTAATTTATTCTTTTGTTTCTATCACATGTCATATTTATCCATCTCTCTCTCTTTCTCAATCTTTCTCTCTCTCCATCTCCCTCCCCCTCCCCCTTCGAGCTTCGATCACCACTGCACACGACCCCAATCACCCTTGCTGCTAACACCGACAACCCCGATCACCACTACCGTCGATCGACCCTGACAACGCTGATCATGATTGCCTCCAACCCCAACGACCCCTATCACCACCGTTGTTACTGTATTCTTCCACTACTACGGCTGTCGGTTATTGTCTTCTTCTTCCCCCATTACTATCGTCGCTGTCGTCGTGTCTTCTGCACCCACCAACACTATGTCCTTCATCAACCACAAGTATCGTCCCCTGTATCATCAATCACAACATTTGATTTCAAAGAAAAAAAATACACATTGCTTCTGAAGAAGGGCAGTGGGTATTCTGTTAGTCATGGTGTAGGATCAGGTGGATCGCGAGTATAGGCGTTCGCTCACGCACCTTATTTCGAGAATAAGGTGTGAGGCAATGTGAAGCAAGACAAAGGCATCAATGAGACAAGGTAGCAGTTGACTAGGTGATGTGACGGTTGAAGAGGCGAGATTAGGCGATCGGGCATTCGCCTAGGCGTTCTCATCTTCCTCGTCTCCTCTTATTTCTCTAATCTCTCTCCCCTTACTCCATCTCCACTCACCATAGTAAAATTAGGGCAGAAAATCAATCTTCTTTGGTTGTTTTTTACTTTCTTTATCACTTGATTTCAATGAACAGGTTCATCAGAACATGAATGGGCCTTATACTTTACTGTAATTTCTTTTGTTTCTAAACACCTATGCTTCAAATACTACAACAACCTCTGCGAAGATTGCCATTGCAAATTTCCCTGAAGTTGAGAGAAAACATGGATTTACAGGTTATCTTGAAAGAATTGGGGAGGAAAAGGGAAGGGGACGTGACAGAGACAGAGATAGAGAGGCAAGCCCCACATGCTGAAAAACCCCTCCCATTAATGAAACAAAAATGTAGTTAAATGAATATAACATTAAAGGGTAATACTGGAGATATATAAAGTATGACCCCTTATCTTAATATGCGTGAAGAGTCAAAGTGAGCGAATTTTAAGGGATGGAAGGAGTATACACTAGCTAATATCTTGGAAAGTGCATCAGTTAAAATTGTATTTGATATTAATTAATAATGAAATGAAAGAATTGAGGTCATGGGATTGAATGGTTAGAGTTGATACGATTGAAAGTTATTCTATGGCTAATTAATTTAATACCTATTAAGCTCTATTTTAAAATTGCAAGAATTTAACAAAATAAAATTTGGGTTTAGAACACATAAAAGATGTCAAAGTTTTATTTTCTTAAATTCTTGCAATTTTAAAGTAGAGCTTAATAGGTATTAAATTTTAATTGGCCATAGACACACACATGCTAAAACCACGTGCTACGCACGACTCATTTATCATAATTTCATTATATAAATAAATAACAACATATAGTGCTACTTTCGAAAGACAAATCAAATTTGGCTCCTCTGCATTACGTTCAAATTAAAGGAACAATTTTGGGAGCCATCTAGAATTAATATTTATGATCAACTTGAATATTTGAAAGCTGATTTAATCGGTTTTATGTCGTTGTCACACCTTAAGAACCTAAGTTTATTGATTTTAAGTTTTTGCCACTTTAAGAACCTAATTTGAATCAGATTAAATCAACTTTGACTATCCAATCAAAACTCAAACATTGTCTGCTTTTTGTTCCTAAAACACTATAATTGTTGTTAAGATGACAATTTCTATTTTAGGTTTCTAGTTACATATTTTGTTAAGAAATCCTAGTGACCTGATAATGCCACTTGGGTAAAAAAAAAACACCCCATTTTACTCTTACCTATAATAACAAATCTCAATCATTATAGTGAGGGATCTATGTCATTGTCGATTGTATTCCAGCTCATTCATTTGGTGATGCGCCATCCTTTTTTTTTTTTTGATTCCATACCAAATTATAAAGGTGAACTATTTTTTTCAACCTACTCAAAAATGTTCTCCAACTATTGAATTTTGTAGTAGTCTAAAGCCAAAATTGAAATATAGAATATGCATTTGGTGCAAAATGACCTTCACTTGCATTGTCATAATATCTTTAACTTAGAAGAGGGGCATTTTACCCGATAACAGATAGTAAAATTGTCATCAGAAAATGCCATAGAATGCAGAGAAATACTCTTAGGAACTTGGAAAAAATATTTTTCATCAATGCAACCCCCAATCCAGCCCAAAAAGAAAGAAAGAGAGAAACCAAATATTATCTCCTAAGCAATTCAAACAAAAGTTTGAGTAACTTAAGTTTAAGTTTGAACCTTTATTCATGATTGTTGCCCAGCTATTAAGTTTTGTATAGTCTAAAGGGGTTTGAGATCCAACGGCTAAAAGTAAAAATTAAATCCTTTTGGATTTTGTAACCACATGCAATAAAATTATCACAAAAGTGTTGGAATATCACTGCGGTAAGAATATTTTTTTACTTTTCATGGTAAAATTGCTCAAAACAGTGTTCCTAGTGCATGCACCATTCCTCTTGCCTTTGTTATTACAAAACCAAGAGCAACATTTTCATTTCATGAAACAAAATTGCTAAACATATGATACTGCAAAATTTTGGTTGCAAGGTTGCAATTAAGTTGCTCAAAGAAATTATCGATAACAGAGGAATCACAACATTCCACAGCATGCAACAACATTGTATATAGATCGTGAGGATTTATTGCAAAAGATAAAAATGTCACATAAAGTTGAAGTCCCATGACCACTTTCATTTTACACGTCTCTTCATGCATCTACATGAAATAGCAATCAGTTTATACAAATCAATCAAGAAAAAAGTATCTAAGAGCAGTAAATGACACAGGCGTGGCAGTTGAAATAGCAACAAAACTCAAGAGGGCTTTTCTAATTGTCATTGCCAGTAAGCTTGCAATTTCTAGCACTGTTACCTAGATAAAATAGAGATGTTGATTGTAGAGGACATATATGCTAAAGGAAAAAGGTTACCTTAATTGCGAAAAGAAATAGAAGCAATACATCATAATTATTCGTGCATGATCAACGTTCAAGTTCGGTAAATGATAAGTGACGCATATGAACTCACTTGATGAAGTTATTGTTTATAGAATGGAAGTTATTTTATGTCATTAATTCAAGATTGAAGGTAGTTTTACCAAAGAATTGAAAACAGTCATATTCAGCTTTTAGTGACGGTTGTTTTACTCTTATAACCTTGTTGGGTACTTGTTATCGGTTGGTAGAGAGGGTATGCTAGAACTTAGCATCACTAGGTCATGGCTAAAAGTCAGGAGGAGCTTTTATCCTAACAAACTATCCCAAAAATAATTAAAAGTTATTTTTTTCAGCCAATAGAGTCTTGACACCTAATTTATGTGTATGAATATAATTATGAAAATTCTAGAAAATTCGCTTTGGTGTTTGGAGGCCTTAGACACTGCCAATCGAATCCATATTATATATATAGCTAATCTGTTGACCGCGTGAGCAACTTGAGTTAAGTTGCCTGCATAAGTTGGCGGTCCACACGCGATCTGTGGACGGTCCAGATCTTTTTTAATATTTTTTTAATACTGTCCGCTACATAATGTAGCGGACGGGACTTTTGACAAAAATGCACCTGACCCTGCAAAGAATAGTCTCAATACAGTAGTCCGCTACATTATGTAGCGGACGACTGTACAGAAAAAAGGCAGAAAAGAGAAATAGGGAGCTACACATGTATGTATGCTGGGATCGGTGAAATGCCAAGGCTAACGGATTGAGGAATCATACAAAAAAGGCTTTGTTTCACCAAGCAGATGTAAGACCAACCACCGTTCACCGAAAAAGAAAAACCTCATATTGAGTTCTCTCTCCGTAAACCAAGAGTTCTAAACCTCTCCTTCCGCAATGGTTTACGATAAACCATCAGTGTAATTGCCATCAGTTCACACCATTACTGGACTAGATTCAATACTGTCGTGAATCGTTTGATTACCACCCATAAGTCCATGAAGCCGTGAAAAAAAATATTTCGATGAAACCAATACAGCAGGTCTTCATGTAAATTAGTTGGGGGGGGATTTGAGCTTACCGTGTCTTGCACCAGATCTATTTGAATCTCGAAAGAAAAGTTCATTCTTAAAGAGATCAGAGATGTGTGAAGTCATTTCATGCTTTCAAAGTCAAAGAAAAACATAAATGCCAAATGGGTTTCAGTTTTGCATCATACCCACTTGCTTTGATTTCAATTCAAGTCTTAAAATTCTGAAATCTTTAGGTTTGATGTAGTCGCACAGAGCTTTGAGCTATTGTTAGATGTTTCTGAAATAGTGATTTAGAGCCAAAGAAGAGGAGGGAGCAAGGACGACAGGTTTGATGTTGTGCTCTAAGGAGATTTAAAGGGAAAAAGGTGACGCCATACAGTCATCCGCTACATAATGTTGCGGACTACTGTATTGATTCTTTGCTTCTTTGCAGGGGCAATTTTGTCAAAAGTACCGTGCACTACATATGTAGCGTACGGTATTAAAAAAATGTAAAAAAAAATTTAGACCATCCACAGATCGAGTGTGGATGGCCAGATCGCGCGGACAACTTCACCCAAGTTGTTCACGCGGTCAATGGATCAGCTCCATATATATATATATATATATATATATATATATATATATATATATATATATATATATATATATATATATATATATATCGTGCTATGCACGGGCTTGGTATATATTTACTCAAGTGATTGTTGTAAAAAGTGGGGGAAGAGGGGTCATGGATAGAACACTTTGAAGTCATGGGGTGAGATAGTTATACTTTGTGACCAATTATATCCTAATATTTATTTACGTAAAGTTAAAGAATTAAGAAAGTAACTTTTGGACCAATTATAGTTTAACACCTATTTAGTTGTAATTTAGAAATAAAAAATTATAGGGAAAAAAAAGATTAGAGGATTAGGAAAAGATCCTATCAATTGAATCTAAATCCATCCTCTAGAACCATTTTACTCAATTTAAAAAAAAATCCACAATGGTCATTTAAATATTTCAAATTAACCTACCTCTCAATGTTTTTCTACTTTTTAGCTCCACTATTCACTTATTTGTCCATCTATTTGTGACTACCTTTAAAAAAAATCCTGATTTTCTCTCACCATCTTTGCTATTTTTTCGCGTACTCTACCTAAGAAATTCACCCTTATTACTTGCAAAATTATAATATGTGTTTGCACATGTATTATTTGTGCCCCAAATACTACTTTAATATTAAGTACTTTTATAGTGCAAAGAATGTCAAAAAGCTAATAGAATGGTATAAATGAATGGCACAGGGATTTGAAATAATGTCATTAACTCTTAAAATTTAATCTATATAGTTGTTTTAGAACTTTCAGGAGAGAAAAAAAAAATCCAAAAATGGACTGGGATCCTGATGGGCAAAGAGTACCAATTGAATCCATGTATAAAAATAGATAAATTGATTGTAAGTTACTTTGTTTGTCTTTTATCTCATCAATCACCCCAACTTTTTAATTCTTCTCAAATTACAGGCCCTTTAATAAAGAGAAAAGAGTAAGTGAATATAGCGAAAATTGTTAATGTATTTACTTTTTGTGTCACTTCAATTTTTTGAAAGGGTTAATTACAAAGCTGTCCCCTATGGTTTACATGTTTTTGCACTTTACTTCCCGTGTTTACAACTTTTGCAATAATGTCCCTTGAGGTTGACAAAACCATTGCAAACAGCTCCAAATTTGGATGTCCGTTCAATTTTAGATGTTAAGTCCTCATGTGCGCCGCACATGCCATTTTGGCATGGACAAATCTGTAATTTTTCCTACCCCATCTTTCCTTTCTCACTGTTCATCTCTTTCTCCCTCTCTCATACGTCCTTCCCCACCACCACAAGTTGTTAGTATGTCCTCCAATCAACCAAAAACCCACAACGACCAGCATGGTCCTGCCGTCATCACCACTGCTGCCCACCTTTGTTTGTCACCACCTCCACCACGAATATGGAACCCTCATGTGCCCATACCACACACACACACAAACAAAAAGGAAAGAAGGTAAGATTTGATGAACAAATTGTCAAACCCAACAAGCAGATTCGTGAAAAAGAAAAAATGGGAATCGATCTGAATGAAATCTCATCACGATTCTTTTTAATGGTCATGATGGTGCAAATCAGGAACAAGGGCTACGACCATCAATGGTGCAATTTTGGACGGCGGTGTTGGTCTTTATAGACGGTGGGTAGGCAGCGTAGCTGTGAGGCCATAACCGTGAGGCGGCGGTGGCACCGACTACCACGAGGCACTGACTGGAGCCGTTGATAATGGCGGTGACGCACTGCCAGGGCTTGTGACGGTTGGTAGATTTGGATATGGTGGCAATTGATTGTCGTAGACGATGCCAGTGCTCTCCTCATGGGCACGGTGGCGCAGATCAAGAGCTGACGGCGCCTTGCTGGAAGACACGCCACGGCAGCGAGCTAGGATTCTAACCCACGATCGGAGGCGCTGCCTGGCTTCTTCATCTTTTGTTTCTCTCTCCCCTTTTTTTTTGCTAGGACATTATTGTTACTCTGGCAGCCACGTGATGGTGGTCGGCTGTTTGTGGTGTCCGCGACTCCATTGGCAATGGTTGTGCAACTCAGATGGATGAATCTATGTTGAGTTTTTTTTTGGATGTTGTTCGTGTTGCTCTGGCAGCTTTGCGATGGCTGTGTAGCCAAGTGCAGTGGAGTGGCTGTGGCGTCATTGCCCCACTGTTTGGTTTTGTGGTTGTGTGGAATTATCCCTTGGTGGCTACGGCGGCTGTAGGTGGTCTGTGGTCGGCTGTGACTCTTGGACAAGGTTAAAGAGATGAACAGTGAGACAGGGAAGATGGGGGTAGGAGAAATTACATATTTGCCCATGCCAAAATGGCATGTGCGGTGCACATGGGGACTTAACGTAAAAAATTGAACGGACATCCAATTTTGGAGCTGTTTGCAATGGTTTTGTCAACCTCAGGGGATACTATTGCAAAAGTTGTAAACACGGGGAGTAAAGTGCAAAAACATGTAAACCACAGGAGACAGTTTTGTAATTAACCCTTTTTTAAACAAAAAATGCCAGATAATTCTTTGCCCTATTGGATATATCTAAAACATTGATTTTTCTACATGTGATTGCACTCTTAGGATTACACCTACTATGATAAAAAGTCACCTTTTGATCCCAAACATAACGATTAATTTAGATAACGAATAGAGGCATCACCATTTAAAGTCTAAATCAAGAATGGAATATAATTGAATTCTGGCAAGCCAATGAAATGTAAACATAACTTTTTGGGCATGAATGTCGTCAAAGCGATTGATTAATTAACTTAGCGTGAGTTGAACTTGGTCATCCTCCTGATGTTAAAAAAGAATTAGTATAATCTTCAAGGGGTGAAACCTACATGGTTGCATGATATAGTAATGTTCCCAACCTATTCTGGTCGCACTCAAGGTCCACTTGGAGTCCCATTTTGCATGACACGTCCGCACAAGTACAGAATTCAACGCTTCAAACCGTGAAAGTGCGCGCGCCCAAGTCACGTGCATTCTTTGCTTCACACGCCTCACGCACGACTTAGTCACCAATTATTTCACGCTACCGTGACTCACGGTAGCACGTTCATCACACCAAAACCACCTGAGCACCTTTTCACCAAAAACATCGACCGTTGGCGCAACCAGAGCAATGGGGTCAAGGGCATAGGCCTTGGCCAACATCCATGGGGTCGGCCTCGGCCTCCCTCAAGGCCATGGGGTCGGCCTCAGCCTCAATGGGGGGTCGGCCTCGGCCTCCATGGGGTGTTGGCCTTGGCCTTTCCCCCCGGTTGTTCACTCTTCGCGCAAAGTCCCTTTCGTGCTTTGTTCGCTTCATACACTTCGTATGTGACTTTGGCACCTTGTTCATCACGTGGGTACGATTCACGTCGACACGCTCATCGCAACGCAACTTTTGGATTCGTCATCGCTCATCAAAACACCTACCGTCGACATGCCCGAAGTTCATCGAAAGGGGGAGGGCCTTGGCCTCCCTTCATGGGAGTTGGCCATTGGCCTTGGCCACCCCTTAGGGTCGGCCTCGACCTCAACAAGGGGTCGGCCTCGGCCTCCACAGGGTGGTGGCCTTGGCCTTCCCCCAATCTTTGGCCTATGGCCTCCCCTCCCGCGCGCACTTGTTTTCTCAAGTCTTTGCACCTCCGCGATGTTTACAAACGTTCGTACATTAACCTCGCGACGTCCGTCGTGCATCAACCTCGTGACGTCCGTCGTGCATCAACCTTGCGACGTCCGTCGTGCATCAACCTTGCGACGTCCGTCGTGCATCAACCTCACGACGTCCGTCCTCCGTGAACCTCGCGACGTCCGTCGTGCATCAAACCTCACGACGTCCGTCGTCCGTGAACCTGGAGACGTCTGTCGTGCATGAACCTCGCGATGTCCGTCGTGCATGAACCTCGTGACGTCCATCCTGCATCAACTTCGCGACATCCGTCGTCCATCAACTTCGCGACGTCCGTCGTGCATCAACCTCGCAACGACCGTCACGCATCAACCTCGTGACGTCTGTCGTCCGACGACCGCATACCATCACTCCCAACTTTGTCAGTACTACATGTTGCATTCATTATCTTGTTATGACAGGTACACTCAACTCACATAACATCTTCAGGACACCAGACGCGCGCCGGTTCCATGACGTTCGTCGCCGCTAGAAATGTTGTTTAAGATCGTGATACATCTTTGTTCCTCCAGTGTGAACAGAGAAACTAGAATTATGAGCCTCTGATAATAACTCCCTCCTCAAGGATAAATCAACTGACACACAAAGTCTCTTACGGAACCAAACCACACCGTACTCGTCAATTCTGAACTCAAATTGTCTTCCACTGTTAATATTCTCAATGATGTGAGCAATACCCGAATCTCCATTTTGGGTTTCCTTGATCCTACTGATCAATGTAGGTTGTACCTGCAATGCTGCCAAGTATTCTCCACTATCTTGCCATCTAATCTCAAGATCTAAGTTCATCGTATCCTCCAAAAGTTGAGGTTGATGAGTAATCAATGATGCTAAGTTTCCAGTGCTGTTCCTACTGAGTGCGTCGGCCAAGACATTCTCCTTACTAGGGTGATAATGAATCGAGCAGTCGTAATCTTTCAAAAGCTCCAACCAACGTCTATGTCTCTTGTTCAGTTCTTTCTGAGTAAAAATTTACTTAAGACTTTTATGATCGGTATATATCTCACAAGTCTCACCATACAAGTAACGCCTCCATATTTTCAAAGCAAAAAACATAGTTGCTAACTCAAGATCATGGGTGGGGTAATTCTGTTCGTAGGGTTTAAGCTGTCTAGAAGTATAAGCAATCACATTACCATGTTGCATCAAAACACACCCTAAGCCATTCTTTGAGGAGTCACTATAGATCAAAAAACCTCCGGATCCCGATGGTAAGGTCAATACCGATGCAGACACTAACCTTTCCTTCAGCTCTTGGAAGCTAGGTTCACACTCCTCGCTCCAAACAGACCGGGTGTTCTTCTTAGTCAACTGAATTAAAGGCAGAGCAATTTTCCAAAAACTTCAAATCGACAATAGTAGCCTGCCAATCCTAAAAAGCTTCGCACTTCGGTAACAGTGCTAGGTCTCTGCCAGCCAGTCACCGCCGCAATCTTAGAGGGATCCACGACTATTCCATCCTTGGACACCACATGCCCCAGAAATGTAACCTGTCCAAGCCAAAACTCACATTTCTTAAACTTAGCATACAATTTATTATCTTTCAAAGTCTGTAGAATAATTTTCATGTGCTCACTATGCTTCTCCTCTGACTTAGAGTACACCAAAATGTCGTCAATGAAAACAATAATGAACTGATCCAGGTATTGCCTAAACACACGATTCATCAGGTCCATAAAAGCAGCAAGGGCATTGGTCAACCTGAATGGCATCACTAAAAACTCATAATGACCATAACGAATCCTAAATGCGGTCTTTGGCACATCCTCAGCCCTGACTTTCAACTGATAATATCCAGAACGCAAATCTATTTTCGAGAAAAACTTCGCTCCCTAAAGTTGGTCAAACAAATCGTCTATGTGTGGCAACAGATATTTATTACAGATGGTGATCTTATTCAACTCGCGGTAGTCGATACAAAGTCTTGACGTACCATCTTTCTTCTTAACGAACAAGACTGGGGCACCGCAAGGTGACACACTAGGGCGTATAAACCCCCTATCAAGTAGCTCTTGAAGTTGTTCCTTTAATTCCTTCATCTATGAAGGTGCCATTCGATACAGAGCCTTGAAAATAGGTGTCGCACCAGGAATTAAGTCAATCGTGAATTCAACCTCCTGATCGATAGGTTTTCCTAGTAACTCCTCGGGAAACATCTCAAAAAATAGCGTACTACCGGTACGTCTGATATCTCAAGACCTCCATGATTTGTATCAAGGACGTGTGCTACATACCTTCACACCGCTTTTACGAATCATACAACGAGCCGAAATAGCTGAAATAATTGTCAACGCCCTAGGTTTTGAACCTCAAAACTCAAAATCAGACAAATCAGATTGACGAAAATAAACTCGTTTCTCAGAGCAGTCAACTAAGGCATGATAGGATGTCAACCAATCCATACCCAGAATCACATCAAAATCATGAATATCTAAAGGAACTAGATCCTCGGGGAGATCCCTATCACATATACGGATCTTACAGTTTCTAAATACCAACTTAACTATTACATAATCTCCAACTCGAGTACCAACAGACAAATCATAGTCAAAAAGCTTGGGTTCAACCCCGAGGTGTCGCGCAAACGAAAGATAAACAAAACAGTATGTGGCACCAGAGTCAAACAATACATGTGCATCAATTGAGTTAATCTGAATCGTACCTGCCACCATATCCTTTGAACCTGATGCATCCTTAACCGTCATCTTGAACACCCTGCCTGTAACCTTAGGTTTTTGCCTCTGGCAGACTGACTCGTATTCTGTCTAGGGCCTAAAGTTGTACTCCCTGTGATTGAACCTTATGGGCCAGATTGGCCTGATGTTGGAATAGGACAATCTCTGATAAGGTGACCCTTTTGGCCACACCTGAAACATGCCCCCATATAGTAATGAAAACTCTAACCTCCATGTCTCTTATTACACCTCTGACAAATAGGATCAGAACCTTTAGATGGAGGCCTCTGAATAAAGTTCTGACCAAAGTACTGCTCAAATTACCCTGGGCTTGTCCCTGCCTCTGACCTTGGTCCCTCTGACCAACAGTAACCGACGAAGATGTCTATTTTGTTTCCCCTCACTATGTGTTGTGTGTGACTGGTTTATCTCTTGGCGATCTCTCTTGCCTGCCTTGGCGTCTTTCCTCTCTCAGAAATCCTTTGCCTCAGATTCAATAGTCTTCGCAATATCCACGCACTGAACATAGGTCTTAATCGGTACTAGAACAATGCGGTGTCTAATACTAGGCTTAAGACCCCAAGTGAACATCTACACTCTATCTTTTTCATTAGCCACCAACTGCTTACCATAACAAGATAGTCGCATAAACTTTACCGCATACTCAGTGACACTCTCATTATCCTCCTGCCTTAGATTAAGAAAATAACGATACATCTATTCTTTTACACTCCTAGGGAAATAGTGGTTGAAGAACAAAACCTTAAACTGATCCCATGTCATCGCCTTGCTTTGTTCTGTCGTCTTACTATCCTCAATCATTTTCCACCAGTGATTTGCCTCCCCATCAAGCTTATACACTCTGAGTTCTATCTTTTCCTCATCGGTGCAACCCAAAGGACTAAAGACCTTTTCAGGTCAAAAAATCCATTTTTCGCCACAATCGGATCGTCGGTTCCCCCAAAAGGTTCTACATTTTTTGTATCGAACTGCTCTAATAAGCTACGGGTCTCAGTCTGTCCGTGATTCGAATTCCGTGGTGGGTTAGGTTGATTATGCTGATTTAACTAAGCTTGCTGATTAGCTAGTAATTGAGTCAGTTGGGCTTGTTGGATTGCAAAGATGTCAGAAGATCTGGCGAATTCTTATTTTTGGTGAGGTTTGGATGTTCCACATTCCGATTGTGGGTGCGACACCCTCAACCCTGGTGACGTCACCGGGCTGAGTTATCGACCATAATCACATTCAAAACCCTGTGCTGGATACAGAGCAACTACATCCTCATACTCACACATCATTAATAGACGCTCCAAATGCGCCCTTACAAAAAATTTTCTTACAAACATACATCATACTGCAGCGAAAGACTTTCAAGTCTATGAACAACATGCATATGTACAACCTAATATACGACTGTAGTCGTAGGATTCTTAATAACCGATCTCACGGCTCAATCTTTACCTCACACAACGCATCTCCTTGCTCAACTTTTCTAACTTGTTTCTCTTCCCTTCTCTAGAGGGTTCTCCTTATAGCCTGCACAATACAACATAAGGAATGAGCGCAAATCGCCCAGTAAAGACAACACGAAGAATATCATGTACAAATGATTCAAAAGACTCGGAGGAATAATAATCATCTCAACGATAGCAATGAATCAAGAGTAGTCAATAAATTTCAGCATCAACATAACTTGTCAAACGAAAAGTTTTCTTTCGTTAGACTGAGCGGCTTTAAGGCCCAATAGAACAGCATTACTGCCACCTCCTCATGGACTGGACTGACTGACTGACCGACAGACTGACTATGCAAGTGAATACTAAAACAGGAAATTGAAAGATAAACATCAATGAAATACAAGTCATTAACATCATTAACATCTAAAGAAAATCAAATGCAATGCAACTCAAACACGACAGACTAGACTCGACCAGACGTGACAGACTCGACTCGCGCGCCCTACATCCTCTTTGCCAGTGATCATGTTTCACAGGCCATCCTCCTCATATTGATGTCCCATTTTACAGGATGTTCATCTCAGTCTCAAGTAAATAAAAGAGACATTGTCAACAAGCAGGGAACTCATTTAGAGTGCTTTCCCTAATCACGTACAGCCAAGCCACAAGACATCATCAACGGGGCGGACTAAGGGAAAATTTATTCCACCTTATGTCCTCAACAACACAGCTCAACAAGGAATACCGAATCAGAAGATCAACCGGTGTTCAGACCCAACAACATAAGTTCAACGTGACATCATCAACCGGGCGGACTTGGGAGAAATTTGTCGCAAGCCCTCAATAGCGTTTTTACATAAGAGAAATGTCGATTATCAATAAATGCCGACATTTCACAACAGCAACGCAACGATCATCACAACATCATCCTCAATGATAGGGCGGACTCGGGAGAAGTTGTCACAAGTCCTCAATGGTGTTCTCAAAGAGAAGAGATATCGGCTATCAATAATTGCCGGCATCTCACAACCTATACACAACAACCCTACACAACATCATCATCCACTTCAGGTATGCTAATCAAATCAAGTCATAGCATACTAGGACACCCATCATCCTCACTAAATTCTATCAACAGGGCGGACTAAGGGAATTTCTTCTACCCTAAGTCCTCAACAGCACAATTCAAATATACGTATACCGGTCACAATGACTACCGGTGTCAACCCATAACAACAAGAGTCCAACATAAACGTCATCAACATAGTATGCTAATCGAAACAATGAATTAGCATAATAGAACCGCATTGTCCTTACCTGCTTGGCTTATAGCCGAAGCAACTCGCAATCTCTGATCGCAACGAGCTGCATCACCTAGTCAAATCATATCATGCTCGTTAGTCATCATTCATCATATACGCACTCCTTATTCTACCCATTCCCACTTAACCGTTCATAGCATCTTACGATAGCTAGTTAATTCGATCCGATAATTGGATCCTTAATCTAGCCTTATCGACTTATTATCGATAACAACCCTCATTTTAGACATACTACCACTATTCCTTGCTTCCCACCCCTCCGAACGCTAAATTATGCACGTCCTCAAAAATTTAGCGCCAACATGGCAAATTACCAAAATACCCCCTGATGGCCGCTACATCACCAACACCCCCACCAACACTCCAAAACTGCTTTAAAACTACTTGTTAGATGTACTACATCATTTATAGACCAAATATTCCCTCAAAAAAATTTTAAAGGGAAAATTACCAAAACTCCCCCTAGCGGCCATCGTCCCAACAAACGTCTCAAAACTACTTTAAAACAACTTTTCAACTGTCTTACATCCCTTTCCGGACTAACAAGTCCTTTGAAGCATTTTATAGAAAAACTTTACCAAAATATCCCATATGGCGGCAAATTACCAAAATGCCCCTGGGGTTCACTATCACCGCAACGCCCCCAATCAGCTTCATGTTTTACAATCCTTTCTAGACTAAAAAGTCCCTTGAAAAACTTTACCGGGAAATTTACCAAAATACCCCTCTCCGGTTGACAAATTACCAAAATGCCCCCTGAGGGTTCCCGGCACCATAAAAATCTCAAAACCACTTTAAAATGATATTTTAAACCTCCCGCATTCATTCTTGAGCTAAAAAGTATTTTACAAAATTTTCGTCCCAAAATCCCGAACCGGTGTCCGGACCGAGCGCTTAAAAGCCCGTTCGGCCAAAAATAGCTAACGACTTCGGAATGACCTGAAAACTTGGAAAATGGAACTTCTCAGCATTATAGAGTCCTCATTAAATTTTTGCGCAAAACTGCATTTGTTTGATATTTTAAATTTCACCATAAAGTTCCAAACTTCCTGCATCCGTTCACCCCTTCCCGATCTCCGAAAAATCTGAAATATTTCCACGATACAGGTCTCTCAAAAATAACTAGGGTCACTTTTTTGTACTTTGGCTAAATATGACCGTAACAATTTTTAAAAATTCAAATTAGAACCTGTGTATTAAGGTTTCATCTTTAGCGACAATTACAAGTCACTATTCAGATTCAACACACGCACTACTACACCTTGAACGCACACACAAAGCTTCTTCTTCCCTGAACCAGCCATGTACCTGGGTTTGCTCTTCCTTAATTTTCGCATGGATTTCCATTTTTTCTTACACTTACATGTCCGAATTCCCTTGCCTTCCATACTTTCAAGCTCCAAATCAATTCGGTTAATGGAATTACATTCAATTAAGCTCCAACAATTCGAGTTAAGCCTTCAAAGATGAAGAACACACACTAAAAACACACACCCACACCACTGAAATAAACCCAATTCAAACTTTAATTCGTTTTTCCCATTTCTTTGTTGTTTTAGGCCTTAGATCCATGATTCCAACAAGATTTCATCATCATTTCTTCATCCCAATCAGATTATTCAACTGAATCTGATATATATATATATATATATATATATATATATATTACGTAAACGTATACACAAATAAATTCATTCAATTTCCATGAATTTGGTTCAAAATCGTACCCCGTTAGGGTTTGAATTTCACTTTCTTTCCTTCATTTCCTTCTCTTTTTTCCCGTAGCTGCTACAGTGATGTTCTTCGTGGTTACTGTTCACGCCCAGCTCTTATTCATGACTTTCTCATATTTTCACTTTTAACCCCACAAATTCTCTTTTATATTTTCATTCCATCATCTTATCCCTACAATAGTTTATTGTTTATGAGGCTTAGTCAGCCCAATTCACTCAAGAGGTGGAAGACACTCGGCCAAATTCTCCCCACCTTATGACACATTTTGCACACTTTCATTATTTGCACTTTGGCCCCTTAAGTTTTCAAATTTGCATTTTGACCCCTCGACTTTGAGTAAATTATAATTTGACCCCAAAATCACCCTAACCCCTCCTTTAGCCCCCTAACACCTCATTATCATCAAAATGATGCTAATTAATAAAAATATGCATCACGTTCATCATGTTTTTCAAAATTAGACTTTTACCCCTTTAACTTTCTAAAATTACATTTTGACCCCCAAGGCCAAACTAACCTCCCATTTAGCTCCTTAACACTTAATTATCATCAACGTATTGCTACATAATAAAAATAGTACCCCTTAATTAATCAAACTCACGATTAGATTAATTTTCGATATTTTCGGGGTATCACACCCTCCCCCCCTTAAATAAATTTCGTCCTCGAAATAGGGGCAAACCTCATTCTGCAACTAGATGCGGAATATTACTGCATTAGCGCCTCGAGTTTCAAGGCAGCTTCCTTGACAGCATAATTTTTCCCAATCAACTTTGACCACTAGCATTCACGTGAAACCTGTTCCTTTTTATCAGTCATCCTTGTCGATGCCTCCTAATACGAGATATTATCTCGTATTTCAACTTATTTCTCTTGGATCCCAAGTGTAGAGTCGAGATCATACTTCCTCAACATTGACACACGATACATGCTATGCAGTTAACTCAATCCTGAACGTAAATCGAGTTTATATGCTATCTTCTTAATCTTAGACAAGATTTTAAACAGTTCGACGAACCTCGGACTTAACTTCCTTCACTTCCCGAATAGCATGACTCACTTCCACGGTGACACTTATGAAATTTATTGGGTCACCTACTTCAAATTCCAACATCCTATGCCTCTTGTCAGTACAACGTTTCTATTAATTTTGCGTAGTAAGATTTTTTTTTTTGGATATCGATCACCTTGTTTTCTATTTATTTGCACAATCTCGTGCAGAATAGTCTTTGTTCCCCCTAAATAGATTCTAATAAATCAACATGCAACATTTTTGGTTAGGGATATCTGATCACCCCAATGCTCTGCAACCCTAAATAATGCAAACCTTCAACACCCTTGGCAATATTTATATCGTACGTCCTGATTGGCCACCCGTTTGAGGTAAAAGGCCATTCACATGGTTAACTCACTTCTTTCCAAATTCTGGATATGAACTTTGCGTCTCTACTGGACACAATAGTTACTGGAACTCCATGACAATTAACCACTTGCTTAACATAAGTTTGGGCAAGTTGTTCAGAAAAACATTATTCATGAACAAAATAAATCGGGACATCTTAGTCAACCTATCCACTACAACCCAGATGAATGTATATCTCTTAGTTGTCCGTGGTAACCTTAACACCAAAATTCATCATAATGTGTTCCCACTTCCACTCAGGTGCAAAGAGTGGTTGCCACTATCTGGCGATCTTATGATCCACTTTTACCTGTTAGCAGGTCAAACATCGGGCTACAAACTTTTATATATATCTCTTCATGCTAGGCCACCAAAATTTTTTGGGCCTTAACTTAGGGTACATTTTCGTCTCCCCTAAGTGAATCAGTACCCAAAACTATGAGTACTCTTCACAATTCCTTTCTCTTAATTCATCACTAGGTGGAACACATATCTGACTTTCACATTCAAAATTATCACCCTTATCACCATCAAATTTTTTTTTCCTTTTTATTCACTTCAAATCCTCGTTGGATCTCAACGTCCTTTCACCTTGGCCTTAAGCCTCCTTGATTTGATTCAGACCCGTTGGTCACATTTTCATGTGAAACAACTATTACTTCATTTTCTCCTTACTCGAACTTTGATTTCGAGTTGTTCACCTTCTTATTAACTTGGCATAACAATCATCGCAATCCATTTTTTTTACGACGTTCCCCATTTGTCACCTTTTCAACTTTTCCCAGATCTCCTATTCCGCTTCTGCATGAATGCCAAACATCCATATTTCCTAGTCAAAATTCACATTCCTTGAACTTGACATACAACTTAGCTTTCTTAAAATTTATCAAACTTGCCACTACGCAAATTCTTCTTTGCCTTTTGTCCCATCCCTAAGGTCACCAACGAGGTGACATAACGATGATCAAGTGCTCTAAAAAACTTGATTCCTCAAATTCATAGACGCCACAGGGTCATTAATTAATCCACTTGACACCACCAAAACTTTATAATGCCCCCGTCTCTGTTTCTAAACACAATCTTGACACATTAACCAGTAATGACCCGCTCTAAGGTCAACCACATAAAGAAAACACTTAGCACCCTGCAATTGATCAACATATCCTCTAGGTCAGGCAATCAGTAATTATTCCTGACTCTCATCTTAATCATCTTAATCAGCTTCTGATAGCCAATGCTTAGTCTCATAAACCCCTCATTTCTTCTTACTTCAATAACCATCACCCTCCTTTAGAGCACCTCTGGCTGTTGACATTTGAAACAGCCCCCCCTTTTTTTTGCTTCATCTTAAACAGTATTTCAGTGACTTGCTCTCATACTTAAGATATGCTTTACTGGCCTTAGCATAGTTCACACCCTCGTGCCTCAATCCACATCATCTACATTTTTTATCTCCTCTTCTTGGTTCTGAACTTTGTCCGGGCTGTTCTTCATCTACTCTCTTCTTACCTTTCTTTTCACCCTTCTAGTTTCGTTCCCGGATTCTACCTCCTTTCTGTCCTTGCTTCCTTCCTTCTTCCTAGACCTCTTTATTATTTACGTCCGTCGTATGGTGTTTCTACTAATCCAGTAGCAATTCTCCATCAGAGCCTTCTTACTAGCCTTTGGAAAATTAGTTTCGAACCCTTTTCAACTTGTTCCACCTTTAGAACATTTCTTTCATCACTTAATAAGGGATAATAATAATAGGACAACTCACCAATTGCCCTAATATGCTTTTTCATCTTTCTATCTTTCCGCTCTCTGCAATTTGAGCAGAAATATACATCATCAACATGTTACCTGAATCTATTACAATAATATAGGCTCGATAGGTACTCTTACTGTCTCAACTTGTTTGTTCTCGCACTTTTAATCACTTGTCACCCTCTTTTTACGTATAGCTAGCGAACATTATCTTTTAATATTTTCCCACGTCTTGTTATTTCAACTACCTTCTCCATCTCTCAATTCAACGTATTTGTCTATACTAACCGCTTTCTCTCCTGTGAGATTCTACTCAACGGGCATCCTTAAAGTGCTAAGATCTACATTATTTTCTTCCTTTTACTGGGGCTGTCATAATAGCAGCTACCAGTTGTACCTTTAGAACTCCCACAATCTTTTTGTAGAAGTCTCACCAACTCTTTCTTAAGGTCTTCTTGACCTGATACAACTCTCTGCTTATTCCTTCCACCTACATCCTCAACATTCACCATAATCACTTCTATTGAGGGCCCCTCTCGACTGAGAACCCTCTCTCTCTTTTCAAGGAAGGAATATCATGATAATTGAAATTGCACACCATAATATTAACCTTCACGCTCAGACAGCTAATGGTTTTCATCACTAAACAACCCCCTTTTTTTTTCTACAATAGTATGTAAATCATACTAGTTTCCCCATCGTCATTCCCTTTCTCAATCATACTTTAGGTCCGATTTCAAAAGCAGACTCCACCCCTACTCGTACACCTCATTAACCTCAGAGAAACTATAACGCTCTTATAACCATTTCAGGCTTCAATGACTCCCTCTTATAATCAATTGTTGCCTGTCTTTAGGTATTGCCTTATCAAGAGGGCAATCACGAACATATCATATTTTTTTTTTGAGTGACCTGCATACTGGAATCCATCCACCGTCTCCCTCAATATCTAATTTGATACTTAATTCATGTCCTCTCATTCAACTTTCAATCTCTCTATCGTTTAGTTAACATCGCTAATTTGGGACTTGAACTGTCTTGTCGATCAGTCCCTTTTTCCTCATCACATGAAAGTACGTTTTCCTCCAAAATCTCATTAAAATTCTACTCATTCTCAGCCTCAACTCCTCATGTCTCCATTCACGGTTTACACAATAAAAGTGCCCGACCTCAACCATATCTCTCTACCAGGTCCTTTCTACCGGACCTCGATTAGGTTCTTTTTAACCCTAATCCCATCTCGTCTACATTCTCATCAGGATCCTTTTTCGAGATCCGACACCGCAACCTTATCATCCTCAAACCATTCTTCTAAAGCTAGTTCAACCCACTCTTTCTTCCTCTTCCTGCAACAATAGTAGGAATGCTAAGGTCACAATATATATGCCTTAGCCAACCTCAGCCAACAAATCTTAACCATCCTCCTAGTTCTGCTAAATCATCAAAATTCTTCTTCTACTCCACTCATTGAAAACTTAGGCGTTCCAACAGATACATCAAAAGTCTACAGAATCATTTGCCTAAGCTCTGATACCAACTTGCGACACCCTCAACCCTGGTGACGTCACCGGGCTGAGTTATCGACCATAATAATATTCAAAAACCTGTGCTGAATACAAAGCAACTACATCCTCATACTCACACATCATTAATAGACGCTCCAAAATGCGTCCTTATAAAAATTTTTCTTACAAACATACATCATACTGCAGCGGAAGACTCTCAAGTCTATGAACAACATGCATATGTACAACCTAATATACGACTGTAGTCGTAGGATTCTTAACAACCGATCTCACGGCTCAATCTTTACCTCACACAACGCATCTCCTTGCTCAACTTTTCTAACTTGTTTCTCTTCCCTTCTCTAGAGGGTTCTCCTTATAGCCTGCACAATACAACATAAGGAATGAGTGCAAATCGCCCAGTAAAGACAACACGAAGAATATCGTGTACAAATGATTCAAAAGACTCGGAGGAATAATAATCATCTCAACGATAACAATGAATCAAGAGTAGTCAATAAATTTCAGCATCAACATAACTTGTCAAACGAAAAGTTTTCTTTCGTTAGACTGAGCGGCTTTAAGGCCCAATAGAACAGCATTACTGCCACCTCCTCATGGACTGGATGACTGACTGACCGACAGACTGACTGACTGACTATGCAAGTGAATACTAAAACAGGAAATTGAAAGATAAACATCAATGAAATACAAGTCATTAACATCATTAACATCAAAAGAAAATCAAATGCAATGCAACTCAGACACGACAGACTAGACTCGACCAGACGTGACAGACTCGACTCGCGCGCCCTACATCCTCTTTGCCAGTGATCATGTTTCACAGGCCATCCTCCTCATATTGATGTCCCATTTTACAGGATGTTCATCTCAGTCTCAAGTAAATAAAAGAGACATTGTCAACAAGCAGGGAACTCATTTAGAGTGCTTTCCCTAATCACGTTACAGCCAAGCCACAAGACATCATCAACGGGGCGGACTAAGGGAAAATTTATTCCACCTTATGTCCTCAACAACACAGCTCAACAAGGAATACCGAATCAGAAGATCAACCGGTGTTCAGACCCAACAACATAAGTTCAACATGACATCATCAACCGGGCAGACTTGGGAGAAATTTTTTGCAAGCCCTCAATAGCGTTTTTACATAAGAGAAATGTCGGTTATCAATAAATGCCGACATTTCACAACAGCAACGCAACGATCATCACAACATCATCCTCAACGATAGGGCGGACTCGGGAGAAGTTGTCACAAGTCCTCAATGGTGTTCTCAAAGAGAAGAGATATCGGCTATCAATAATTGCCGGCATCTCACAACCTGTACACAACAACCCTACACAACATCATCATCCACTTCGGGTATGCTAATCAAATCAAGTCATAGCATACTAGGACACCCATCATCCTCACTAAATTCTATCAACAGGGCGGACTAAGGGAATTTCTTCTACCCTAAGTCCTCAACGGCACAATTCAAATACACGTATACCGGTCACAATGACTATCGGTGTCAACCCATAACAACAAGAGTCCAACATAAACGTCATCAACATAGTATGCTAATCGAAACAATGAATTAGCATAATAGAACCGCATTGTCCTTACTTGCTTGGCTTATAGCCGAAGCAACTCGCAATCTCTGATCGCAACGAGCTGCATCACCTAGTCAAATCATATCATGCTCGTTAGTCATCATTCATCATATACGCACTCCTTATTCTACCCATTCCCACTTAACCGTTCATAGCATCTTACGATAGTTAGTTAATTCGATCCGATATTTAGATCCTTAATCTAGCCTTATCGACTTATTATCGATAACAACCCTCATTTTAGACATACTACCACTATTCATTGCTTCCCACCCCTCCGAACGCTAAATTATGCGGGTCCTAAAAAATTTAGCGCAAACATGGCAAATTACCAAAATACCCCCTAATGGCCGCTACATCACCAACACCCCCACCAACACCCCAAAACCGCTTTAAAACTACTTGTTAGATGTACAGCATCATTTATAGACCAAATATTCCCTCAAAAAATTTTAAAGGGAAAATTACCAAAACTCTCCCTGGCGGCCATCGCCCCAACAAACGTATCAAAACTACTTTAAAACAACTTTTCAACTGTCTTACATCCCTTTCCGGACTAACAAGTCCTTTAAAGCATTTTATAGAACAACTTTACCAAAATACCCCCTCTGGCGGCAATTATCAAAATGCCCCCGGGGTTCACTATCACCGCAACGCCCCGAATCAGCTTCAAAATAACCTTTTAGGTGTTTTACAATCCTTTCTGGACTAAAAAGTCCCTTGAAAAACTTTACCGGGAAATTTACCAAAATACCCCTCTCCGGTTGACAAATTACCAAAATGCCCCCTGAGGGTTCCCGACACCATAAAAATCTCAAAACCACTTTAAAATGATATTTTAAACCTCCTGCATTCATTCTTGAGCTAAAAAGTATTTTATAAAATTTTCGCCCAAATATCCCGAATCGGTGTCCGGACCGAGCGCTTAAAAGGCCGTTCGGCCAAAAATAGCTAACGACTTTGGAATGACCCGAAAACTTGGAAAATGGAACTTCTCAGCATTATAGAGTCCTCATTAAATTTTTGCACAAAACTGCATTCGTTTGATATTTTAAATTTCACCATAAAGTTCCAAACTTCCCTCATCCGTTCACCCCTTCCTGATCTCAGAAAAATCTGAAATATTTCCACGATACAGGTCTCTCAAAAATAACTAGGGTCACTTTTTTGTACTTTGGCTAAATATGACCGTAACGATTTTTAAAAATTCAAATTAGAACCTGTGTATTAAGGTTTCATCTTTAGCGACAATTACAAGTCACTATTCAGATTCAACACACGCACTACTACACCTTGAACGCACACACAAAGCTTCTTCTTCCCTGAACCAGCCATGTACCTGGGTTTTCTCTTCCTTAATTTTTGCATGGATTTCCATTTTTTCTTACACTTGTGTCCGAATTCCCTTGCCTTCCATACTTTCAAGCTCCGAATCAATTCGGTTAATGGAATTACATTCAATTAAGCTCCAACAATTCGAGTTAAGCCTTCAAAGATGAAGAACACACACTAAAAACACACACCCACACCACTGAAATCAACCCAATTCAAACCCTAATTCGTTTTTCCCATTTCTTTGTTGTTTTAGGTCTTAGATCCATGATTCCAACAAGATTTCATCATCATTTCTTCATTCCAATCAGATTGTTCAACTGATATATATATATATATATATATATATATATATATATATATATATATATATATATATATATATATATATATATAACGTATACGTATACACAAATAAATTCATTCAATTTTCACGAATTTGGTTCAAAATCATACCCCGTTAGGGTTTGGATTTCACTTTATTTCCTTCCTTTCCTTCTTCTTCCTTTTTCCTTCTCTTTTTTCCTGTAGCTGCTACAGTGATGTTCTTCGTGGTTACTGTTCACGCCCAGCTCTTATTCATGACTTTCTCATATTTTCACTTTTAACCCCACAAATTCTCTTTTATATTTTCATTCCATAATCTTATCCTTACAATAGTTTATTGTTTATGAGGATTAGTCAGCCCAATTCACTCAAGAGGTGGAAGACACTCGGCCAAATTCTCCCCACCTTATGACACATTTTGCACACTTTCATTATTTGCACTTTGGCCCTTCAAGTTTTCAAAATTGCATTTTGACCCCTCAACTTTGAGTAAATTATAATTCGACCCCAAAATCACCCTAACCCCTCCTTTAGCCCCCTAACACCTCATTATCATCAAAATGATGCTACTTAATAAAAATATGCATCACATTCATCATGTTTTTCAAAATTACACATTTACCCCTTTAACTTTCTAAAATTACATTTTGACCCCCAAGGCCAAACTAACCTCCCATTTAGCTCCCTAACACTTAATCATCATCAACGTATTGCTACGTAATAAAAATAGTACCCCTTAATTAATCAAACTCACGATTAGATTAATTTTTTGTATTTTCGGTGTATCACAGCGGGTTTGCCTATTATTACGACTACTTGCCATAGCTACAAGAGACAACTAAAGTCAGATACGGACTAAGACATTACACTTAAATCTACCCATCCTACCCATCTCACAGCTTATTTAATCCTAAGCACGAGTCTACAGAATCTCAAACCTAAGATCTGATAGCAACTGTCACACCCCGAATTATTTCTGGAGCGTTAGCGTCAAATAAAAGGAGTCAAAAATCTTAAAATATCAAAAATATCCTAAAAAGGGGTCATTCGGATTATGTACTAATAAATGCCAAAAATACATCAATATCTGACATACTGACCTAAAGCTTTTATACAATTTCAAATTCTTCAACATGGGGTACCAAAATTTAAAACCTAAGTAATATTAACTTGTCTTAAGCGTTACATCACAAAATGCCAGTATTAACTCTAAAACAAGGGTAGCTAACTCTTGGTCACTCAGCTAGTCCTTCGATCCCAAAGTCCCACCTACTGATCACCTGAAAGGAAAACAATAAGGGAATGAGCAAAATGCCCAGTAAAGTCGCTCAAAGGACCAATCAAAAGAATGCAGAGATATCTGAGAAATGATATTTTGGAGACACACAAAAGTTTCAATGAAACAGATGTCGGACTATAACTTGTACAGAGACAAACACTAGAGAGCCATTCAGAAATATGGTAACACATGCCATCACTGACACGTGAGACCGGGTTCAGAAAATAAGATCGTGATCTTTAGCTCATCCCGCTGAGCTAGCCCCATGTTCTAATCTACGTGGGTAAGTCAGAAATAGGTCACATACACTGTGACATGGCTCATAGAGTTTCCAATAGTTTCTAATGCAAGGATTAGAGACCAAAACTAAGATTTCTAAATAACATTATCAAATAACGGACATTTTAAACAATAAGCAAAGTTTACAAAATAATGGCAATCATTAATCGTTGAAATGAACGATATCAACATAGGCTAATTTAAGGCCAAACAATCCAACAAAAATTAGATTCCACAAGTCATAATATTGAGAAACATGTTACTCATAACGCAACTCCAAACATAAGGGGAAGAAGAATAACTTAACCCAGTTTGGAGAAATTCAGATTTCAAAAGGAACTAAGCACTTACATGAACGATCAGTCCATCGCTGATTCAAATTTCAAAAGTAAACCCTTATGTTAACCAAGCTTTTAAGAATGCCAATCCTTAAACACCACCTTAGAGCTCAAGAGCTTCGCAAGCCTTCCCCTCTCACTCTCTCTCCACCGTGAAGGAAAAAAGAAATAGAGAACCAAAAAGGCTCAAAAGGAAATAAGAAAACTATTTATAAGGAACAAAAATTAAGTTTTCATTCGACCGAAATATAGTTTTCATTCGACCGAATTTGACAGTAGTGAAAATGGTTTCACATTCGAATGAAAGGGTCTTCATTCTAATGAATCCGACAGTTGCGAAAGTTGTTTCTCCAAAATTTGTTTGATTCGACCGAAAAAATATATTTCATTTGACCGAAAGTGATTTCATTTGAACAAAAACTTTTCATTCAAATGAAATCTTTAGTCTTTACTCCCTTCTTAATTTAAAGGCCTAATCCCAAAATTGTACCCTCAAGTTTATCCAAAGTACAGCTTTAGTACCCAAGTTTAAAGGTGTACCAAAGAAGTACCTAACTTTTAAAAAGCATACCAAATCAGTACCTAAGCTGACAGAGCACAGATGCTATTAAAAAGTCAAAGGGGTATGACTGTCATTATTAAAAAGGTGTTTTACTTAAAAAGTTCAGGTACTGATTTGGTACAGTTTACTTTTCATAGGTACTCCTTTGGTACATTTTACTTTTACTACTTTTTTCTTAGCCGTTCGATGTGGCACTATCTTAATCATTTGATTATTTTATCTTCCTCATTTAATCATTAAACCCTCTCTCTCTCTCTCTGCCTCTCTCTCCCCCTCTGCCTCTCTCTCCCCCTCTCCCTCTCTTTCTCCCTCTAAACTCAATAACTTCACACAAACACACTCTCACAAAACCCAGCTATACAACCTCCCTCACAACAATTATATCCCATCATTATGTCCTCTCCCTTGTGAGAAGAAAAATGCACAGAATCAGAATGTATGTAAAGATCCAATGCATAAACCCAAAAGCCCCCAACCTCTGTTCTGTTCCCTCTCACCATCACGTTCCCTTTTAAAACCCCCAACTAGCCACTTCGTTTCACGCATAGTAGCACACATAGTAGGACTTTTTCATAATTGTACAGACTGAAAGGTACTGCTTGATTACCTTACTGAACTGAACTTATACTCTCTATGTAACTCTAGCTTGCTTTCTCTCTCTATAAATGCTCTAGATTTGTAGTTGGTGACTTAACATGTGATAGCCTTTGGGCTAGGGTTTATGCTAGTCTCAATTTAGTCTAAATCCGGCTTGATTTCATGGGAAACTGCTGCAGATCTCCGGTGGCCGTCACGAGGGAGGATATGAAGTCGTCAAAATTCTCCAGCCACGATCACTACAAGAAGCACCGGTCCGGTGCCGGTGGATCAGCTCAGAAGAAGGTCATTACTGTCTTGACCAATGTCGCGGATGAGAACATTAAAGAGAAGCACTTGGTGGACAGAGAGCTGGGATGCGGCGAGTTCGGCATGAGGTACCTGTGCATCGATTAGAGCTTGAGGGAGCTGCTGGCGTGCAAGTCGATCTTGAAGAAAGAACTGAGGCCGACGGTGTACGTGGAGGATGTGAGGAGGTGTGCAACTCTGTCACAAGCATGGGGTAATCTAGCCTTAAAGCTACTATGAGTGGACTGATGAGTGTGTGTGTGAGAGAGAGAAAGAGTTTTTAATGATTAAATAAATAAGATAAAAAATAATTAAATGGTTAAGATAGTGCCACATCGAATGACTAAGAAAAAAAAGTAGTAAAAGTAAACCGTACCAAAGGAGTACTGGTGAAAAGTTAACTGTACAAAATCAGTACCTAAACTTTTGATGTAAAAACACCCTTTTTAATAATGACAGTCCTACCTCTCTGACTTTTTAACTGCATTCGTGCTCCGTTAGCTTAGGTATTGATTTGGTACGCTTTTTGAAAGTTGGGTACTTTTTTGGTACACCTTCAAACTTGGGTACTAAAGCTGTACTTTGGATAAACTTGAAGGTACAGTTTTAGGATTAGGCCTGATTTAAAATACTTTTCATTCGAAAATGAAACCCTTTTTCATTCGATTGAATCTTTCAGACACTTCAAAACATCACAACCTTTCAGTTTTGATTCCAATGAAACCATGTTTCTTTTGACCGAAAATTTCAAAATTATTTCCAAACCATTTTCTTATTATTAATAAAAAGACCACAACTTATTTATTCAAAATAATAATTTTGCACAAGGAAAAGAAAAATTTTGGGGTATTACAGTGACGAAGGTTCTCAGCATTCTAAGTGCGAGGGATTGGATCCTCAGAAAGGGACTCCAGTGCATAAGTGCCAGGCATTAGTACCTTTGAAACACGATAAATGTCACGACCCGAACCCACGGGTAAGCCCGTGTGCTAGGCACGTGACCGGCCGCAGGCCCATTCAAACACCTGCCAGGGCTCTGCCAGGCCTTACTACAATCCTGTGACTCCAAATTAATTCTAACTTACGGACTTCCAGAAATTCAAATAAAACTCTCATTACATGTCTTTAAAACTTATAAATAAAACTCGAGGAGACCTAAGCTCCTTACATCAGTTCAAGCATAACGTAAATTAACATAGACTATAATGTTCGAATAGTGGGCACTCATTATTCTAAAAGTTCTCTTCGGGCACTACTCCCCCGTGTGACTCATACTGCTCCGCTTCCCTTAAGTCGTCACCTGAAAAATAAGGAATGAGCGAAAGCCCAGCAAATACACCAGCCATGTTCCTAAAATAGTTTTGAAGTTTCTAAAACATGCCATGGGTTTTCTTTCAACAAATCAAACATTCGATTATTGTCATTCGTAAAAACGTCCTTCATATACATATACACATATATATGAAATTTCAAAAGAAAAGATTTTCAAATCTGAGTACAACCATCATTCATTCCATTCACATCAACACACAAATATTTCTTTTCGTAGGTATGCTGCGGTCAGTGTACGAGCCCCCCTGACTAGGACCCGAAATCCCTCCTACACCCGGGATAAAATAATCATGTGGACGCAAGGGCGCACCACCAACCACAGCACTATGCATCAACATATGAGCCCCGTTGACCAGGGCCCGAAATCCAACATTCCCCCGTTGGATATGGGGCACAGCAACCAAGACAAGTTTCATTGCCCATTAACATGTACTCAGTAAAATTTTATGACTCACACGACATTCCATGGCATTCTTTCAAATTGCATTTCTCATCAACTATTTTAGAAATAAAACATATGCAGAATAAATCTTTGAACTTCAATTGATCAAAACATAAATACATATTATAGTTTTTGCAAATAAATATACGAAGGAACATGACAGGGGTACTTACTTGTTGCTGACATATTTCCTCGATCCAAAATGTAGCGCGATGATCAGTTGTTACGTTTGACCAATAGCACCGTTAAGGCCATTCCTTTCATCTCCATAGCCATACTTACCATACCACATAGCCGTACAACTGAACTTTACTAATTGATTTTCACCCAAGTAACCCGTCACTTCCAAAATCGCCCAAGCACCTAATACTCACCCTTCACACTGGAAAACACACAACCAAGATAGGCACGTAACCGTACACTACCACCCGACCACACTCTCACCACACAGTAGATGTACAAACATCGCATTGCTACTCACACATAAAAAGGCGTTACATACTATCGTATTGCCTACACAGCAACACACTCATGCTCCTCATGCAGTTGTAGAGATCACACCACACCTACACAATATACACATACATGCACACCCTTTATATAGGTATGCCCATTGCACGTGCACCACTACAAACCGTACACACTCACATAACTTACAAACATGTACGCACTCATATTGCACACTCCATGACACATAGTGCACATGCATATTCTGTACGCTGCAGCCCTACACAAATCCGCCACCACACGTAGCCCTTCATGCACATACCCGCCTACGCCCATAAATCTCTATGTAAACACACCCTCTATACCCAAACAATTACGACGCATCAATAACACAGACAACACCATTCACCTGCCGCTTCCTCATCCAAAACACGTACCCCACGACATGCAGTAAACCTAGTCGCACTGCACACTCTATCCATACCTAATTCACACCGCCATATACTCCAACAAAATTACTCTGGCCAAACCACCGTAAACAATGCCATGATGCCGTTCCAGTTGCGGCAAACACTGCCATGACCATCACCAGCTAACAACACAAACACACACAACGTAAACCCACAACTGCGCACATATAACCCAACTATAATCAATGTAAGCATCGCCGTTAAAAATCACAACGCCGCCAAACCTCGCTTCACAAACAATTTCACAAAACCAATGGCTGTCTTTCTATGTCGATTGGAGTTATGGTTGACCGGTGATGGTACCGTGCTGTTCCATCAGAGTGCGCCACAATGGTGGTGATTTCAGGTGGTTGGCATCAGTAGGTTCAAGGATAGGGCAACAACAGTGAGGGGCGGTGACGACAAGTGCCGTTTACGGTGATGGCAGCGGCGCCTTGGTCACGGCGCGGTGGTCGCGGAGATGTTGTGCAGTGGTGTTCGGTGTAGGTGCGGTCTGAGTTAATCGCCGGTGGTTGCGGACTCCGGCGGTGGTGGATGCAGATCGGCGACTGCCTTTTGTCGATTGGAATTATCGCTGATCGGTGGTCAAGCCGTGCACTGGTGGCAACGGCGCGGTGGTTTCGGCAGTGTAGAGATGGTCTAGATCTATGGCGGCAACTGATGAAGGCGTTGGGTGGTGTTCGGTGGAGGCGCTGGCCAGAGTTATGTAGCCGGCGGCCGCTATTGCACGACGACAGTGAGCAGTGGATTGGCGACGGCGGCCGTTGGATCAAGAAACCCGGTGGTGGGTGGACTCCGGCCCTGTCCCCGGTGGCCCTTTGGCGTCACCGTCGCCGTCGCTGGTGGTCGTGGCTGTAGCCGAAAATAGGGAAGAGGTTGATCGGAGATCGCGATCTCACGACGGCTTGGCGATGTCAGTGACGTGATGGTTGCGGCATGGCGGTGGCGGAGGCGTTGGATGGTGCTTCTGTGAAGGGGCGTGGCCGGAGTTGTCGCCTGTGGTTGCGTGTGTGCAGAAGCAGCGCCGGCGTTGCAGTCGCATTAGGGCCTGCGCCCTCTCTTATTTCTTTCCTCATTCTCTTCTCCCCCCTTTTTATATTTAACCCAAATTTCTTAAATATTCATTTATTTTATTTTATTTTATTGTTGTTTCCCTTTTTGTTTTCTGCTCTTTAATATGTAAAATTATTTAATGCGAGACCATATAATGTTATAGCGGCACAATTTCGTCAGTTTTAAATTGCAAACCACTCACTTCTATGAATTTTTCTATTGTACAAACTTCATCATTTTTAGCTTTTCATATTATTAAAATATATTGCTAGATGCAACAAAAAATATTGCTCGCAATAATTAACGCTAAAGATCAAATTTATACATGCACGTAAGGTCTTCACTAACAGTCTAATTTCGTCTTACTTACCATAATCGTCGCTAAGTAATAATAACCTCGTAAACTCAGGTTCGGGGCATCACATTATCCTCCCCTTAAAGAAATTTCGTCCTTGAAATTTGGTGTTCCTCGCATAATCATGTTTGATCTTAGATAACAACCAACATAACACTGCAAGTGTTTACAAGACTAACTTTATCTAAAGGGTTCACAATCAAACTCAGATATAATTTCAAGCGACTTGATAAGTACATGCACCCAAAGACCTTAAAGCACAAGATGTGTGATACGCATTTAACACACTTCAACCCACTGATAAACCATACCTTGAAATTTTTTCCTTACTAGATTGCTGCTCTTAATCGTGCTGATCTCATCCCCCGTCGTGACACTTAACTTAAAACTCACTTTAACTATCCAACAAAGAATATGGCTAGGATTAATACTCTTACATTAGAACCTTCACCAATTATAAATACTATATCCACATTTCTCCATTTATAGAACTACATCGTCTCTAAATCGTGAAGTCTCACTAAATGATCAAATTTCTAGAGCATCAAGTGTATTCATAAAAATCAACCATAAAAGCAATTTGATGCCAGGATGCTACATCTTCTCCATGTTAAAAGAATTTTGACCTCGAATTTTATTATACTTACAAACTCCAGATAATAGATCTTGCTACGTAACTCGGATATATATATATATATATATAGCAACCAGTATAATAGCTGAGTAGTGCTTCACCTCAACACCGAAATTAATCCCCGACGAATATTGAATATCATAATTCAATCGACATGATTATTAATCAAGTTCGAAATACTTATGACTTAGCTAGTATGGAACTCACTCAATTAAATTTTTCTTCTCCAACTTAAATGCATATACCACATATCAAAACAATCTCTAATCCATCATGCTTCCACTGCGCCACTCTGATAATATACCTTATAATATCGAAGTACTACGCTTTCACTACATAATTCCCAAACGAAGTGGTCATCGAATTTTATACATAACCTCCAAATTACGAGTCGAGAACATCAATAGCAGCTTTAGTAAAAATTATAGCAATTTCAAGTATTTCACTGTATTGTAAGATTTCAGATTATAACCTAGGATTCCATAATCCAACTGATGTCATTATGCAACCTCAAAATAGTTAAACTTAGCTAGTACGATGCTTAGTGAACTATATTTACTCCACTTCAAACTCAACCAATTAAATAAGTTACTAATTATCATACTTCGGCTAACATGCCAAGTTGTACTTCTCGCACAATCTACTTAATAGTAGCAAGCTTAACTTCAAGCCTATGGCGTACTAAGGTACTGAGCAATCATCTTGTATGACTTTCACTCTAAAGGATCCCACCTTGAGTTCTAACTATAACTCTTATCAGCCTAGTCATGACTCTACTGAATCATATACCTCTTAACACCGCACCACAATTCACGCCTATGAAAATCTAACCTTAAAATTTTTCATGTGAAATTGTAACGCTTAGCTCGAACATATTAGATTGCCATTTATACTCCTCTAGTCGCCAACTTTAACAGACCCTTTCACCTTTCTAAAGTCCTTAAATATTTCACATAAAAAAAAATATACTCTTAACTTCGTGGCTCAACTCATAATCATTCTATAGACATAAATAACTTCTTTTTTTTTTTGCTCTGAAAGGATAAAATACTTAATTCCGTCAAAGATGGTGAACAACTAGTTCTAGTCCTCAATGACATCCTTTTATCCTCTAGGAGTTCACACCTTGAAGTAAGATAGTTAAAGTCATGCATGTCAATCAATGTAGGACCCTGGGCTACAAACTAAAACCCAAAATGCACGCTCAAAACATCATTACTCATAACCTCAATTCATCTCTGCCATAGTCCAATATATGCTCATAACCTATACCTAGTGAAATGAGGATATAAGATCCAAAGTCAAATCCTCGTGTGCATTCATGAAAAAGTCAACCCAGTGCCTCTATGCTCTCTGACTAAATTTTACTCATCCCAATTGCGCATTTCAATTCAAAGTACTGCTATTCTACGAAACCTTGTTTCAAAAACTTATGAACTTAGAAACCTCACTATAACAGAAAATTTTTCACTTAGCGCTCTAACGGTTGCAACTAAGAGCTACGAACTAAGAGCTAAGAGCGCCGGATTACAAGCTACAAGCTCCAAGAACTTCAAGAAACCACAGCCTTACATTATCTCTATCTAGCTATTAACCTAATGTTGTTCTACAACCTTGATTAGGTTCTGGCAAATAGAAACATATCTCTCCAGCTTCACCCAATGAAAATGAGTCTTCCTAATGATATCTATAACCTTCGAAACATAAGTCATAATCACCAATAGCAACTTAAGGAAACTTCACCAATAAAATTGGATCATCACTTAGGGTTCTATAACCTAACCAGCGAAATCATTACTTAAACTCTAATATCCCAAGAGCGTAATGCTCTGATACCATTTCTGTCACGACCCGAACCCACGGGTAAGCCCGTGTGCTAGGCACGTGACCGGCCGCAGGCCCATTCAAACACCTGCCAGGGCTCTGCCAGGCCTTACTACAATCCTGTGACTCCAAATTAATTCTAACTTACGGACTTCCAGAAATTCAAATAAAACTCTCATTACATGTTTTTAAAACTTATAAATAAAACTCGAGGAGACCTAAGCTCCTTACATCAGTTCAAGCATAACGTAAATTAACATAGACTATAATGTTCGAATAGTGGGCACTCATCATTCTAAAAGTTCTCTTCGGGCACTATTCCCCTGTGTGGCTCATACTGCTCCGCTTCCCTTAAGTCGTCACCTGAAAAATAAGGAATGAGCGAAAGCCCAGCAAATACACCAGCCATGTTCCTAAAATAGTTTTGAAGTTTCTAAAACATGCCATGGGTTTTCTTTCAACAAATCAAACATTCGATTATTGTCATTCGTAAAAACGTCCTTCATATACATATACACATATATATGAAATTTCAAAAGAAAAGATTTTCAAATCTGAGTACAACCATCATTCATTCCATTCATATCAACACACAGATATTTCTTTTCGTAGGTATGCTGCGGTCAGCGTATAGAGATGTCAATTGGGCCGGTTGGCCCGCGGCCTAGCCCATTGTGGCCCGAAAAAAGCCCGGGCTTGCCCAAGCCCGATTATGAACAGTGTAGGCCCACCTATTTAGGGCCTTGGACTAGGCCAAGGTTTTAGAAAAAATGGCCCGGCCCTAAAAAGGCCCAAAAAAAGCCCTGGCCCGAAATTGGCCCTAAACTGGCCCAAAATTGGCCCTGTTTCTGGCCCAAAATTGGCCCTGTTTTGGCCCGGATCTGGCCCTAAATTGGCCCAAATTCTGGGCTGCCCACTTTTTTCAAATTTTTGTCCCCCCCCCCCCAACGGCTATATTCCCCATTAATTCAAAAAATTTCACTTTTACCCCCCCAACAACTATATAACGGCTAGTTTGGCGGGTATTTTGGTCAAAGTTAACTTTTTTAAATCTTTTAAGGTTTTTTACACTTTTACCCTCCCTAACAACTATATAACGGCTAGTTTGGCGGGTATTTTGGTCAAAGTTAACTTTTTAAAATCTTTTAAGGTTTTTTACACTTTTACCCTCCCTAACAACTATAAACGGCTAGTTGTTAGGGGTATTTTGGTCTTTTGTGAACTTTGAAAAATCTATAAATTCACACCCTTTCTTTCTAATTTTTCACACCAATCTTCTTACTCTCTCTTATCTAAACATTGCTACATTTCTACAATCATCTTAACCCCGAGTCGCTCGAGCTATGTGTATGTTGGAAGGATTATCTTGATGCGAAATACCGCGAGCAAGATATACCGATTAACGATAGGAAGAGCAGTGACTCGGACGTTGAAATACTTCCAGATGATTAGGTAATTTATTTTTATTTTCCTTTTCTCAAGTTTTAAGAATAAAAATTTTCACAAAAAATAGATTTTTTAGAAACAAGATAGATATTTTTTCATATATATATAAAAAATAGGTAACTTCGCCTGTTTGTTTACAAGCAGCCGGTCCCAAGCCCGGATAAAAGGAGGAGGGCCTATGAACACATTTATCTTCAATTTAACTTTATCGGTTTGAATATTTGAATGCTAGAAATATTATTGTTTACATACATATTAATATTTCTAAAAATTTCACATTCGGAATGTAAAATTTTTGAAAATCAAATGTCTTAAAGGGTTTGTAGCAACCTCTTTGCAGTGGTCATGGTTTTACAATAAAGATAAGGATGTATATAGAAAAGGAGGAAGTAGACAAACTAATGAGAGAGTCACCCATGTTTAACTGCTAGTGCCTCTCTTGTGTAACGGGAACCGTACTACAACGTCAATGGGGAACCTCTTACACTAGTTTCATTTGGCGATTGAGGCTTTTGATGTTGCTCCAAGTCTCCAACCATTTAATTTATAAATGTGAATAACAAGGAGTTAAGAATAGGGAAAAAAACCAAAAATTTTTTGGGGCCTGGGCCGGCCCAAGCCCGGCCCTAAAATATTGGGCCTAGGGCCAGGGCTTGGGCTGGGCCCAAGTATATCAGTTTTCAGGCCTGGCCCGGCCCCGGCCCGGTTTCGTTGGAGGCCCGCCGCTGGGCTTGGGCTGGCCCGGCCCAAGCCCAGCCCATTGACATCTCTATCAGCGTACGAGCCCCCCTGACTAGGGCCCGAAATCCCTCCTACACCCGGGATAAAATAATCATGTGGACGCAAGGGCGCACCACCAGCCATAGTACTATGCATCAACGTATGAGCCCCGTTGACCAGGGCCCGAAATCCAACATTCCCCCGTTGGATATGGGGCACAGCAATCAAGACAAGTTTCATTGCCCATTAACATGTACTCAGTAAAATTTTATGACTCACACGACATTCCATGGCATTCTTTCAAATTGCATTTCTCATCAACTATTTTAGAAATAAAACATATGCAGAATAAATCTTTGAACTTCAATTGATCAAAACATAAATACATATTATAGTTTTTGCAAATAAATATACGAAGGAACATGACAGGGGTACTTCCTTGTTGCTGACATATTTCCTCGATCCAAAATGTAGCGCGATGATCAGTTGTTACGTTTGACCAATAGCACCGTTAAGGCCATTCTTTTCATCTCCTTAGCCGTACTTACCATACCACATAGCCGTACAACTGAACTTTACCAATTGATTTTCACCCAAGTAACCCGTCACTTCCAAAATCGTCCAAGCACCTAATACTCACCCTTCACATTGGAAAACACACAACCAAGATAGGCACGTAACCGTACACTACCACCCGACCACACTCTCACCACACAGTAGACGTAGAAACATCACACTGCTACTCACACATAAAAAGGCGTTACACATACTATCGTATTGCCTACACAGCAACACACTCATGCTCCTCATGCAGTTGTAGAGATCACACCACACCTACACAATATACACATACATGCACACCCTTTATATAGGTACGCCCATTGCACGTGCACCACTACAAACCGTACACACTCACATAACTTACAAACATGTACGCACTCATATTGCACACTCCACGACACATAGTGCACATGCATATTCTGTACGCTGCCGCCCTACACAAATTCGCCACCACACGTAGCCCTTCATGCACATACCCGCCTACGCCCATAAATCTCTATGTAAACACACCCTCTATACCCAAACAATTACGACGCATCAATAACACAGACAACACCATTCACCTGCCGCTTCCTCATCCAAAACACGTACTCCACGACATGCAGTAAACCTAGTCGCACTGCACACTCTATCCATACCTAATTCACACCGCCATATAATCCAACAAAATTACTCTGGCCAAACCACCGTAAACAATGCCATGATGCCGTTCCGGTTACGGCAAACACTGCCATGACCATCACCAGCTAACAACACAAACACACACAACGTAAACCCACAACTGCGCACATATAACCCAACTATAATCAATGTAAGCAACGCCATTAAAAATCACAACGCCGCCAAACCCCGCTTCACAAACAATTTCCCAAAACCAATGGCTGTCTTTCTATGTCGATTGGAGTTATGGTTGACCGGTGATGGTACCGTGCTGTTCCATTAGAGTGCGCCACAGTGGTGGTGATTTCAGGTGGTTGGCATCAGTAGGTTCAATGATAGGGCAACAACAGTGAGGGGCGGTGACGATAAGTGTCGTTTACGGTGATGGCAGCGGTGCCTTGGTCATGGCACGGTGGTCGCGGAGATGTTGTGCAGTGGTGTTCGGTGTAGGTGCAGCCTGAGTTAATCGCCAGTGGTTGCGGACTCTGGCGGTGGTAGATGCAGATCGGCGACTGCCTTTTGTCGATTGGAATTGTCGTTGACCGATGGTCAAGCCGTGCACTGGTGGCAACGGCGCTGTGGTTTCGACAGTGTAGAGATGGTCTAGATCTATGGCGGCAACTCATGAAGGCGTTGGGTGGTGTTCGATGGAGGCGCTGGCCAGAGTTATGTAGCCGGCGGCCGCTATTGCACGGCGATAGTGAGCAGTGGATTGGCGACGGCGGCCGTTGGATGAAGGAACCGGGTGGTGGGTGGACTCCGGCGCTGTCCCCGGTGGCCCTTTGGCGTCATCGTCGCCGGTGGTCGTGGCTGTAGCCGAAAATAGGGAAGAGGTTGATTAGAGATCGCGATCTCACGGCGGCTTGGCGATGTCAGTGACGCGATGGTTGTGGCATGGTGGTGGCGGAGGCGTTGGATGGTGCTTCTGTGAAGGGGCGTGGCCGGAGTTGTCGCCGGTGGCTGCGTGTGTGGCCGGAAGCAGCGCCGGCGTTGCAGTCCCATTAGGGCCGGCGCCCTCTCTTATTTCTTTCCTCATTCTCTTCTCCCCTCTTTTTATATTTAACCCAAATTTCTAAAATATTCATTTATTTTATTGTTGTTTCCCTTTTTGTTTTCTGCTCTTTAATATGTAAAATTATTTAATGCGAGACCATATAATGTTATAGCGGCACAATTTCATCAGTTTTAAATTGCAAACCACTCACTTCCATGAATTTTTCTATTGTACAAACTTCATCATTTTTAGCTTATCATATTATTAAAATATATTGCTAGATGCAACAAAAAATATTGCTCGCAATAATTAAAGCTAAAGATCAAATTTATACATCCACGTAAGGTCTTCACTAACAGTCTAATTTCTTCTTACTTACCATAATCGTCGCTAAGTAATAATAACCTCGTAAACCCAGGTTCGGGGCATCACAATAAAGCTCTTCCCATTTTGGAGACAACTTTCCTGAAGCTGACCTTGGATCAGATACTTCTACTTTGCGAAGAACTAAGTCCCCAACTTGAAGAAGCTTGGAGCAAACCCTTTATTTGTAATAACGATCAACTCATCGTTTATAACACGGGAACGTTCATGAGATTGAGCCCAAACATCATGAAAAAGTCAAGATTTTTTCACGGAGACTGGCTTCGTTGTCTTCTATGTTGAAGTGAAGAATTTGTAATGTAGGGAGCCTAACTTTAACTGGTAACATTGTTTCTATCCCAAAGCAAAAGCAAAAAGGTGTTTCACTGTGACTGAATGCGAAGTGGTGCGATAATCCCATAGTACTTTTGAGAGTTCATCTACCCAGGCCCCCTTGGAATCCTCTAACTTCTTCTTTAGGCCTTGCAAGATAATTTGATTCATATCCTCAGTTTGGCCATTTGATTGGGGATGGGCCACAGAAGTGAAGTAAAGGTCGATCTAAACATTCTCATATGCTCGAAGTTAGTATTATCGAACTGCTTTCCATTTTCAATAATAAGGGCCTTTCATACTCCCAAGCGACAGATGACATTCTTCCAAAAGAAATCTTCACACTTAGCCGCTATGATAGTTGCTAGTGCTTTTGCCTCAGTCCACTTTGCGAAGTAGTTGATGGTGACTATCACGAATCGTTGTTGCCCGGATGCCATTTAGAATGGTCCCAGTATGTCCATTCCTCACATAGCAAAGAGAATTAAAGAAGCTATCAAGCTGAGAGGGGTGGTTAGTGTGTGCGAAATAGGAGCAAACGTTTGCATATATCGCACCTTTATGTGAATATGATCGCATCATTCTGCAATCCTGGCCAGTAATATCCTTGCCTTAGTATTTATTGAGCCAAATTCCTTCCCCCAAGGTGCTCTCCACATATTCCCTCATGCACTTCTTGTAACGGGTATAGGGACTCTGTCGGTGGTAGAAAGCAAGAAGGCCGCGTGCTCAATTTCTTTCACTGGGTAACTTTCAAATTGAGAGATACCTGATGATGGGATCCATCCAATATGGCTCTTGATTCATTACTTCAACATCAGCCTTGGGGCCAATGCTTTGTTCCTTGAGGAACTCAATGTAGACTATACGAGGGAATTCTGAGAATTATATCGAAGCAAGTCTTGATAACGCATCTGCCTGTGTGTTATGATCCTAGGGATTTTGCATATGGTGAAGTTCTTGAATTTGATGCCAAAGTATTGCCTAGCTAGAGGTACTGGACCATTCTCTCATCTCTGGCTTCGTACTCTCCCAAGACATGGTTGATCACCAATTGTGAGTCACTGTATACCGATGATGAATCCACCTTCAAGGCGCATGTTAACCTTATCCCCACAAGGAGAGCCTTATATTCTGCTTTACTGTTTGAGTCTTGAAAATCAAAATAGAGTTCATATTTGATAACAAAGTTCTTTGGGCTAACTAGGATGATTCCAGTGCCCCTGCTACCAAGTGTCAAAAAGCCATCTACTCAAAGGATCTTCAGACACCGTACATTCAACAGTAAAATTTTCCAAGGCTTGAGTCTTGGTCATAGTGCGTGGTCTGTAATGGACATCAAATTCCCCTAGCTCCACTGACCAGTTCACCAATCATCCTGACGCTTTGGGCTTTGCAAGATCTTTCTTAGAGGTTGGTCTGTTAGGACTATAATTGTGTGAGACTAAAAGTACGGCCAAAGACATCTTGCTGCTGTAATGAGGGCTAGAGCCATCTTATTAATCTTTGGGTAACTCATCTCTATGTCTTGCAAGACCTTGCTTACGTTAGATTGGCTTCGGAATGTTGTCCCCCTCCCTGACTAAGATAGCACAAATTACAACTTCGGTGACAGAAAGGTAAATGAATAGATCTTTTCTAAGGAGTGGCTTGGAGAGGAGAGGAAAGGAGGAGAGACTAAGTATGTTTTGAGTTCTTCGAAAGATCTTTGACAGTCATTCGTCGAAGCAAAGTCTTTTGCTTTCCTCATGGCCTTAAAGAACGGTAGGCATCGCTCGACTTATCTAGTTAAGAATCTCCCCAAAGCTGCGACTCGGCCTGGCAACTCTTGCACTTACTTAACAGTCTTTTGGGGCATCATGGCTTGAATGGCCTTTATTGTCTCTGGGTTTGCCTCAATACTGTGCTAAGAGGCCATAAAGCCTAGGAATTTTTCTAATGCAACTCCGAACATGCACTTGAGTGAATTCAACTTCATGTTGTATCACCTCAAGATGCCGAAAGTTTCCTTGAGGTCCTCGACATGGAGCTCAGCCTTGACACTCTTTACTAGCATATCGTCTACATAGACCTTCATGTTTTTGCTAATCAAGTCATAAAAGATCATGTTCACTAAATGTTGATATATGGCTCCAATGTTCTTAAGCCCAAAGGGCATCACCTTGTAACAGTATAGCCCATGTTCCATGATGAAAGAAGTTTCCAAAACATCATCTTTGTGCATG
The DNA here is from genome assembly GCA_033070095.1 of Escallonia herrerae. Lineage (NCBI taxonomy): Eukaryota > Viridiplantae > Streptophyta > Magnoliopsida > Escalloniales > Escalloniaceae > Escallonia > Escallonia herrerae. Next base: position 191,399 of record JAVXUP010000800.1, on the reverse strand, counting down.
ATGATCTGGTTATATCTGGTGTAGGCATCCATGAAACTGAGCAGCTTGTGCCCTGAAGTAGTGTCAATAAGGATATCGATCCTTGAGAGTGGATAGCTATCTTTCGAGCAGGTTTTGTTGAGATCCGTGAAGTCGGTCCATATTCGACATCCACCACCTGATTTAGGAACCATGAAGATGTTGACGATTTAGTCTGGATAATGGATCTCATTAATGAACCCAACGGCTAGTAGCTTATCCACTTCTTCTTCAATCTTCTCCTATCTCTCAGGCATGAAGGTTTGCTTCTTTTACTTGATAGGCGTCCTCAACGTATCAATGTTGAGCTGGTGTGTGATCACTCCAGCATCGATTCCGAGCGTCTACCATAGTCCACGTAAAAATGTTTGCGTAAGTTTGTAGAAGGTCAATAAGCTTGAGCTTAAATTCCTCTTTAAGGGTTGAACCTATTTGGACAGTCTTCTCTTTGACTTTGGGATATACTTCAATGTTTATGAGATCTTCAACTGATTCACCTTTCTACGCATTAGTCTTATCCGGAAGATCTTCATGATGAGCACTCCTTATTCTTCACCCGGTAGGACGCTGTGTAGCACTATCGAGCCACTATCTGGTCACCGTTGACTTTTTCGACCCCATGTTCTGTGAGGAACTTCATCTTGAGATGATAGGTAGACACTATCGCTTTTGGTTGGTTTAATGCTATTTGTCCAAGTATAGTGTTGTAGGCTGATGGGATATGCACCACCACAAAATCAAGTATTAAGTTGGTTTGAGCCAGAAGTATGCCTATTATGACGGGAAGTGTGATAACACCTTCAACAGTAATCAGATGGTTGGAGAATCCATAGAGTGGCATATCCTTCTTTTAAAGACGATATGTTGAGATGTTTATCTTTTTAAAGGCTTCGTAGAACAGGATTTCAACTGAACTCCCATTGTAGACCAAGATGTGCTTCACATCAAAATTCCACACCCTGAGGGTGACGACCAGTGGGTCATCATGGGGGCTCTTCACGTCCCCTAGATCATCATCCAAAAATGAGATTGCAGGCGAGGCAGTGTCTTATGTTTCTTGCTCGGGGTCTGGCTAGCTATGCACACTTCTCTTGTGTATGCGTTGTGAGCTTGTCCAGATGAACCTCCTACTGTAATTCCCCCAGATATGGTGTTTGATTGTGCTTCCATTCTGTTCTCATTCTTTTTTTTCCATGGCAATCGGGTTACTTTTCTTTGGCCTTCTTTACACACCACATACTTCTTTAAGTGTCCACGCTTAATAAGGGTTTCAGTTGCTCTCTTGAGCATCGTCAGTCGTATGGCCGTGATCATTGTGGAAATGGCACCACAGGTTTTTGTTTCTCTTACTTGGTCAGGACATCAACTTTCTTAGCCAATTGAGGGCCTTTCTTTGTCTTTGATCTCATACAATATCTGTAATGGCTTGGCTTTGAGGGGCATCAAGTTCTTCATGTCAAATGGGTCCTTGAGGAGTCGTTCATCATGTTTTGAGCATTTAGGCTTCTTCCCAGGGTTTCCTTCCTGGGGGCACTTTCCTTGCTCTTCCCTGCTTTAGTTTCGTTGCCTCCATTGAGTCTTGAGGTACTCTTTTGCCTTAATGTACTAAATAGCTTTTCTAGAAAGGCCCTCATATTCCCTAGGGGCTTTTTTTGATAGAGAATGAAAACTTGGACATGGGTCAGAGACCTCAAAGGAAAGCGTTGTACTTGACCAAATAGTCTAGATTTCTACCTCTAGAGTTGCCACATTGAACCATCCAAGATAATGAGCTAGGGATACATTCTTCTCTTGTACTACATTGAGCAAGCTGGCCGAGTTATTATTTTTTGAGTGACTGGTCATAAAGTGTTTTTGGAAGAGATTTGAGAGCTGGAGAAAAGAATGGATGGATCTCGGCTGCAAAGACTTGTACAATGCATTAGCGGCCTTTTGTAGAGTGGTGGGAAAGGCCTTGCACATGACAACATCTGATACTTGGAGAAGTAACATGTTTGTTTCATACTGATAAGCATGTTTCCCGGGATCATGTTTCCATCGTAAAGGTTACATTGAGGCATTCAGAAGTTAGATGGTAGTTTTGCTCTCTTGATTGCCTCAGATAATGGATATCCAGAATCTTTCCTCGGAGGAGACTATCCTTGGGGACGAGGCTTAGAGACAACCTTCTAGGAGTTCCATTCTTAGGAACGATAGTCGGGCATTGTTTGTTAGTTAGGTAGTCTTCAGAGGTGCTCAGGCTTGACAACATTTTCAAGAGAAGAATTTGTGCTATCTTTGACTGATGGATCTTGACAGTAACATGATCCTCTCCTTGTGACATATTCTTTGCTCTTTTCTTAAGGTTGACAAGTCGACCATCTTCTGACTGGAACTCGACCTTGAGGTGAGTCAAAGACGGAGGTCGTTCAGATCTATATGAGACCAGTTGGTAGAGGCAGAGGGACCGCTACATCGAGAGTTTGTTGCAGAGTGTTTATGACATCTTTCAGTTCGTGAATTTCTCTTATAAGGTCAGTGTAAGATGTCTTAAACAATCTGCGGTTAATATAGTGACGAAGGTCACCGTTCTTCGAAGTCGGGGATGGTGAATGACCCCTTTAGGATTCTTTGCTCGGCTCTGGAGTGGCAGATGTTATGTTTACATAAGCATCTTCATTAGAACCAACATGATGATGAGGATGAGTTAATCTTCTTTTGTGAGATTGATTTGGTTGAGGGGAATTATTCGACCGCAAACGACGATTTCAGTCAGAACGACCAACTGAAGGGTTTCTCGACGATGACTAATTGCCCATATTCCCTATCATGGTCCTACGGATGGAAAAAATTTGTTACTACTTAAAACTTAATTGGGAACCACAACCAAGATTAAACCTGCAAAACAGAACATAGAGTGACTGCCGAGTGGAGCTTTGGCGGATGAACTTTTTGATGCTTAAGTCAGAATGCAGCTAATAGGGTTCTGAGAAAGCAATACAACACATAAATATGTACGTGTCGTTGTTTGCATAACTGAGGGTAGTCCCTTTATATAGCTGTAGATAGAAGACTCCCAATAGGTATGTGAGTCATGACGCCTGGGCCTTGGGCCAGATCAATTAGGATTGCGTTGAGATCCTTGGGGATTACGTCACAAACATTTCCTGATTATGTTAGGATCCCTTTAGGATCCTAGTTCTACCAATATGGTAACTCCTAAATCTAGCATAAACTAGGCTAGCCATGAGTCAGCCCCGCCATGTGTCACCTTCTAATTGGTCGAGAATTTTCAGCTGTATCAATTACTCATTGGTTTTTTGTGATTCTTATAGTTTTGAAAACCTCAGCAAGTCTACTTTAACTTTTTCATCTTGAGTTTTCTAAGATTCTTCATGTTTCTGCTTCAAAATGGTCAATGTGCAAAACTAGTTTTTGCTGAAAAATATTGTATAAAGAATTACAAATCAGTCCATTGCCCAAATTTTTTAAGCCATTTTTAAGTATATTTGAGCAAAGTGAAAAAGTAGAACCCCTTTTATTTTTACAAAACCTACCTTGTGGAAGTTTTTAGAATGGGGAATGCAAAGGGCATAAATGCTTTTATTTTGAAAAAAAGTTTTTGAATTATTTGATATAGCAAATGAACTTATTTTAGCCGAAAATATTATGATAATCTTATTTACTAAGTCACTTGAGTGTCTAAAATTTTGAGCCATTTTGGTGCCAATGGTTATACTTTTGAAGTATGAGTCGTAGCTCTCAATTTAGGGAGTTAGGGTTTTTGAGTGGAAAATCATCAGAGGGACTTTTTAGTCCAAAAGACACCTAGTAGTTTAAAAGGTGTTCTGGGTTATTTTTGGGTGTGAAGGGGTACGTTAGGAGACGGTGGTATTTTTGTAATTTTACAAGTGCGGGGGTATTTTGGTAATTTTACACTTGGGGAGAAATTAATTGTAAGGCATGATTTAGGTCTAGAATTAACACCAATCTGGTTTATCTATTAGGTTTTGATAGACAAGAGCTAGGACCGGCTTTTGAGCAAGTAGCAGAACCGGTTGTCGAGTCAGGTAAGTAATCCTACTATGTTCCTTCGTATACCCTATTTTGTAAAATATGTAAACGTATACATGATTCCATCAAATAAAAGTTTTAAAGTCTTTGTACTGCTTCTGTTTTCAAGTTAGGTTGTTTGGCGAGAATTTGAGTTAAAAATGTCATGTTCTATAAGAAGTTGTTTTAAGATTTGGTTTATGTTGAATGAGATGGTGTTTCTGGCTTGATTGTTGTGCCCCATATCCACATGAGAAAGTTTAGTTATGGGTCCTAGTTTACGGGAACATACCTTGACACACAGTATTGTTGCACGTGGTTCACCCATGGGTCAACAATAATATGTATCTGGGGCGGAGGAAGGATTGTGGGCCTTAGTTAAGGGCTTGTACTCTAACCTAATAATATTTATCTCGGGTAGAGTCAGGATTGTGGACCCTAGTGAGCGGGATTGTACGCTGATCGCAGCATACCTAAGTTATAATGAACTGTGTTAGCTATTTGATGAGCTTCTTGGTGTCATACGTCAGTCTTACGTATCTTTTCGTGCAAGTACTTATGTATAAATACGTAGACTCAAATTTTCGTTATGATGATACTGATCGCCTGATCTTTAAAGGAAAACCCACGACATGTTTTGAAATCCTCAACTTATTTTAGGGACAAGGTATGTTTCCTTACTGGGCCCCCAAGCTTATTCTTTTAATATTTTTCAGGAGATAACCTAGATGGAACTAGCATTCATGAGAGCACGAGGATATAGTTGCGGGACGTGACTGCTAGAAGAGTTGTAGTCCTCTTAGAACATTTAAATGAATTTTGGGTGACATTTTAGTATTGATTTTGTGACTTGAGAATTTTCGGAGCTTAAATCTCCATTGGATTTAAAATGATTTGTGTTAGTTGTTAAATAAAGGATGCCATTTGAGAAGTTATAGGTATGATTCTAGAAGTGTTATTAAAGAAATAATTTTAAATGTTTGGTTACAGATTCTTGTGTATAGGTTGTATAGTAAGGCCCGACAGAGCCCTGGCGGATGCTTATTAGGTTTGCGGCTGGCCACCGGCCTAGCTCATGGGCTCATCCATGGGTTTGAGTCGTGACATAACTGTGGTACTTACGCGTTTATTTCAATACCTCACACACGCCCACGTCTCACCCCGACCCACCCATTGGAGAGCAACACATTCTAGGCCATTGTTTCTCCTAGGCTCAACTCCATGTGCCTCGTACTAAAAATTTGTCCTGATTTCTTGGTATATTAAACGACTTGTATACGTAGTGATGATCACCCATTATTAACGTCCTAGTTATTGGCATGAGGTATATAGTATGGTTGAGACGATTGGGTGACCTTTATATCGGTATTATAAGGAGAAAACTACACACCTAGACTATTCAGTGTTTTGCCCTTGGCGGAGAGAGAATGCCTGTATTGGCCAACGACATGTTAACAGGGAAACCACCAGCATGCTTGTGATACCCCGGAAAATACCGAAAATTAATCTAACCATAAGTTTGATTAATTAAGGGGTGCTATTTTTATTAAGTAGCAATATGTTGGTGATGATTAAGTGTTAGGAAGCTAAATAGGGGGTTAATGTGGTTTTGGGGAGGGTTAAAATGTAATTTTGGAAAGTTAAGGGGCAAAAATATAATTTTTAAAAAATCTGATGAATGGGATGCATATCTTTATTAAGTAGCATCCTTTTGATGATAGGGAGGTGTTAGGGGGCTACATGGAGCGTTAGGGTGATTATTGTAATTTTCCAAAGTTGAGGGGTCAAAATGTAATTTTGGAAAATTTTAGGGACTATTTTGCAAATTTCAACAATTAGGCCTTGTGTGTCAATTTTTCAGGAATTTTGGGGTAAGGAGGTGCCACCTCATGTGGTGACTAATCTCATATTTTTATATATGATTTTGAATTGGTTTTATCTTTAAAAAAAAAGAGAAAAAGGGGAGAACGAACCAAAAAGGGAAAGCTTTCCCTTTCTGGAAAGAAACAGGAACGAGAAGAGAGAAGCAGAAAGAACACAGGGGAAACAGAGAAGAAGCAGGAGAATTCGGCAAGAATTTGAAGGGGGATTGGAAGAACCTTGGAGGGTAATTACTCTATCCTATTTAGCTATGTGATTTAGTGTGTGTGTCGTGTGGAATCAGTGTGTGTGTTTGGCAGCCGTGAGTGTGTGTGCGCTCATATGTTTCGGGTATGTGAGTGGTGGGGTGATTTTAGTGTATAATTAATTCCATGTGTCGTGAGTTAATGGGAGTGTTGGTGTGTGAAATTAAATGGGGTTAGTGGAGGAAAAAAAAAAACGAGGCAGTGTGGATTAGTGAATGGTGTGTGTTCGGTGGGTGAAAGTGTGTGTTCTTGGCTGTGGGTGGTTCAGGTGTGTGAGATTGTGGGTATAGGTTGTGTAATATTGTATTTAATGGTGGTGTTAAATGAGTTCAAGTTACGTGTGGATGTTAGGAAGTGGTTACGTGGGCATTTCCGAGTTGTATGTGTGAAACAGGTTGCGGCAGCTGGAGGTTGAAGAAACTATGTGTGAATAAGGTGAAATACTAGGTGTTCAAAATCTGAACAGTAAATGTTTTTGTCGCTAAAAACAGGAAATTAAGTGAACAGTTTCTAACCAGAATTTTTAAAAATATCTAGAGGCCGATTTAGCCAATGTATGAAAAAGATACCCTAGTTATTTTTAGGAGACCTGTATCGTGGAAAAATTTCAGATTTTTCCAAGATTGGGAAGAGGGTGAACGGATGCGGGAAGTTTAAAACTTTATGGTGAAATTTAAAATATCAAACGAATGCGGTTTTGCACGAAACTTTTATGAGGACTCTGGGACACTGAGAAGTTATATTTTCCAAGATTTCGGGTCATTCTGAAGTCATTAGCTATTTTTGGCCGAACGGACTTTTAAGCGCTCGGTCCGGACACCGGTTCGGGATTTTTGGGCGAAAATTTTGTAAAATACTTTTTAGCTCAATAATGAATGCAGGAGGTTTCAAATATCATTTTAAAGTGGTTTTGAGATTTTTATGGTGCCGGGAACCCTCAGGGGGCATTTTGGTAATTTGTCGCCCGGAGAGGGGTATTTTGGTAAATTTCCCGGTAAAGTTTTTCAAAGGACTTTTTAGTCCAGAAAGGATTGTTAAACACCTAAAAGGTTGTTTTGAAGCTGATTCGGGGCGTTGCGGTGATAGTGAACCCCGGGGGCATTTTGGTAATTTGTCGCCAGAGGGGGTATTTTGGTAAAGTTTTTCTATAAAATGCTTCAAAGGACTTCTTAGTCCAGAAAGGGATGTAAGACAGTGAAAAAGTTGTTTTAAAGTAGTTTTGAGACGTTTGTTGGGGCGATGGCCGCTAGGGGGTGTTTTGGTAATTTTCCCTTTAAAATTTTTGAGGGAATATTTGGTCTATAAATGATGCAGTACATCTAAAACGTAGTTTTAAAGCGGTTTTGGGGTTTTGGGGTGTTGGTGATGTAGCGGCCATCAGGGGGTATTTCGGTAATTTGCCATGTTGGCGCTAAATTTTTGAGGACGCGCATAATTTAGCGTTCGGAGGGGTGGGAAGCAAGGAATAGTGGTAGTATGTCTAAAATGAGGGTTGTTATCGATAATAAGTCGATAAGGCTAGATTAAGGATCCAATTATCGGATTGAATTAACTAGCTATCATAAGATGCTATGAACGGTTAAGTGGGAATGTGTAGAATAAGGAGTGCGTATATGATGAATGATGACTAACGAGCATGATATGATTTGACTAGGTGATGCAGCTCGTTGCGATCAGAGATTGCGAGTTGCTTCGGTTATAAGCCAAGCACGTAAGGACAGTGCGGTTCTATTATGCTAATGCATTGTTTCGATTAGCATACTATGTTGATGACGTTAGGGTAGAAGAAATTCCCTTAGTCCGCCCTGTTGATAGAATTTAGTGAGGATGATAGGCGTCCTTGTATGCTATGACTTGATTTGATTAGCATACCTGAAGTGGATGATGATGTTGTGTAGGGTTGTTGTGTGGTAGTTGTGAGATGCCGGTAATTATTGATAGCCGATATCTCTTCTCTTTGAGAACACCATTGAGGACTTGCAGTAATCTTCTCCCAAGTCCGTCCTATCGTTGATAATGATGTCGTTGATGTTGTTGAGGTCGTTGCGTGTTATTGTGAAATGTTGGTATTTATTGATAACCGACATTTCTCTTATGTAAGAACGTTATTGAGGGCTTGCGGTAATCTTCTCCCAAGTCCACCATGTTGATGTTGTTACGTTGAACTCTTGTTGTTAGGTCTGTACACCGGTCAATCTTCTGATCTGGTATTCCTTGTTGAGCTGTGTTGTTGAGGACATAAGGTGTAAGGTGGAATAAATTTTCCCTTAGTCCGTCCCGTTGATGATGTCTTGTTGCTTGACTGTAATGTGATTAGGGAAAGCACTCTAAATGAGTTCCCTGCTTGTTGACAATGTCTCTTTTATTTACTTGAGACTGAGATGAACATCCCGTAAAATGGGACATCAATATGAGGAGGATGGCCTGTGAAACATGATCACTAGCAAAGAGGATGTAGGGCGCGCGAGTCGAGTCTGTCATGTCTGGTCGAGTCTAGTCTGTCGTGTCTGAGTTGCATTGCATATGATTTTCTTTTGATGTTAATGATGTTAATGACTTGTATTTCGTTGATGTTTATCTTTCAATTTCCTATTTTAGTATTCACTTGCATAGTCAGTCAGTCTGTCGGTCAGTCAGTCCAGTCCATGAGGAGGTGGCAGTAATGCTGTTCTATTGGGCCTTAAAGCCGCTCAGTCTAACGAAAGAAAACTTTTCGTTTGACAAGTTATGTTAATGCTGAAATTTATTGTTTACTCTTGATTCATTGCTATCGTTGAGATGATTATTATTCCTTCGAGTCTTTTGAATCATTTGTACACGATATTCCTCGTGTTGTCTTTACTGGGCGATTTGCGCTCATTCCTTATGTTGTATTGTGCAGGCTATAAGGAGAACCCTCTAAAGAAGGGAAGAGAAACAAGTTAGAAAAGTTGAGCAAGGGGATGCGTTGTGTGAGGTAAAGATTGAGCCGTGAGATCGGTTGTTAAGAATCCTACGACTACAGTCGTATATTAGGTTGTACATATGCATGTTGTTCATAGACTTGAGAGTCTTCCGCTGCAGTATGATGTATGTTTGTAAGAAAAATTATTGTAAGGACGCATTTTGGAGCGTCTATTAATGATGTGTGAGTATGAGGATGTAGTTGCTCTGTATTCAGCACAGGGTTTTGAATGTGATTATGGTCGATAACTCAGCCCGGTGACGTCACCAGGGTTGAGGGTGTCGCAATGCTATAAGCTAAAATGGTAATTTTGCAAAAAAGGAAGACTTTGACTAACCAACCAGTTACCTGCGCTCCTAACCGGATGCTTAGTTAGTTTGTGTATGTACTAAAAAATTTCAATACTAGCTGGTCTATACCCTGATCCAACCCACTAACCAACCAGACGGTTAAACAGGAGCTAGACCTCCCCAAAATTTTCCCAATCCAAAACATCTAACCCACTGACCAACCGGCCGGTTAACCCACCATGTCACCAAATGGTTAGTCATAACCCTGACCTTCTCAAGATTTTTCAAATAAAAAAACTTCCAACCGGCCGGTTTTCCTCCCAAGTGACTAAAGGATTAGTCAGAACTTTCCCTATTTAGAATTTATTCCAAATCAAACCCTAGGCCCACTGACCAACCGGTTGATTCACCTCCCAAATGACTGGATGGTTAGTCAGAACCTTAATCTTCCCAGAGGTTTCAAACTTTTAGAATTACCTCACTGACTAACAGGCCACTTAATCCCACCAGGTTACCGGATCGTTAATTAGCCTCATCTCCCAATTTTTTTGAAAATTAAAAAATGAACCCCTTGGCCAGTTAGTCAGAGGCTTTACCCTTAGTTAATACTTCTGATTCTCCTATGGGATATAAACAGGCCAGTTTAAATGTGTTCTTTATGATGTATGGTGTGCTTATGTGTGTGATCTTATCCAGGTTATAGTTTTCTAGCTTGAGTATTTTTTAATCCTTAGGGTCGTAAAAAAAAAAAATAATAAAGAACACACAAAATTTTGAAAAAGTCAAAAATAATTTCTTGTCCTCTTAGAAGTCTTTTTTAGAGTTTGAGTCAAATAGAGCTTGTGTTTCCAATAAGTCTAGGAATCCATCCTTAGAAGGTCAAGAGCATAACAATTTTCAAAGTAAGAAAGAATTGCCCGATCTTATACCTATTGAATCCTCAATTGGCCAATCACTTCAGGATATGGTGCAAAAGATGCTTTTGAATTTAATACTAGTGCTCTATCTCATTGACACCTCTTCTTTGCACGCGGGGGGGGGGGGGGGGGGGGAGGTGGGGCAATGATCCCTGCACTTTCAAGCTAAAATATCTGAATTTCAATTTCTTCATTGTCTAGAAAACCTAATGGAAGAATTTGGTTTGAAATTTAAACGTTCAAGTCAGAATCTAAAAAGTTATCACCAAAAGGCCATGACTTCTTTTTCTTGGCCTATCTCCCAAAACACTCATTCACCAAAAGTAAGCCCAATCCTCTAAGATAATGAGGTGTCATATTAGTGTTGAGACTTTATACTGTTCAAAGCTCACATATTTCCCCTCCTAGCTTGGACCATTCATCTTTTAGGCTGTGTATTTTGAAGGATTTAAATTCATGTCTATTTAGAAGCTCTAGAGTTTGTATTGGAATAGGATTTGATTTGATATGATGTGGTAGGTTAACACTTCAGGAATTCGAGACGACAGAGCTCCGAATTTCCAGTCGATACATATATCCTACTACACTCATTATTCTAGCAAGTACTGTGTGTACAGTCCATTTCTATATTTGATTCTCTGGTAGAGTTTTGTGATTTTATTTTGTGGGAAGAGCTGATGAAAAAGGCGAGGCCTTCAGTATGGAAGAAGATTATGATGAGGATATGAGCTTTGTGTTTAGGTCCCATACCGATGTGTTACATTTCGAGTTTATCAAACCGTTCCCCAACCAACCACATCAGACCCGCTGTTCTCCCAAGACCCATCAGACGATGAGGTATTGAGACATCTAAAAAAGACCCAAGCCAACATATTTATCTGGGGATTGCTATCTACTTCTTACTCACACAGACAAGTCTTAATCAAGTTGCTCAGTAAAGCCCAAATACCCATACAAACACGACGAGAAGATCTATTCTAAGCATTAGGGGCTATTCTTCATAAGAATGTCCTTACCTTCTCAAAGTATGATCTGTCCAAGTCAGGACCAGGCCTTAACGACCCGTTCCACACACTATGTAGTTTCTTGATAAGTGGGTTCCCTTAATCCTCATAGACAACGATTCTGGCTTCAGCGTTTTTCATGTATGTACCATTCAAGTCCTTGGTATATATCTCTCATAATAAACCCCTTCTAACCAACCTGTCCAAGCCTTTGATATCATCACCAAAAGAGAAGTTATTGGCACAATCAAACTCCCTCTGACTATTGGAACTCCGAATTGTGAAATGGAGTTTTAAGTGTTAGACATTCCCGCTTCATTCAATATTATATTTAGGAGACCATGGATACATCCAGTTGAAGCAATCCCTTGTACACTGCACTAGAAAATCAAGTTTGTACTTGATATAGTTGTTTTCTTGATTACGGGAGACTCACAGCTACCTTAAATTAGATAGGTGGAGAATGACAAAGAAAGTGTTGTGGTTCCACATGATTCGTTTGACCTACTTGTTAGTGGGTTCAAGATCAACAGCCCAGTTCAGTATTTGGAATTCGAAGAAGTTTGTCTGGGTGAAAATTTCTCACTTTCGCACCCCACAGTCACACCACAGTGCTTCCCACGATGAGAAAACTCTGTTATTTGCCCATATAAGGGACTTCCTAACTTCCTGGTTCTAGAGAACAGGAAAGACGAGTTTGGGTTCGGATACAAGCGGACCAAGAAAGAGAGGAAGGAAGCTATCAAGAACATGGATCAGGCCAAGAAAGCCCATCCCACGCCATGGTCCTTACAGTAAGTGGATATTTTGTTAAGGAAGGAGACAAAAGACCTTACTAGGGATTCCCGGAGCCAGTCTACAACACAGAGACATGGAAGTTGATAAACTGATAGAAAATCTTCTACGATTGTGAATGGGTGGAGAATAAGACATGCTAAGCCTTACTGGGCCGAGCAAGAAAGACACCTATGATTGGATGGACTTTATGGAGCCGAAGGGAATGACAACATGTCTTATTGATATGCATATCCTTGTGTTTATCTATGAGATGCACGACTAGATTATTGACCCAACAAGTTTGATCACTTCAGGACAGGGCGACATGTAGAAATGAAAGATCGAGTACATCCTCTTGACGCCGAGACTATTCCCAAACCAAAAAATCTAGATGCTTATGTCACTTTAGATACTCTAAATTTGCTTACCTACTATGTCTTCCTTGGCTTTTTAATTGATAATGTGACAGTCAATTTTGATTGTTCTTTGGGTGCTGCTTTAAATTATGATGAATTCATTAATACGGTTAATGATGAGTCACAACTAATGGACGAAGAAGAGAAAAAGACTTGAAAAAAATAGAAAACCGAGAGTCTAATCGAGTCAAGCCAGTGGCAGAAGAGACAGTTAAAGTCAATTTTGGCATGCCTGAAAATGTGAGGGAAATTAAAATAAGGGCTAGCCTATGTGAGAGAGAAAGGAAGGAGACCATTGCACTCTTGAATCATATACGTATTTACTTGGTCATATACTGACATCCCTGGTATCGACCGGTTGATTGTTGAATATCACTTTCTTACTCTGTTCGAAGTTAAACCTGTCAAACAGAAACTTCGTAAGTTGAGACCAAAATGGTCTCTTAAGGTTAAGGAGGAGATCATGAAACTCCTCCACATAGGGTTCATCAAAGTTATTGAATATCCAACTTGGTTAGCCAATATAGTTGCTGTCCCTAAACTGACCGGCCAAATTCGGATTTCTCCTAAAGATGATTTTTCCCTTCCCATCATAGACATGATAGTAGACAACACCCCAGAGCACGTGTTGATTTCCTTTGTAGAATGCTTACCTAGATACCAACAATAAAGATGGCTCCTGAAGATCAAGAGAAACAAACTTCACAACCACGTGGGGCACATTTTGTTACATAATGATGCCTTTTGGATTGAAAAATGCCAGGGTTACTTACCAATGAGCTTCTACTACCCTCTTCTATGATATGATTTATAAAGAGGAAGAGGTATACATGGATGACATGATCATTATGTCTAAGAAGAGTAAAGACTACTATAAAGACCTGAGGATGTACCCTGTCTCTAACCCAGTCCCGACTAATTTACTATTGATCATAACCTGCAGAAAGAAATCAAATTAAGGGTGAGCTTTCAAGAGCTCAGTAAGGTTGTTCAAGGAACAACTGAAAGCATTACAAAACAACTCAAGAGTTCATCTAAGGATAATTTCTCAAAAACATCTCACGATCATGAGTGGCTTAGAAATCTTCAAAATTATCATAATCAGTCATAAGCATATACCCAAAAATGACCAAAGACAATCCTAAATAGACACCAAAACAATCATTGACAATCAGCCCAGTTTCGAAACGAATATTTTAACAATCATAACCAAATACCAACACGATTATTTGAAGATCATTTTAAAATACAATGATGATTTTTCCAAAGGGTGGAGCACAGATACTTCAAGGGAAACAGGGGAAGGGTTTCAGATAATCACAAACAGTTTGATCACAATATGGGGAGGAGTTTCACTCGATTCTCATTTAATCAGATAACAAAACATTCATTTGAACATTGAGCATCACTCTGTCCTTTCAATCCGATAACATGACATTCATTTGAATATCATCCTCAAAACAATCATTGTAAGGTATAACGTAAACAAACAGTGATATTGATCCTGGGCAGAAGCAATGCCATTCAAGCAATGCACAGATGTACACATGCATGATGTATGATACTAGTCCATTTAGGTAGTAGCCTACGATCTATACAGGAACAGACCAGCCTTATAATGCCTCCCAAAGAACAGATCCCCAAGGTCGACACATAAACAACAGTCACAGAATCAACAAGAAATTCACTACTTAACATGCAACAAAATGAGCACAAAGATTAATACAACTGAAACAATTATGGTTTCAATAACAATTGAGCATATTGATAAAATTTATCACCCAGAATTCCAGAATAACTACAAACAAATAGCAAGAACGATTGCAAATAGTTATTGAATTTAGGCACAACAATTCATAATAATGAATACAAACAATTATTGAATTTGCTCAGCATGTGATACATGGTGGGCATCAATAAGATTTCCAAGCGACCTATTCAGGTTCAAGGTTGGGGTTTTCTAGGTATTAGCATGTTGATGTCTCAGTGTTTAGCAATAGCTATAAGCAAATCGAGTGAATACTTACACATACCAGTTATCAAAATTAAGGTTCGGACGGAAGTCCTTACCCATGGTTCAGATACAAACCCTTACCTAGATCCACAGCTAAATTATCCTAACGGAAAATCTTTAGGTTTCACCTAAATGAGATAATCAAATCATCAGAACATAGCTGACACTACGGCATTATAAACTTAATAAGCACGCACGCATATTCTCATAATGAAACCCCCTCACGGGGTATGTAAAATTATCAAAATACCCTTATAGTGTAAAATTATCAAAAACACCCCTCGCACCCTTAAATCATCAAAACAACATCCCCATAAGTAAAATTACTATAATAACCTTACAAAACGTGAATTTATCCAAAATAACTTTTACATGTAAAATTACCAAAATACCCCATCGCGCGCGACAAATTACCAAAATACCCTTAGGGTTTTCGGTACCAAAAAATCTCAAAAATGTCTTAAAATAATATTTTAAGCATTCTGAATTTATTTTTGGCCTAAGAAATATTTTAGAAAATATTTGCCCAAAAATTCTGAATTGATGTCCGAACCGAGCGCTCAGAGGCTAGTTTCGCTAAAATTACCTATTAGCCTCAAAGTGGTAGCAAATTTTAGAATACGAAACATGTCAGTAGAATAAGATTTTTCTAAAATTATTAGATTAAAATAACTTGGTTTGGTATGCTAATTAAATCAGGAATTTCTTCTAATCGATTCCCTAATTTAATGCTCTTCACAGGCACCGAAAATTCCCAAACAATTTTGGAGCATACGTCTCATTAAAATATCGGGGTTACTATTTTGAATTCTGTCAAATTTAAACCCTAACTATTTATAAAAATTTAGATTAGAAACTAATTAAATTAATTTTCTATCTTTAGCGACAATTACACTTACTATTCAAATTAAAAGACACACTAAAACACCTTATTTACACACACTGGTCTTTCTCCACCTTCAACAGTCGCAACACCTGGGCACACACTACTCACACACACTATTGATTCATCACCAAACACATTCTAAATCACTCAAAACACATTGCAATACATATATGCACAATTAACACCTAACGACATACATCACGCACATAATCACACACACAAGCACACCCGTAACACACACACACACAGTCATAGTAAACACACTCTTCACACACAAAACACATACCAAACTCCTTAACAACCTACTGAAACCCACCCCCTTACCTCATACACACACACACACACACACACACACACTAACACATAATTACGCAAATCACACATATGTATAAGCTAAAAGACACACATAAACACCTACGAACTCTCCCACTGTCCAGCCATGTTTATGGCAACCCCATCCATTGCGCGAAGCTCAAACACTCTCCCAAAAACTGAAATTGTATAATGAGGGGGAGGGGGGGGGGTTGAAGGATAACCTTCATGCTTCATCTTCTCTCTCTCTCTCTCTTTCTCTCGAATTTTCAGTCCCCCCCCCCAAAGCTCTGTTTTCTCCCCCTCTATTTTCTATTCACTCTTCTTCTTCCCCCCCCCCCCCCCGAAATTCCACTTTCCTCCCCCAAACATGCTTTCCTTCATTTTTTTTGTTTTAGAAAATTCCACTTTCCTCCCCAAACTTGCTTTCCCCCTTTTTTATTTTTTATTTAATTCCATCCACTAGTTTAATATTAAATTCTGTTAGTTATCATGCAAAATGGTAGGAGGTGGTCATACTATGATCAATCTCTCCAAAAAATTGACACCTAGCATCTAACTTTCAAAAATTATAATTTAACCTATAAAGTTTGAGTAATTACGTTTTGGCCTCGAATTAATTCTTATTTTGATTAGATTTTACAAAATATGTACTATCACTCATATTATTACTTTTCATCACTGAAAACATTAATTTACATTTATGCCCCATAGTTTTTTAAATTTACAAAATGACCCTAAAAGTTTTAAAAAATTACATTTTTGTCTCAAAATTATTTTAAGCTTCCATTCTCTACTACTACCCGAGCATTGCTCAAAATTATTACCCGTTTATTTTTTGGAGTACAGATGGTTATTTTAACCCCCTCCCAAAATTCAGAATATTACAAAAGATGCGGACAGTGCAACGAAAAAGACGACCTAAGACAATATTTTCCTGACTGTAAGGACAAGGGATCCACATGGAGCCCCTGGACAAATGCAACTAGAGTTAACCCTACTAAAAGTATAAGAAAAGGGGAATCGCTGAAGATAGCCCCTTGAAGATATAAACAAAGAATAATTTATGCCGAAGTTAATATCCTTTCACAGTTCAAGAGCATGTTGAAATTGAAAACCATTTAGGTTGTCTGATACGATAAATCGGCCAACCACTTCAATATTTTTCATTTGTGTCTTAGAATTTAAAGCAATGCTGCCCACTTTGTTTACATGCTTATCTCTATCCAAAGAGAGGAAGATCACTAGAGATTTTTTTATCGAAAAGTATTTTAATTCTTTATTTTCATTTAGTTTCACATAAAAAATTGGTTCATAACTTCAACACATGAGTTTGAATCTTCAATAATACCACAAAAAGGTTGGGCCCAAAAAGTGAATAGTGAGGGTGTAAGGTACATGGGCTGGGAGGTTGATGTGTACGCTGCGAGGCTGATGGGATCCCGACCCAGGATTAGAGAAAAGATCAATGTACGATTACTGGGTTGGACCGGAGTGACTAACTGTCAAGCGTGAGATAGATAGCTGAAAATCAATGGGTCATCATCAGGTCACCAAGATGTGAACACGTTAAGTTCGGAAGATCGGGAACCGAAAGGTCATCCAACAAGGCATAGGGAGGTGCACATATCGTGTCATACATAGTGAGCTCAAAAAGGTTCATGGACCATTAACTCCTTTTTTTTCATTTCTATTTCATCACCTTTTTTTTCGACCTCATTAAAATGTAGGTAGACACAACAAGCATAAACTTAAGGATGACTTAATATGGGACATAATGAGGCCAGGTTGTGGGATTACAAAAGAATGATGAATAAGCTCAAAAACCCAAATATGAAACCAAAGCCCCTAGTATGTGCCCCAGGAGACCGAGCTTAAATGGTGACTAAGCTGCCAACATATCCCCATTGGCGAATTAGGTCAGACATAGTTCAAAATTAGATCTACTGAGTATCAGCCTTCAAACTCAAATATATGGAAATTCCATACGCTAAACTTCAACAATGATTCTTCAATCCAATATGTTTCTTCCCCCTTTTTTTCGTTCTTCTTCATATTTTTTTTCTTTCTTTTTCTTTAATACTTCTTCCTTCTTTCGAGATATAATAAATGAGCACTATGATTTCAATCATCACCTATCTTTAAGACTTTGGTTCATATGAAGGGTAACCCCTTCCATGTTGAGTTGGCTTTGCCGCATTACTTAGGACATAGGCACTCACAGGGAGACTACCCACCCCAAGGTCAGAAATATAGGCTTCCAAAAATAAACACTACACTGTTTAGGCACTAAGGTCTAGAAAGTGGCAAAATTTAGTATAGGGTAATCATGATGATACATGGTGGCCAAACAATGGCATCCAATCATCAGGAATGCTCATTCCAAGAAAGACTTGTGCAAACCTACATTCTTTTGAGGTCTCGCTCTTTTTTTTTTTAAAGATAAATGGTCCATGCTAGGAAAGGGAGTTAGTGAGCTTTGAACCAGATAAAGTCTTGACAACGTTATGACACCTCATTATCTTTAAGGATTTGACTTATTCTTGGTGGATAAAGGGTTGGCCAGGAAAGAAAGTCACAACCTTCTCTTGATAATTAAATTCTCACTCGAATGTCTAAGTTTGAAACCCAATTCTCTCATTAGGTTTTTTGACATTCAATTTCAAAGAAACTGAAGTTTTGGTTTTTAAGCTTGAAAATATAGGGAACACTACCCCTCAAGTGCAAAGAAGAGGTGTCAACGATAGACCACTAGTCATAAATTCAAAAGCATATTTTGTACAATATCCCGAAGTGATTGGCCAATTAAGTATTCAACATGTGTGAGATTCGGCAATCCTCACTTACAATGAAAATTATTATGATCTCGACTCCTAAGGATGGACTCTTAGACTTGCTGGAAACACAAACTCTATTTGACTCGAACTTTAAAAGACACTTTAAGAGTTAGAAGTTCTTTCTCTCTCCTTGTTATTTTTTTAAGAATTAAAGGGAAAGACAGGACGACACAATTGGAGGATGCAGACACACTATTTATTTCTTAAATTCTTTTTCTTTTGATTTATTTACTATCATAAAGATATGGGAAAAAACATATTATGACTCAATGAAGAAAATAGAACAACACAATCAAGAGATACACATAAGCACACCACAGAATAAAGCATTAAACTGGCCGATTTATACCCATAATGAAATTGGACACTGATTAACTGGGTGGTTAACCCAATGGGTTAACTGTCCAGTTGTTTAGTGGGTAATCTGAATTTTGGGAGAATGTCTGGGAAATTGGGGTAAGGACTAATTGTCCAGTTAGCCTTGCAGATTAACTGGGTGGTTGGTCAGTGAGGTAAATGTTAATGTTTACAAAATTTTGGGACCGCTAGGGATTTTAAAATTTTTTAGAAGGTCAGGGGTCAGACTAACCGTCTGGTAATCTTGGGGATTAATAGGCTTGTTGGTCAGTGGTTTAGGGTTGATTTTAAAAAATTTCTGAAAAAGGAAAAGTTTTGACTAACCATCTGGTCACTCGGGGACGTTAACCGACTGGTAAGTCAATGGATTTGATGTTTTAGATTTGAATAATCTTGGGAAGGTCAGGGTTCTGACTAACCATTCGGTAACCTTCCTTTAAGGATCGGTGATGGCCTCCTATGATACTATCTATGCTACTTGTACATTGTTGACATTGTTTGCATGGCGGGCTTCGGTTGCACACCATAATTCCTAGGGCTTGCTTGGTACACCCCAGTTTTATTTTACAGAAATGGCCCTTTTATTGATGGCATCCTCAATTTGTAATAGGGATCCCATTAATGCCTTGAACGAGGTGTGGTAGTGGCTGAAGATGTATTCATGGTAAATGGGGAGCAGATTTTTTCTCAGTACATTCAGATGTTCTTTTGCTATAGGGTGGTTCACCATCTGGGCAGCCTTGTTCCTCTATCCGATAAAAAAGACAGGCACTGACTCTCTTTGTCCCAGCTTGGTAGTTTTTAAGTCTCTGTAGCTAATGTCTAAGTTGGCATTATACTATTACTGGTTTATAAACACTCTCACAACATCCTCCCAAGTTCAAACTCGGGCTTCGTCCAAGGTAAGGAACCACTATCAGCAGCTCCAGCGAGAGTATGATAGAAAAGCTCTATCAACTGATTTTGATTGACTCCATAAGGCGGTAGTGCATGCATGCACATCTTGATGTGAATCTTAGGGTTTGTAGTCCCATCGAACTTGTCCATTTTTGGCATCTTGAACTTAGGCAACAACCGGTCTTTAGGGTTTAGCACGCCAAGATCTAGTGGGTCTTCGATTCTCCTCATCCAGGCGACTTGGGATTCAAGCGCTACCAATTTGTTTTTCTAGTTAGGGACAATGGGCTTTACTTCTTCATCTTCGAATTCGTATTGCCAATCGAACCCGGGACCCTTCTTCTTGTCATCCTTTTTTTCATCCTCCTATTCTTTCCTGAGGTTGTCTATTCCTTCGGCTGTTCGAGATTGTTGATCTATCAGGGCTGTGAAACCAGTCTGAAAATCTTTTTATATCTCGATGATATGGACCAAATCTGTCATCTGTGGGTATTCTTCAGCCATTGAGGTTCGTGCAAGTTTCCAGATGAGTCCTGATACCAACGATGCTTAGCCTTAACTGTATAAAGAATTTTTTTAAAAATTTAATCGCACAAACCACATAAATTGAACTGCCAGACACTCGGTGAGTGAACTGTCAGTATGGTTAGGGTTTCTTAAGGGGGAGATTTGGACATAGGAAACATATGACTAACCACCTAGTCACTCAGTGACTGCGATGATTGTTACGCCAAGTTGATAAGAATGTAAACAACTCGAAATCAAAGTTCGAGTAAGGAGAAAAGGAAGTAATAGTTGTTTCACATGGAAATGCAACCCAGAAATCTTAATTAAACCAAGGAAGCTTAAGGCCAAGTTGAAAGGATGTTGAGATCCAGTAGAAAATGTACCCTAAGTTAGGGCCCAAAAAAATTTTGGTGGCCTATCATGAAGAGGGATATATAAAAGTTTGTATCCCAATGTTTGACCTGCTAACAGATAAAAGTGAATTATAAGAAGATTGCCAGATAGTGGCAACCACTCTTTGTACCTAAGTGGAAGTAGAAACACATTATGATGAACTTTGGTGTTAAGATTACCACGAACAACTAAGAGAGATACGTCTATCTGGGTTGTAGTGGGTAGGTTGACTAAGACATCACGATTTATTTTTATCCGGGAAGAACTTTTTTCTGAACGACTTGCCCAAACTTATGTTAAGCAAGTGGTGTGGTTAGTTGTTATAGAGTCCCAGTAACTATTGTGTCCTGTAGAGACACAAAGTTCATCTCCAGAATTTGGAAAGAAGTGAGTTAACCATGTGATGTGAATGGCCTTTTACCTCAAACGGGTGGCCAATCAGGACGAACGATATAAATATTGCAAGGGTGTTGAAGGTGCGACACCCTTAACCCTGGTGACATCACCGGGCTGAGTTATCGATCATAATCACATTCAAAATCCTGTGTTGAATACATAACAACTACATCTTCATACTCGTATATCATTAATAGACGCTCCAAAATGCGTCCTTACAAAAATTTTCCTTACAAACATACACCATACTGCAGTGGAAGACTTTCAAGTCTCTAAACAACAGAGGACAACTGATGGGAAGATTTGTACCAAAAATGATTGGCACTCTAAGCCATATGGCACCTCATGATGTTGCTAGTGGACCACCAATAGTCGGACATGCTGCTGCTACACCACCTCTAGTTGATGCTGCAGCAGGGGCTAGATTTGCTTCTGCCGTAGCTGTGTCCAAAAATCTGCCACCTTGTTGGGCCCAGGGAACTTGTAATGTTGATGCTAATGTGGTTTCAACACCTGATGCCACTATTAGCATGTTACAATATACCTTCATTTAGTAAATTGCTTTAACATTTCACTTTGACTAACTATTTATGTAACATGTTACAATCTGTTGAGACATCAAGAGGACAAGTTTTACTTGAAGCTGCTTTGAGAAGGCAACAAATGATGGAGGTTGCTGAAGAGGGATTCAATTACAAAGCAAACAACTATTGGAGGGAAGAAGGGTCATGTTGACAAAAAGTAGTGGGATGATGAATATGGCATGTACTTTACTTTAGATATTTTTATGGTTTACTTGTTGGAACTGTTGGAAACTTGTTAGATTTAGAAAATGTTGTTGGAAACTTTGGGTACTTTTTAATTTAGATTTTGATATGGTTTATTGTTAGATGTTTGTATAGATTTCTGATGACTTTAGTATGGATGTACTTGTTAGAAATTGCATTTGGTTGGTGGTTTTTATGGTGATGTTTCAAACAGGTGCTTTCAGGGTGCATTTGGTTGGGGATTAGTAGTTAGTTTTTCACAGGTTTTTTTATGTGGATTAGCACTTAAAACAGGTTCACAAACAACTCTCTACGCACTTACAGGGGATAGATTTGCATTACACAACACATTTGCATTACATAGGATAGATTTGCATTACACACATTTGCATTATAGCGGTTAGATTTGTGTTACACAGCACATTAGCAGTACAATTAAAAACAGAAAATAGCAGTGTTGCAAAGTTTTACAAATTTTTCAACTAGATCTTCTTAGCAAAGAGTAGAAAGATTAGGATAACAATAGTTCCAATTAAGGCGTTCTTGTAAAGCCTTTCCCTTTCACGAGATGTAGCCAATTCCTCTTCAAGCTGTTTGATGTTGGCTAACATATTGCTAAGAACTTCACTCCCTTTTCTGGACATTGGAGGATCAATCCAATCAAAATATCCACAATTTCCCTGGATCTAGAACATCAAAAACTTGAAAAATTAGGAAAATCAATTATATTTTTAAAAATTAGAGAAATCATAATTATACTACATACCTCATACATAGCACACCCAAAAAACCTTCTTCCAAAGTTTTGAACAATAAATGAGGTTTTCACCGGAGCTAGAACACCACAGTAGTAGAGCTGCATGTTGATTCCTCGCTCTTGCATGACACTGTTATCCATTATGGCATAGAGATGTGGGTAGAGAATCAAAATGTAGTTGGGATGTTGGTAGAGGAAGAAAGGAGGTTGCTGGAAGGTTTGGTAGTGGAAGAAATGAGGGTAAGAGATGAAGTTTTGTGTTATAAAGAGAGTATAAGGGCATTTTGGTCTTAAAAAAATACCTTTTGGGCGCCAATGCTTTCCCTCCAAAAAATGCAACTAACTTGGATGATTTTCGTCAATTATGCCTATTTTTTTAAACTATGGGGGGTTTAGTGCTTAAATTTGAAGTTAAGGAGGGAAAACGCACAATGTGTAAAGTAGAGGGAGTCGTCCCTATTTTACCCCCCTTTTTTTTTTTTTTGGTGACAAGGCTAAACGTGTTCAGCGAAGGGAACAAGAAGTAAATAATGCGCTGAGTTTATTTCTAGGCCTACAGCCTGAGAATTGGGTATTTGTACATCGGGTAGCTTTCCCCTCTTTGAATCAGGTCATCAGTCTACTTCTAACAACTTGGTTATAGATCATAGGTTATAGAGTGAGCCTTCGATTGTTATGGACTAGACTGTTGGTTCTCTGGTGCTTGAGGGCTTTTCTTACCCTCGTTCTACTGATTGCAATTAGGTTATATCTAATCTAGGCTATTGTGACTCTGAATCTGCTTTTGCTGCCACTGTTTTTTAGCCTAGCCCTTCGGGTCACGGTTCTATCCCTATTACAAGCTCCGATGATTTTCCTTTGACAACTGAAACTCCGTCTGGGTTCTCACTGATGTTTATCATGAGAATTGACTCGTCCTCTGAAATTTTATCCATGGAAAAATTTCCTGTTTCATTGAACAGATTAGTCACAGTTTAGATGCTTCACTTCCGCACTAAGACTGTGAATTTTTCGGAGGCTGAGAATTTAAATTCCAATTTGATTCTATGTTGCCGTGTACTGAAGTTGAGGTCATGCACAGTCCTCTATCGTCTGCTTGAAGTCCGCTTTCTTCTTCTTCTTCTCCGGCTCAAGGAAATGTGACAGAAGCTGTGATTAATCCTATGGACAGTAAACAGGATCCAGAAAAAAAATAAAAACCTTAAGGGAGTTTCTACACTGCCTAAGGATCAACCACTGGGTTTGCTCCCCATACTTTCTGAATTGTCACCTGATTTCACTATCTTTGAAATAGATGTTCCAATTGAGATATTGTTTTTGATTATGCTCCTATTGAGATATTGTCACCGGGTTTGAATTCACATGGTGCTGATCCCATCTATATTGAGTTATTTGATTATGCTCCTATTGAGATATTGTTTTTCAAGGGGGTGATTTGGGGCTAGAGCCTTGGTGATTGGACCTTACCAATCACCCGTTCCATAATGAAAATTAATATTTAGAATTATGGTGGAACGGGTCAGTTCGTATCGCATCCGGTCGAACCAGAGAGCATAATCCGGATGTTGTATTTTCTAAGGAAACTAAAATGCCTTATGTAAAGTTGCGTTTCTTTTCTATAAACTGGGGTTTGTCGATTTTGTGGGTGTGGACCATGTTGGGTTCAGTGAGTGGTTCTGGTTAGGTTGGTGTTCTCCTGTTTGTTTGTCGATGTGTTCTGTAGATAGAAATTCCATTTTGACCTCTTGTCTTGGTCTGAATAACGTTACTGAATAGTTTGATTTTGTCTATGGTCATCTGCAAGTGAACTTTCGTACTGATATGTGGTATAGCATTGCTTCCATTTTGGGAGGTTTTGTTGGTCCTCTCTATCTTTGTGGGGAAGTTCTTAATCCTAGTTAGAAAACTAGGATTCATCTAGGGGTTACTCCTGATGCTCAAAGTTTTCGAGATTTCTCAGAACTTTTTGGTCTCTCAGACATTAGCCGGAAAGGACCTTTGTTTACATAAGGTTCATGGTTCTTCAGCTTCGGCTTTGTTTATGAAACGTTAGATAAGGTTATGACCTCTCCTTCGTGGTTTGTTCTTTATTCTTCCATTATTGCTAGCATTCTAGCTATTCATAGGTCTAATCATGCGCCCGTGTGACACCACTTCTCCTTTTCATATATTCTTTTATCCTTCCCGACTTGAGGCCATTTCTTTACTTGACCCTCAATGTGTGCAACTTTTTCGCTCCATCGAGTGCTTGCCTAGAGTTGGTTCTCCTCCTTTTCAATTGATGGGTTGTTTACAATCTGTTTTGACAGAGTCATGTTCTTAGAGTCATATGCGTTTTGGCAATTTGCCAGAGCAAATTAAGATAGTCAAAGGAATCTTTGATTTGTCAATCTCAAGTGCAACACTCAGATTTGTCAAAGGAAATGGAGTTTGACTTTATGAGTAAATTGGATTCTTTTTATTTGAATGTTGTTCCCAACCTGTTCTGGTCGTACCCAAGGGCCCAATAAGGGTCTCATTTCACGCGAACACGTCAACGGATTCAACAGTCAATTTTTCAATGCTTCGAACCGGTCAAAGTGCGGGCGCCCAAGTCATGTGCATTCTTTCCTTCACACGCCTCACGCGCGACTTAGTCACCAATTATTTTTTGACATCAACGTCACTCACGGTAACACGTTCGTCACACCAAAACCACCCGAGAGCTTTTTCACCAAAAATATCGACTGTTGGCGCAACCGGAGCAACGGGGTCAAGGGCATGGGCCTTGGCCAACCCCATGGAGTCGGCCTCGGCCTCCCCCAAGGCCATGGGGTCGGCCTCGGCCCAATAGGGGGTCGGCCTCGGCCTCAATAGGGGGTCGGCCTCGGCCTCCATGGGGTGTTGGCCTTGGCCTTTCCCCCCGGTTGTCCACTCTTCGTGCAAAGTCCCTTTTGCGCTTTGTTCACTTCATATACTTCGTATGTGACTTAGGCACCTTGTTCGTCACATGGGTATGATTCACGTCGACACGCTCGTCGCAACGCAACTTTCGGATTTGTCATTGCCTATCAAAACATCTACCGTCGGCGCGCCCGAAGTTCACCGAAGGGGGGAGTGGCCTTGGCTTCCCTTCATGGGAGTTGGCCATTGGCCTTGGCCACCCCTTAGGGTCGGCCTCGGCCTCACCAGGGGGTCGGCCTCGGCCTCACCAGGGGGTCGGCCTCGGCCTCACCAGGGGGTCGGCCTCGGCCTCACCAGGGGGTTGGCCTCAGCCTCCCTAGGGGTGGTGGCCTTGGCCTTCCCTCAATCTTCGGCCTATGGCCTCCCCTCCCGCGCGCACTTGTTTTCTCAAGTCTTTGCACCTCGCGACGTCCGTCGTGCTTGAACCTCGCGACGTCCGTCGCGCGTGAACCTCGCGACGTCCGTCGCGCATGAACCTCACGACGTCCGTCATCCGACGACCGCATACTATCAATCCCAACTTTGTCATTACTACATGTTGCATTCATCATCTTGTTATGACAGGTACACTCAACTCAAATCCCATCTTCGGGACACCCGACGCGTACCCGTGCACCGTCTCCGCGACGTTCGTCGCCGCGCCCATGCACCATTCTCATAACATGTGCCCCGGTACCAAGTATATGCTCCGCGACATTCGTCGCTGCGCCCATGCGCCATTCTTATGACATGTGCCCTGGCACTAAGTATATGCTCCGCGACGTTTGTCGCCGCGCCCATACGCCATCTTCATAGCATGTGCCCCGGCACCAAGTATAGCTCCGCGATGTTCGTCGCCTCACCCGTACGCCATTCTCATCATGCGTGCCCCTGGCACCAACTATAGCTTCGCGACCTTCGTCGCCTCGCCCGTGCGCCATTCTCATCATGCGTGCCCCCGGCACCAAGTATAGCTCCGCGACGTTCGTCGCCGCGCCCCTGCGCCATTCACATCATGCGTGCCCCCGGCACCAACTATAGCTTCGCGACCTTCGTCGCCGTGCCCGTGCAACATTTTCATGATACGTGCCCCCGGTACCAAGTATAGCTCCGCGACGTTCGTCGCCGCACCTATGCGCCACAATCATGATACAGGCCTTCGGGCATCACACTTATTCACCACACCATGCACCCCCGCCATGGACGTGGAACATGCCTCGACCCACTCTCCGGAGTGTGCAGCATTCCGGGGGGCTCCGTTCGTAGTGCTCCGGCACAAGGACCCCTCGCAGCGGGATGGACTTGTTACCACAAAGTCATCGCCACCACGGGATGAGCTCGTTACCACAAAGCCATCGCCGTCACAATCACGGGGGGCTCCGTTCGAAGTGCTTCGGCACGAGGACCCCTCGCAACGGGATGGACTCGTTACCACAAAGTCATCGCCGCCACGGGATGGGCTCGTTACCACAAAGCCATCGCAGTCACAATCACGGGTGCTCTGTTTGTAGTGCTCCGGCACGAGGACCCCTCACAGCGGGATGAACTTGTTACCACAAAGTCATCGCCGCCACGGGATGGGCTCGTTACCTCAAAGCCATCGTCGTCACAATCACGGGGGGCTCCGTTTATAGTGCTCCGGCACGAGGACCCCTCGCTGCGGGATGGACTCGTTACCACAATGTCATCGCCGTCACGGGATGGGCTCGTTACCACAAAACCATCGCCGTCTCAATCACAGGAGGGCTCCGTTCGGAGGGCTCCGGCACGAGGACCCTTCGCAGCGGGATGGACTTGTTAGCACAAAGTCATCGTCGCCACGGGATGGGATCGTTACCACAAACCCATCGCCGTCACAATCACGGAGGGCTCCGTTCGTAGTGCTCCGGCATGAGGATCCCTCGAGCGGAATGGACTCGTTACCACAAAGTCATTGCCGCCACGGGATGGGCTCGTTACCACAAAGCCATCGCCGTCTTCATTCCGGGGGGTTCCGTTCATAGTGCTCTGGCACGAGGACCCTTTGCAGAGGGATAGGTGACTCCTCCGGGACACTGTCTCCGCCAGGGTGCCTGCGTGACTGGCCTACGTGCTACGGTACTGGGGGCTTGTGTCGGCACCCCTATGGACTATGACCCCCGGGTCACTCCGAGACGGGAGCAGGTCTTCGGAGGGCATCGCACCTAGTCCACCTGGCAGTTGGGTGTCGGGTCTTCCCCACCACTGCCAGGCCTGTGGGACTTTGCTAGGGCTTGGATTGGAGGCTAGATCAAGGGGTTCTCTGGCCACACCGACGCTGTGTGAGCCAGTCTTTTCAGACAGACAGAGCGACGCTGTACGGGGCAGGCCGGGTTAATATGCGATTCGACAGTCCGTGGAGCACCGGCAGTTGTGGACCCCTCGGTGACGTGTCACTCCCGGGGAGCGCCACGTGTCGCGTGATGACATCATCATCTCAACCTCTATAAATAGAGGTCTTGAGAATTCATTTGGAGGGATTTGGACACTTTCAGAACACTTTCACTTTCTCACTCTAGAATCCTAGAGAGAGAAACATACAGGACCCTGACTCCGGACCTAAGCATCAGACTGTGACTGTCGTCGTATATTCATCATGTGCCATTGCCCTCACAGCACTGCCACCCTCAGGCTCTGTCTGGGAAGCCCTTGGTCTCTGCCCTTGCTCCGCTCTTGCTCCGCCCTTGCTGTGTCTCACATCAACATACTTGGCAGCTGACACGGACTACAGCCTTTGTTGCACCTCCACGTAGGTACGAACCCACTTTCCTTTGCATCATTTTGGCGACTCCGCTGGGGAGGTGAGCATCGTACTGCAGTCTGCTTGTCCAATACACTTTGGCACCATGCCTCCACGACGAAGAGTTACAAGGGTTGCCAGCCAAGGCCTCATCCGCACCGTGCCAGAGGAGGATCACCCGGTGAACAAGAAGGGACTAGTGCCATGCGTCTCCAAGACCAGCCACTAGTGTCGCACCTGACGTACAAGTTGCAGTCAATGCGGCCATCCAACAGTTCATGCCCGACCTATAGCCAACCTACAGGACTCGCAGGCTACTCTTATGACAATCATCATGGAAATACAAACATCCATGCAGGCAATAGCCCCCCAACAAACCCTTGCACCAGTCCAACCTTCTGGACCTGCGTTGGCTTTTGACGTCACTCAGGCCCCAGTGTCGCGACCACCGCCGCCACAATCATCTAGACCTTTGGC
Organism: Escallonia herrerae; assembly: GCA_033070095.1. Lineage (NCBI taxonomy): Eukaryota > Viridiplantae > Streptophyta > Magnoliopsida > Escalloniales > Escalloniaceae > Escallonia > Escallonia herrerae. Next base: position 162,595 of record JAVXUP010000800.1, on the reverse strand, counting down.
GGTAGGACTTGCGACATCTTCGCCTCCTGTAGCTGATGTGCTACATCCTGTCAGGCCATCACGAAGACCTCAGGCAGACCTCAGACCCGTACTGCAACAGATTCACCCCGTCACGACCCCTCAGCCCATGACGACACGAAGTTCATCCGAAACCCACGACTCAATCGAGATGGAGCCTAACCCCAACATAACCAACCGAAACCTAAACAACACAAGTCGTTCCCCCGGCTTACTCCAGTCGACGCTGCCCGACGACCGACTTCCAGCAGCTGACACTACCCATATGCAAACCATGCCCCAACAAATTGCTCCCCACCACCAACCCCTATCGACCATCATCATCCCCTCGATGCCTCAAGTTGCACCGTCTGGGGGCTCCGGTGCCCGAATCATCCCTACAGGGCACAAACCCTCACATGCGTCGTATGTCACCAAGCATGACTTTGATGCCTTCCTTCACCGTCTCAAGCAGTCATCCTTACCCCCACTCCCCCTCTAAGCTGTCAGGCCATGCTCCTTACTCTAGCAGCCTCGCTACCAAGCCTTACCCTGTCAAGTACAAGCAACCATCATTCACCCTGTCCAACGGCAAAGAGGGCAATGCCCGCGAGCACATCACCCGTTTTGATGGCTCTCTGGAGCACTATGGGGAGGACGACAGTTTGAAGCTTCGTGAATTCCACAAGTCCCTGACTGGCCTCGCCTACTCTTGGTATCATCAGATTCCTGACGGTACTATCCACTCCTGGTCCGACATGATTCAGCTTTTTCTTGACAAGTTTCACTATGAGACGGAGCGAGTGACCATCGTTGACATTGTCGGAATCCGCCAGAACCCTGGGGAAGATCTCAACACCTATGTCACGCGATTTCATCACAAGTGCTTAGAGTGCACTGACTTTAGCAAAGATGAAACCCTTGTGCCCATTTGCATCAAGAACATGAAAGACACCTACAGGGTCTACCTTGAAAACCTCTAACTTCGGTCTTGGGGACATCTCAAAGAAGCCGCGCGACGCACCTATGACTCGGTCGGTCCGTCAAAGACCCCAAAGCCCCAACCTCATATTGCCTTGGTCGCGACGATGGAAGCAACCAGTAACAACGACAACAACCGCAAGCGTCAGTCTCAAGGAAGGGACGGGCGCCCTGACAAGAAAGGGCAGCCGATGCCTGCCCCGGATTACCCATGTGACTTGAAGACTGTCAGAGCTCTCCTCGAGACATGGATCAATGACAATGCCATAACCCTGCCCAATGCCAACACTGAACCTACCCCAGAAGACCTAGCCCATCCCAACTACTGCCCCTATCATCGGAAGGTCGGTCACGACCTCAAGTGGTGCAGGGGCCTCAAGTTTGTCTTTGCTGACAAGATTGCGTCCGGAGAGCTCAAACTCTAAGTGCCGGACATATGACCCACCCGACCAAGCCTTGGCATGCCTTAGTGCAGTTTCCACACTTGTAATCTTTTTGTTCATTTTGCAAGTTTCCATGTACTCAACTCCCATGTACCAAGGCATGTTGCCTATCTTTTGTTATCAATGAAGTTACATTTTTCCAGACTTAGAAAATTTTCAAGCTACAGGGCTCTTGCATAGGCCTACTGACACCACTCTTGATACCATCGCCCACTCCCTGGGGGCTTCACCCCTTCCCAACCCCTTCAGCCTCACATCCCATACTGACTTGGTGCGTGGTGCGCGGGGTAGCTCGAGCCACGTTACTAAGTCTCAACTCTGTCAGTTGACACCCCCCAGGTCTCGTGACCACCTCTGCCATGTATGCATGCAACACGCCTCACCAACCCTCCCCTACCTCCGTCACGCAGTCGGTCATCGATACCAGCCCATCACCCTAAGTCTCCCATTCCGCTCATCTCAACCTCTCGTGCTTGCGGTCGCATGACCACCCTTTATAAAAAAAAATAATTTCTCAACACTTAGAAAAAATTTTCATTTTTTTCGCAACCGGTCATCAATGATCACCCTCAGTGGTCTCTCTCGCCATCCTTGACGCAGCCCAACACTTAGAAATTTTTTTTCATTTTTTTCGCAACCAACCATCAATGATCACCCTTAGCGGTCTCCTTCGACACCCTTGTCCGAGCTCAACACTAAAAAAAAAAAATTGTTACAAAAATTTTTCACGCCCCTTCTCCTTAGGCTTCGTCCAACACTCAGGAAATCTTCTCAACACTTAGAAAATTTTTAAAATTTTCTCACCCCCTTCGCCCTCCTCTGTATCACTCTGCCTGCTCGCTGTCGGGTCATCACCCTTTCATCCTCGTTCTACACTTAGAAATTTTTTTCATAATTTTCATCTCCCTCCCACCACCCCCCTCACTCTCCCTGTAAAATTTTTCATCTTCACTCCCACCATCTCACTCCCTTCATGAGCATTGTGAACATTTCTTGGGAGCTCCCTCTTTAGGGTTGCCAAAAAAATAATTTATTATTATTAATTAATTATTCAATTTTGAATTTCAAATTTCATTTCAGATCTGGGCAGAGCCCGCCCCGCGCAACCCGTCGCTTGCCCGACCCCCGCGCCCTTTCTCTTCTCTCAATAACTCGCCCAGCCTCCTGGCCCGCCCGAAACCCGACCCACCCAAAAATCGACCTGCGTCCATACCCTAACCCTAACCATAATTTCCTTCTCTTTCTCCTTCTTCATGCGCAGCTGCCGCCCCCTTGCGGCGCCACTCCCCAACCGGCAGCCTTCCCCCTGCCGGCGACCATCCCCCTATCCCTCCGGCAGCCTCGGCCTCTCCCCCTTCCTCCTCCTTCCCTCCTCTATCCCCGCCAAGCACACCGCCACCGCCGCTGCTGCCCCCTTTCCCCTTCCTTCCTCCCTATCCCCTCTGGCCTCCGCCCCGCCCCATCGGCCTCGGCCCATTACCCACGTCGGCCTCGGCCTTCACCCCCTCCCCCTCTCCCCTTCCCCTTTCCCTTTCCCTTTCCCTTTCCATTTCCCTTTCCCTCTCTTCTGTCACCCCGCCCTGGCCTTGGTCGGCCTCGGCCTTGCGGCCTTGGTCGGCCGGCCTTGGTCCTCCCCTTCCTCTCCCTACCTTCCTCTTCTCCCCCGCCCCGGCCCCCTCGGCCGGCCATGGCAGCCTGCCGCCGCGCCATCCTCTCCCATCTTCTTTCTTCTTCCACTTTTTTTCCTTCTTCCCAAAATCCCCAAAGCCATGGCCATCCTCCATGCATTTTGGCCTTCCCCAAGCCATTTTCACTTGGCCTTCACCCTTTTCCCCATTTCGGCCTCCACCACCACACCGAAGCCGACGCAACCCATACATACTCCGGCTTGCCCACATTCATCCAACGAGCAAACACCGACAACCAAGGCCAAACATTTCAAAAAAAATTTTTACAACCTTGACCGCTGTGCATCGTTTGCTCCCCGGCGCCCGTCACGGACTGCCCCAGCATCATGACGCCCGTCCGCGCCCTTGTCGCGCCCCTCATTACGATGTCCCTCGACATCAAATAACCTTGATAGGTGGTGTGCGAGGTAGCTCGAACACTTACCCCATCCCCGTCGCCCGGACATCACCTCCGCGACGCCCGTCGCCCAGACATCACCTCCGCGACACCTGTCGCCCGGACATCACCTCTGCGACGCCTGTCACCCGGACATCATCTCCGCGACCCCGTCGCCAGAGCAAGTGCACCGTCTCTGCGATGCTTGTTGCCCATCGCCCGGGTGACGTCTCTGTAACACTCGTCGTCCGTCGCCCAGACATAGTTTACATGCTCGCGCCCCTGTGTCCTATCATCATGCCTTTGTCTCAACCCCCAAGCATTCCAAGCTTTTTTGTAGGTGGTGCACGAGGTGGCTCGAGCCACCTACTCTTCATCCTTATCATGCAATGACGACGTCAACAACTCTCAAATCAACAAACATCAGAAATTCTTGTAAGTGCGAACTTGCGAGTATGTGTGTGGCGCCTGCTCGGGTTGCCCCTTCGCACACACCACAGGCAGGGGGCTTATGTTCCCAACCTGTTCTGGTCATACCCAAGGGCCCAAAAAGGGTCCCATTTCACGCGAACACGTCAACGGATTCAACAGTCAATTTTTCAATGCTTCGAACCGGTCAAAGTGCGGGCGCCCAAGTCATGTGCATTCTTTGCTTCACACGCCTCACGCGCGACTTAGTCACCAATTATTTTTTGACATCAATGTCACTCACGTTAACACGTTCGTCACACCAAAACCACCCGAGAGCTTTTTCACCAAAAATATCGACCGTTGGCGCAACCGGAGCAACGGGGTCAAGGGCATGGGCCTTGACCAACCCCATGGAGTCGGCCTCGGCCTCCCCCAAGGCCATGGCGTCGGCCTCGGCCTCAATAGGGGGTCAGCCTCGGCCTCCATGGGGTGCTGGCCTTGACCTTTCCCCCCGGTTGTCCACTCTTCGTGCAAAGTCCCTTTCGCGCTTTGTTCACTTCATATACTTCGTATGTGACTTAGGCACCTTGTTCGTCACGTGGGTATGATTCACGTCGACACGCTCGTCACAACGTACGTCACGACGCAACTTTTGGATTTGTCATTGCCCATCAAAACACCTACTGTCGGTGCGCCCGAAGTTCACCGAAGGGGGGAGTGGCCTTGTCTTCCCTTCATGGGAGTTGGCCATTGGCCTTGGCCACCCCTTAGGGTCGGCCTCGGTCTCCCCAGGGGTGGTGGCCTTGGCCTTCCCTTAATCTTTGGCCTATGGCCTCCCCTCCTGCGCGCACTTATTTTTTCAAATCTTTGCACCTCGTGACGTCCGTTGTGCATGAACCTCGCGACGTCCATCGTCCGTCGTCCATCAACCTCACGACGTCTGTCGCGAATCAACCTCGCGACGTCTGTCGTGCATGAAACTCGCGACGTTCGTTGTCCGACGATCGCATACCATCACTCCCAACTTTGTCATTACTACATGTTGCATTCATCATCTTGTTATGACAGGTACACTCAGCTCAAATCCCATCTTCGGGACACCCGACGCGTGCCAGTGCACCATTTCCACGACGTTCGTCGCCGCGCCCATGCGCCATTCTCATAACATGTGCCCTGGCACCAAGTATATGCTCCGCGACCTTCGTCGCCGCGCCCATGCGCCATCTTCATAACATGTGCCCCGGCACCGAGTATAGCTCCGCGATGTTCGTCGCCGCGCCCGTGCGCCATTCTCGTCATGCGTGCCCCCGGCACCAAGCATAGCTCCGTGACGTTCGTCGCTGTACCTATGAACCACAATCATGATACAGGCCTTCGGGCATCACACTTATTCACCACACCATGCGCCCCCGCCATGGACTTGGAACATGCTTTGACCCACTCTCCGGAGTGTGCAGCATTCCGAGGGGGCTCCGTTCGTAGTGCTCCGGCACAAGGACCCCTCGCAACAGGATGGACTCGTTACCACAAAGTCATCGCCGCCATGGGATGGGCTCGTTACCACAAAGCCATCGCCGTCACAATCACGAGGGGCTCCGTTCGTAGTGCTCCGGCACAAGGACCCCTCGCAGCGGGATGGACTCGTTACCACAAAGTCATTGTCGCCACGGGATGGGCTCGTTACCACAAAGCCATCGCCGTCACAATCACGGGGGGCTCCGTTCGTAGTGCTCCGGCACGAGGACCCCTCGCAGCGGGATGGACTCGTTACCACGAAGTCATCACCGTCACGGGATGGGCTCGTTACCACGAAGCCATCGCCGTCACAATCACGGGGGGCTCCGTTCGTAGTGCTCCGGCACGAGGACCCCTCGCAGCGGGATGGACTCATTACCACAAAGTCATCGCAGTCACGGGATGGGCTCGTTACCACAAAGCCATCGCCGTCTCAATCACTGGAGGGCTCCGTTTATAGTGCTCCGGCACGAGGACCCTTCGTAGCGGGATGGACTCGTTACCACAAAGTCATCGTCGCCACGGAATGGGCTCGTTACCACAAACCCATCGTCGTCACAATCACCGGGGGCTCCGTTCGTAGTGCTCCGGCACGAGGACCCCTCGCAGCGGAATGGACTCATTACCACAAAGTCATCGCCGCCACGGGATGGGCTCATTACCACAAAGCCATCGCCGTCTTCATTCCGGGGGGTTCTATTCGTAGTGCTCCGGCACGAGGACCCTTCTTAGCGGGATAGGTGACTCCTCCGGGACACTGTCTCTGCCAGGGTGCTTGCGTGATTGGCCTACGTGCTACGGCACGGCACCCCTATGGACTATGACCCCCGAGTCACTCCGAGACGGGAACAGGTCTTCGGAGGGCATCACACCTAGTCCGCCTGGCAGTTGTGCGTTGGGTCTTCCCCACCACTGCCAGGCCTGTGGGACTCTGCGAGGGCTTGGATTGGAGGCTAGATCAAGGGGGTTCTCTGGCCACACCGACGCTGTGCGAGCCAGTCTTTCCAGACAGACAGAGCGACGCTGTGCGGGGCAGGTCGGGTGAATATGCGATTCGACAGTCCGTGGAGCACCGGCAGCTGTGGACCCCTCTGTGACGTCACTCCCAGGGAGCGCCACGTGTCGCGTGATGACATCATCATCTCAACCTCTATAAATAGAGGTCTCGAGAATTCATTTGGTGGGATTTGGACATTTTCAGAACATTTTCACTTTCTCACTCTAGAATCCTAGAAAGAGAAACATACAGGACCCTGACTCCGGACCTAAGCATCAGACTGTGACTGTCGTCGTATATTCATCATGCGCCATCGCCCTCGCAGCACTGCCACCCTCAGGTTCTGTCTGGGAAGCCCTTGGTCTCTGCCCTTGCTCCGCCCTTGTTGTGTCTCACATCAACATACTTGGTAGTTGACGCGGACTGCAGCCTTTGTGGCACCTCCATGTAGGTACGAACCCACTTTCTTTGGCATCAAATGTGAACACACTTTCTGGGCTTAGAGAGCTAAGAACGCTTAGTTGGATTGGGGTGATCGTAACACTCATATTTTTCATACTTCTACTACCAATAGAAGTGGACCTAATCAAATTAAGTAATTTCTAATGATAGTGGAAGGGCGTTCACCGATATTGTTGCAATTCGAAACTACCTTGGAAGGGGGTACCTAGACGAGTCTTTACCTTTCTTAATGCATTCTGTTTGTCGACTTGTTTTTGTTTAATTTGACTTATGTTATACCTGTTAAATTTATAATCTTCTTTCTCTAACTTTTTTAATTTCTAGGTTGATATGGCGGGAAGATATCACTGCTTTTATTGGACTTAAAAAAACCCATATGTACTATGATGACATTTTGGATGAAATGTATATATCTTTAGGTTGGTTGTTCAATAACATTATATTTGTATGTTTTTTAAATTGAGAACGTCTCGATGGTTATGTAATTAGGATTTGAATGTTGGATATGATATGGTTGATAAATGACATTAGCTTGTTTCTAATGATGAGTTTATAAGCTCAATAGATCGACTTAGTTCTGCACTAATCGTGTTGGATTGGAGCAGGGTTACATAAAATATGTTTTACTTTTACGTCATTTTTGGGGAAATGTAGCTATTATTAGTGTTAAGCCAATGTACTTATAATAGATTTCATAATTTCATAATATACAGGCAAAAAATTAGTAACAATTGCTTAAAAGTGCCGTAAATAGGAATGCCGCTAAAAAAATTGGCACTTGAAGAAAGTCTCGCTAATTTAACGACGTTTCAAAGCTAATGCCGCCAAATAAAAATAGCACTTTTCGCAAAAGCGTTGCTAACTTAGCGACACTTTCTTAGCTGAATTGACTATTGACCCATGAGTGGCACTTTCAAGTGCCGCACAAAAATGCCGTAAATGAAAAGCCAACGTTTATAACAAGTGTCGGGAAAATCCCGACGGACAAATATGCGACGCTTACGAAAAGCGTTGATAAAGTGTCGGGAAATTATTTTGCGACACTTTTACTGTCATTGGCGACACTTTTCTTGTGTCGCCGAAACCCGTTTTTTTTGTAGTGTTACATGTGTTATCTCTATCACATCTCTCTTCCCTAATCTGAATCATTTACAGCAACCTGCGGATGAAGTTAAGAGAGTAGTGTTTCAGCTTGGGAGTTATAAGGCCCCAGGTTGTGATGGTTTTCCAGCTGTGCTGTACAAAAAATATTGGGACGTTACGTCTCCTTTAGTACTCAGAGCCATTTTTTCATTTCTTAATTCTGAGATGATGCTTGGAAGTAAATAAATATTTCATTACTCTCGCTCCTAAACTCTTTTCTCCGATTACCACGAACGATTTTCGTTCGATCGGTTTATGTAATGTGAACTACAAAGTTATTTCCAAATGCTTGGTCAATTGGATAATTCCTGTTACGAAAGATCTTATTATCTCTCCTTTCATGAATGCTTTTGTATCAAACATATGTATTTCTAATAATGTCATGCCAGCTCAGGAACTTGCGACTGTGTTCGTAAACAGAGCACTCGAAGGGAGGAGTTGTCTTAAATGGACTTAGACGATATTTACCTTTTCCTGAGATTGCAAAAGCTGTTCTTAGCTCTATAACATCTGTTCGTCCAATCCTAGATACTTACTGCATGATTTATGGGTAATGTATCAATTGGAATAAGTCAGCTCTCACTATAAGCCCTAATGCGTCTGATGTGGTTAAAGCGATTATTAAAGTTGGATTTGATTTTCACGCTGCTCAGGACTTTGGTAAATATTTGGGTGTCAATTTAGATGTGACAATTCACCAAAAGTAGACTTTTCTGCGGTATTGTCCTCCGAGTTCAAGTCGGCGTACACATTGGTTATGTTTACTGTTAAATAAGGCAGGTCGGTCTACACTTATTAACCATGTTCTTTCATCTCTGCTTGTTCATTATTTTTCAGTGTATAAACTCCCAGTTTATGTTTGTAAGCAGTTGGACCAAATCCTTGCTTGTTTTTTGTGGTCTGATGATGCAAATCGCCAATCAATTCATTGGAATTTCTGTCGTACCTTATGCTTCCTAAAAGCTGTGTTGCAGGAATGAAAATAATTGTACTGCCTACAGTATTCCTCCCATGAAGCGGTCCCTTGCTGATCATGATATCTTTTGTGGTGTTTTGGTACTAAAGCTTGTTGTTTTTGTAGTCACCCACTCACGCTAGAGGGGGTTGTCACCCAGTTTTAACCTTCCATCTTGTTCTTGTTTGTTGAGAAGTTGGGACATATAAGTATGGTTGTACTCCGCTGTTCATGGTATATATTTCCATTTCGAACAAAGAAAAGAAAGGAAGGGTACTACAAAATTTGCAAAACTTCTATGGAGATGATATGAAAAAAGTGACTATCAACAACCAAACTAATAGAGCAGCCCTTAAAGGTGTGAACAAGATTTTGAAGCTAATTATGCAAATTAATACTTAGGCAATTTTTATAAATCAAAGAGCTAGTGGATTTCACGGTTATTTATCTAAAGGATTCACAAGAAGATGAAATTTTCAAGTATGCTAGCTCTTACAACTCAAAGAAGTGTATAATGAATGTCAAGGGTTTAGATGGTGTGACTCAAACTTCCGCCCATCCTTTTAAGGAAGTGCTTTGTACGGTCAACATTTGAATGGTCCATAAGGCCGGATCTTCATGTTTCTTGCATTTTACTCACTCCTTTTCTTCTAAAAAAACAAGGTGAGTGGAGCATTAAATGTGTCAAACGACGCATTAGAGCATCTGCATTCTCACTACAACCAGCTGGCATCTGTATCCCTAAAATTAGCCGTTGAAATTATTCATATTCAAATTCAAAACTGCGGACATTTCCTCTTGAATGCCATCCGCCATAAGTTCAGTACAACCGAATGTATTGACCTTAAAACTTATTTCCCCCTCGTTCTAACGAAGCTCAGTCAATACGTAAGGGTCAATCTCTAAAGCAAATTCATCGGCACAACCATTTCGCTAAGACTAATGAAAAGAGATTTACAATTTCAGAGACAACATCCATAGAAGCATTCAAGGGTCCAACGCACCAGTAAAAGGTGTAACTGAAACTTCATGAACTCGAAGACAAAGTAACCTCTGATATCGGTTGCTATCAAAGCCTAGGTTAAATAACCATAAGACTAACAAGCAACAAAAACAAAAAAAAAGAATGAATGCATATGCACAAAGGATAAATTATACACCGCACTCAAAGCCCAAAAAAAAAAAAGGCAAAAGATTAAGAACTTGTATACTTATTCGATTGAAAGAATTATAATGTAGAAATGGGGAAAAAAAGGAAAAAAAAAAAAAGAAACCTTAATTCTGACTACTTCGTAAAAAGTCACTTGGAAAAATAGCAATAGACCACCATATCTTATTGATACGGCTCGTAACTGATACATCTACTGCCACCAAATTGAGGTCAATGATGCTGTCAGCAGAACGTCTGATCCTTAACGAGCAGCAGCCCTCTATCCGCAAGCCTACTCCCCAGAAGAGGTTAATGAGTTTCTGTAATCCCTCTTCCTAAACAAGTGCATGTTGGTTGTTTCTGAAGACGCAATACAATTAGTTGTCCTCGATTTCGCTTCCATTAAACTGAAATCGGGGTTATGAAGAGTTGGAAATGTGCCATACACACAAAACATAAGAAGATTATATTGAAAGAATTCTAGTAACCATACCATCTATGGTAGAGAGTCCTTTCCAGAGAGTTCTGAAGCTCTCTCCACATTTGACCTATAAGGAGCTATGATATGACTAGCCCGCTGGATGTTATTCAATAAATCATTATCAATACATTCATACCTGCAGCAAACAAATACTATGAACACGCTTCGCAAGTATCTTAAGCCAAATTAAAAACAAATGGAATGAGACTGATCAGTGCTGTTCACATGTCGTACGAAACTGAGTTTAATGTCCAATCCAATGCCTGCGTTAGGGGTTTATACCCATCTGCTTCGGCAATAGGGCCAGCCTATACTTATTCTACTAGTTTCTCCAGTGAAAATGCATAATGCACTAAAAATATTAAATCAGAATTTGAATCTGACCAATCTATATTCTCTGATATAAGTCTGGCAATAATGCAAGCATCTTAGAGTAAAGGTAATGATATGGATAGTAAAAAGTTTCATATCTATTATTCTCTAGAGAGTTTTGCAGACGAACTCACAATTGTTGGCAGAGTTTATCGGTGAGTGCAGACTGAGTAATGGTCTTCATTCTTGTTTCCATGACTTTATCCTTGGCATACTCATCAAATGGCTCCTCCAAGATCATTGAAAGTCTCTCCACATTTGCCTCAAGCTGCTGCTGCTGATTTTCAAACAAGTTCTGTTTTATTTCCCTTTCCTTCGTCGTCATTTCATTCTGAAATAACTCCTCACCAAACATGTAATATGCAAAAGGGTAAGAATACGAGAGGATCCTCCTAGATCTGAAAAGTCTCTCGAGCCCATTTGACAGCCAACTAAAGTCTCTAAACTCTGAATCCGTTGCTTCCAGATTCGTTATCTTTTCCTGAATTTTTTCCTTCAGATTTACTTCAGCTTTGAAAGAATCTGTATGAGCTTTGTGACGGTTATGATAGTGAACATAGCGCGCGAGATCTTTAATTGCACGGTCAGTTTTTTGCACTGCATCTTCTTTGAATCTCCCACAAGTGTGACCAGCAATACTATTCCACGTATGCTGTAGGCCTGTGGCTCCGCCACAAAGCCAACTATGGATAAAGTAAGTTAGGTAACGCATATTAACCCAAATACCACAGTTCCACACTAAACGTGGACTAAATTTTAACACGGACTCCTTGTTCAAAGTACTTGATCCTTGAGCAGAAACTAAGAGCAGGATCAAGGATGAATGACAATCTAATTAGAAAAAGGGAAACGCTATTTCCACCCCCACTGTAAGCTTTGCCACCCCCCTTTTGTCGCTAAAAATACATTTTAGTGACAATTGTCAACCTTTCAGTAATAAATGAGGGGGTGAAATAGCATATTATGCAGTGAAAATAACCTCTCCTTAAGAAAAATGTGGATTAAACTTAATCTAGCATCTGTGGTTCTTCATGATATTTCTAGGCATAATGGAAAATATCACAGAGCTAACAAAAGAATGAGAGTAACTATGTATACGACTCAAATGGTATCTATCCAAGGATAGATTCAGCCCAATTAGTACAAGAAAGGAAAGAAAAAAAAGTGGTGTAAAAACTCTTTGATTACTACTTACCAAAAATGGCCAAGTCATCTAACCAATCCAGGAAAGCCTCGGTTCTATGCATCCCAAAAAAATTATGTATCTGCTCTAGTGGAAAACTATGGCATTGAGGTCAATGAAAATCACAATCAGAGATGGTGTCCAATCAGAAACTGGCGGTCTAATGATTGAGTTGAAAACTTCAGCCTCTATGGATGGGTAACTGCAAGGGTCGGTAGCTTAGTGGAATGAGTAAGGCTGATTCGGGAATACAAGGGTGAAGTGCCAAAGTGCCACACTGTCCCAGGCGAGTACTAGATGTCAGATAGAGTCGTCAAGTGAAACGATGGCTCCATGAAGAAGACACTTCACAAGGATGAAAATAACGGGCAAATTTGATACCCTACTTTTAGAACATAGGGACAGATTTGAACTGATTGCTGATAACAAAGAGGGAAAAAAAAACTGGTCTTCTCACACCCAAGTTTGAAACATGGATTGAACTGTCTATTTTGCTTGGATAAATCGCTAGCGCGGGATCTTATGCTTGGCCCAAACAACCAACACAGAAGATAACTCACAGAGAAACTCAAAATTCAATCGATGGACAGCATGAATCTTCGTTGTCTAAAATGTCCGGGGGCCTTGAATCTCCATGAACTCTTAACTCCGCATACTCACTGCAAACATGATGTCGTGAAACAACCTTACTCACATTTGAAACTTTTGGAAGGAAACCTAAAGACGTATATCTCAAACTCAGTCTGAAATTTTTTTAAGCAAACCAAAAAAAAAATACTTGGCAATTCAGTGCGACAAAAAGGGGAAAGAACTGTTCTAATTGGATAATGTAGCCAGCAGATTTGATTCAGAAAAACGCAATCTATAGGTTCTAAGTAGCAGTAATCGGTCTACACTGTTCATACCAAAGCCAGGCAACGAGCACGCATATCACACGATGAGCCACAACAGTAAATAAATTGTTCTAAACTTCCAAAAGAAGAGCAATATCTATCCTTACCAAAACGGTTGTCCACAGACGCAACGCACTAGGTTGCATCCACCATTCTTCTCCACTGGTTTTTGACATTTGGGGCAGAATTTTGTATTTACTGTAATCCAATTCACTGTCTCAGATTCATCCTTGCACTTCTTCGCCCAAAGATTCCACATTAGACATGAACAAGGTGAGTGTGGTTGAGACGAGCAACTAAAACAGAACTGTAGACCACATGCACACTCAACCTCACAGTACTCATCATCTTCAACACGTATTGCATTTCCACAATGAGGAGCACTAGGGCACCATTTTACCCTCCTATTATCCTCAATGTATGATTCCAATAGAAAACGATCAAACTTCTTTGCAAGAGCAGGATCACTTGCTTTGACTAGCATATTGATTTTTCCTTCATCACAAATTGCATTGCACTTGTGGGCCATGCATCTAATCCGTCTACTCTGACCCTCGTTTATCTTCACAGTAAAATGCAGGGTCCAACCTAAATAAAGAGACAGAAACGAAAATTACAATGCTTGGAGGGGAAAGCTTTACCTACATACTAGAAGGGTCCTGCAAACACGTAGTCTGGAAGCTCATCTCAGGGAGAAAACATAAGCCATTGTAGATAGAATAACTATTTGAAAGGCCTCACAGAAGATGTTAATCTACTACACACAAGCGCGTGCCTGCGCACACTTACATGAATACCGTCCACAGAGATGCTTACTCTGCATATGACCTGCTCCTGATCAATATTAACAGTTGCAATGAAAATAACCAAGAATTAGCACATGATGCGCAAATGTTAAGCTAGAAAGCAAACCTAATTTCCATACTATGGTAAATCCTTTTGGGGGTTTGGGGTTTGGGAGAAGGTTTTGAAAGGCCTAGAATAGAAAGTGACATGATAAAGCAATGATAACATGCATGTTCAAGAGTAACTGGTTCACTCAGATACCAAGAATTCATATTTGACCTGCTCCGTCAGGAAATTGCAGTTGCAAGACAAGTATACCAAGAATTAGCACATGGGGTGCTAATGTTAGGCTAGTATGCAGACCAAATTTTTCACACTATAGCAACTGCTGTGAGGGTTCGGACAGGGGAGGTGTCAAAAGGCCAAAAACGGAAAGTGACATGATAAAGCAATGCTAACATGTTTATTCAAAGTACAGGTAACCAAGCCCATCTCTTCAATTTCCAAGAGACCTGAGATTACTATCATGTAGCCATTGTCCAATCAATGTTTACTTGATGCACAAATTTCAAGGAACCATTTGTACTTTAATCTGTCCAATCCATATTTACATGTATAAATGTACGTCAGTGTATGTGTATGCATAGCCATGCTTCTTTAAGCTCCAGTTTAAAAGGTACATCCATCCAGTTAACAGCATTTACAAATACGTGCCCAAGGTTCAACTCAAATCATTAAGTACTACAATGATGTCAGAAGTCTACATCCGAAACACGACAAATTAACATTCAGAACAATCTAATGGAGCAAAAAGATGCAGAAAAGATATAACAAAAATCCTCACAATTGTTGCAGAAACAATGGCCACAGTCCATCATTGTTGTCTTGTTGGCAGAGATTTCCTCCATGCAGATGTCACACATTACTTCATATGACCGATGAGGAGCAGAACGACCATCATGCTCTTCCATTGTCACACCTGCTTCCATATACAGTTTATCTTTCCCCTTTTCCACGAGCACAGCAAAGACTTTGTCAACATCCCAGCGAAAATGGATAAGTAAGGTTCGCGCATGATATTCCTTCAAAGATAGCAAGTCCATTACTCTTTGCAAGTCCTCCCTCTGCATAAGACAAACACCAAAAACTTAATATAGGTCACACATTAAAACTAGGAATGATTTTTAATACGTAACCACAAATTCAACAAAGGATGGCAGTTTTCAATTTACAGTGCATTATAGTCGGTTTTTTTGTCAGAGTAAGCCCTCATGCGCTCTGTTTCTATAATAATTCTCAAGCTAAGCCAATCTTCCAATGAAGACAAAAACAACTTTGGAACAGTCAATTTACCTGTGCAGCCAGAAGAGACTCTTTTGTGATTACCTGCCATATACAAAATGGAGTAAGAGAAGAAATCTTAGACCGAAAGAGAACATGAAACTTGTCTAGCATATCTAAATAGAGTATAAGTCTGTACAACCCATGCGGAAGTGGAAAATGCTTCGTACACCGAAAGAGGATAAAAGGAAAACCCCCCACAATTGCATATCTAACTGACTTCTCAAATACTGAAAATGTTGTTTCAACCCCCCGATAGAATATGTTCATGAAATATAAAAAATAAAAAAAAAAGTTAGTTCACAACCTATATATCATAATGAAAAGCAATTGTACGGCCGAAAAGGAACAACAAGAAATACAACATGTTGTATGTGACATGTGTAGCACGACATACATTGTTGGGCCTATTTTCTAACAATTTAATCTTTTAGAACTGTGCTCCAAAAGCTCAAACGGACCAACGATGTACATCATACTTAATACTCCACCTCCCATGCAAGATCCTGACTGCACGGAGAGAGACAAATTAAGGTGCACCTCCACCAAAACCACAAACAAATAGCGTGCATATAGCACTAACATATAAGAAAACTTATTGCCAGGTGGAAGAAATGAACCAAGACCTAACATAACGTGCGCTCTGGCACCATGTTAAGTTATCATCTGGTGTAAAAGTTAAAGCTTATAGAGAATGAAAGAATGGGCCAATAGGCTGTATCATGCTCAAAACAATCCAATTTCAATCACTCACTTTTCCCAAAGTACAGTACTTAAAAAACGCATAACTTGGAAAAATAAAAGCAATCTTTGCAACCTATCACCTCCTACTATTTAGCAAAGAAGATTGCATTGTACTACCTATCATCAATAACTAAAGAAAGCTATAACTTAATCAGAAGAAAGAACCAGAAGACCACACATGCTAGAACAAAACAAGTTCATATAATGTAAACGCGCATAGAGATCATTGGTCAGTCCTCAAACCCACTCTAACGCAGACTGACTCTCTCTCTCTCTCACACGCGCACAAACGCACGTGTACGTGTAATTGTGTACATTATAAAACATGGTATATTTACAGGTGGGTACCGTTCAAGAATTACCTTCGACAAAGGAGCTTTGCCGGGGAAGGGAAAATCAGTTTCAGCCTCAGGATCATGACACTCATCTAAAGAATCTGAGTAACCATCATTATCATCGTCGAAATCGTAACCATAATCGTCGTCAGCCACTTGACAATCAGAGTAGCAATTATCGTCACTGCTACCATCATAATCCATCATAACGCTATTAGCTAACAACTGGGTTTATGTTTAAACGAGTCTATTATGTAGCCGGTATGATCAAAAGATTCTTTTACTGGAATATATAAAGGTTGAAGGGGAGTAATGCCGTATTGGAGGGTTTTTCTTGTGTTTGGGCTCTTTGATTGGAACTCTCTCTACCCAATTGGCTTTTTCCCGGACTCGTCGCCCATAATTGTATGTTGCTTTTCTTGTTTTGCTCTCTTTTTATAGCATTTTGTAGCCACTCTTGTTTTTCTAATGAAGCTCTCCTTTTCTGCTGCTAGTAATACTATTTCTTTTCTCACGGTAACCTTTACCTTAAATATTCCTTCTCTAGTAGGATTTTTTTTATGGTTTTTTTTAATAGAAAAATTGTATTGATAATGAGTTATTCAAAACAGTAGTAACAAACAGAAAATCACACCATTCTCGTGAAAATAACCCCCCCCCCCCCAAAACCTATAGGTTATGTACAGATTACAATTAAACAAAAGTAAAGCATATGCTATATTTTATATTAATTTAAAGTGACTTGCTAGGCCTTAAGGTTGTGTTTGACACATTGGGTAAGAGCTTCGGATATGATTAAAAAAAATCCTGTCATAAGGGCTGGATAAGATATCCGTTGGACTTGTTTTATCCCACCGGATGGCTACTTCAGTAACGGGGGAGGGGATGGTATAGAATTAGTCATTTTGGGATGAGATAAAACAAATGGGACCGACTCCCAATCTTCTTGCTCTTTCTTGATTGCCACAGATGGTGATGGCCACCTAAGCCACTGTTGTCCCCTCATCTTCCATCCCCGGCCTCCCTATCTTCCATAACGGTATCCATCCTCCCTTCCCTCATGTCCACACACGTCCTCCGCAGATCCACCATATTCTTTGTCCCCTCTTCCCTCACCATATCTTCTTCATCCTCATGTTCACCACCACCTCTGCCACCATAAGCTGCCAACTCCACCCTCTTCTTCATCCTCCCCTCCCTCAACCCATCTTCTTCATTCTTTCTGTCCCCACCTCCGCCACCACCTGTGCCACCACAAGGCTACCTGTTGCTTTAGACCTTTAATTCTGAAATATTATTTTGCGTTATTTTTTTTATTCTTTTCTAGTTTGTAAATAGTTTAGCACATAATCTTATAGCTTATTTGGCTCATAATCCAGACTGGTTCCAAACGTTGGACAGGATTTGTAGCTTATTCGGCTTTATCTGACAGTATAGCTTATCCGACCTTATTTTGTCCTACTCGGCTGAATAATCTTGGAGGCCAAATGAGCCTAAAGATTTATCAAAAACACGAAGGACTTGGTGCTTCCAAGATATTGCATAAACAATAACAACACAGTCGCGAGAAACCATAACTATTACACATAATTGTAATATGAGGTGAGAACCACAGAAACCTGCAGACCGCCGCTGTGAAACAAGACTGAGCCCGACCATTTATAGAATCACAACACAATTAAGAGGTCTTCATAACTGCAGGTTCTGTAGGCTTCAACTGCTACTTCCAAGCACTGTCAAAAAGTTGACACTGAAAAAGGGGCAAATAGCAACAAGCACACCCAACAAGAGACAAAACTTACATAAAGGTCCTAAGCCCACCCCGCACACCCCACCCCACCCCATCCCAAAAACAGTTCACCAACTAAAATACCTAAGACCCCTTTCCCCTCCCAGGGCCCAACCCCTCTCTAAACCCCAACCTCTACCCCCTTCCCTTGAGGCTTTATCCCCCCATTCCTTCCCTTGAGGCCTCATCCAATACAAAAACCTAGATACAGGAAGTTAGGCTGAACAAGAGTAAACCCAGACCTCTACCAAAAGCCCCCCAAAGCCTGCCATTGGACACCCTTTACTCCCCACACACCCTAAATAAATGCTTAAAGGCAAGGAGCGGCATTGACAAAATTCTAAAGTGAGCAGACAATCAAGAACCCCAACATGATATGACTACGATGGTTGTAGATTTCACCAGTCGCCAGTGAGGATCCTGGCAACCGTCGGCTGGTATTCCGACCACCACCGACTGTAATACATCTACCCCTAAAATCAAGGCTTCTTCTTTCCATGAATAAGTACTATTAAACCAATTGCAGTAATAATGATTTCTGATCTAACATAACAAGTAGAATGAATAGATCTCAAATCTATTAAATCTAACTAGGTGTAGTGAAGTCAGCAAAAACCTTTAGGATCCCATCCCTGATTGCTCAGATATGAGGAGATGGAGCTTAAACTAGGACAAAGCTATCGACCCACAACTCTGATGTTGGTTATCCTCAGTGTACATCTCTAAAGATAACCAATAGCCAACCAACAAACCTATACATATAATTACGCCGGAGACTTGCCTCCACCCCATGCTCACTGACGCACTCTGGGGTCATGTTGGACTTCGGTAGTTTTAGAGAGTCCAAAGAGAGGTGTGGGAGGGTCTTTTAAAGAGAGAAATCGTATCAAAAGGATCGTGTTAATGTTTGTGATAAGCATGGATTATCATGAGTTGTTGGCTACTCGAACTCTTCAACAAAACTGGGAAGTAGAGAGAAAGTACATCGCTCTGCAAACATGGGTAAAACTATGCTTTAGGAAAGAAAACATCCAAAGAACTTTAAGCCCTTATACTCTGCTTGGTATAGTTTTCATTGTGTTTTTGTTAGTCATGTTTTCAATGAAGCTCCTTATGGCTTCGGACGAGAAAAAACATTGGGTTAGCTATTGTCGATCCTATTAATGAAAATGTTTTATCTTGAATAATCGTCTGCTTGTGCAAAAGTTTGATGCTAAATCTATCGAAGGAATTGTCTTCAATTACTCTACTCGTTCTGGAGCTTATCCTGTTGTAATAAATCTACTTTAGTTATAGAAGATTCCATACATTTTAGCTTTGACGGATCCATTGACACTAATCTGTAAGATGCTATAAATGATGCCAATGTAGGTGGCGTGTAAGATAAGATGGACCAGCGATAAAAGATTTGTTAATGAGAACATATAGGATAAGGAACATTAATACAATAAATCACTGAATAAACATTATTATGCTACTACCTTACATAGTTTTCAAAGGAGTAGAAAATTTACTACTCAGCAAATTATAGGTATGCTAGAAAAAGGGTAACCACTTGATCTCGTTCAATTCTTGTTTCTATGCATCTTTGAACCTAATAATGTAGATGGAGCCTTACTTGACACCAATTTTCTTATTGATGCAAGAAGAAGTGTAAGCTATGTTCAAACAAGAAGTGTTCAAGAAGATGTATAGGATCAAATATAATGTGATATTTAAATAAGGGTCGCCACTCGATCTCTTTCATTTTTGTGCCTATGCATCCTTTTAAAGTCACGTTGAACCTAAGAAAGTAGTCAAGGCCTTACTTTGATAATGATTTGCTTATTGATGCAAAAGGAAATAAATCAACTTGAAAGGAATGGTCTGTAGACCTTAGTTGACACCCCCAAAGATGCCTTAGTTGTAGGTACCGAATGCTTGTTCGGAAATAAATATACGAGCATGGTACCATCATGAATAAAAAGGCTAGATTAGTGGCCCAAGGCTTTTAATCAAGTTGAGGGTATAGATTTTGAAGACGCATGCACCTATAGCAATTATGGAGGAGGCGAATGGAATGTTACATACATTTGCATCCTATAAAATTTTTAACATTATGAAATGGTTGTCAAAAATGCTTTTCTTTGTGGTGCTATAAATGAAGAAGTGTATCTGAAGCAACCTCCAGGCTTTAAGCATGAGAATTTTTCTAATCGAGTTTTCAAATTACAAAGAGCTTTGTATGGTTTGAAACAAGCTCCTAGATTTTGGTATGAGTGTCTTACAAATATTTTGGTTGAAAACGACCACAAAAGAAGATCAACTAACACTACACTCTTTATTGGAACTAAGGAAGAGACGTTGTTATATACCAAATATATGTTGAAGACAATCAATCTATCTGCAAGTAAATTTTCAGTTTATGAGTAGAGATTTGAGATGCATACGATGGGAGAGCTACTTCTATGGACTCCAAATAAACCAACCAAATGAATTTTCATGAACCAGCAAAGTACATAAGAGAGCTACTTCAATAGTTTGGAAGGGAAAGCTCCGAGAATGAGACCATTCCAATCTTCGAGTGTAATGCTCAACAAGGATATCCATGTGAGAAAGTATTGAGGTGCGATAAGTGGCTCGCTTTATCTTATCGCATTCAGACCAGCTTCATGTTTAACGTATGCATGTGTGCTGGATACCAATATTTGCCTATTTAAAAGACATAAAGCATATTTTCGAATATCTTGGTTGTTCATTGAATCTTTTTCATAAATGCATCATATGATTTGGTTAGGTACTCGAATTCAGTCTTTTACCAGTTGCCAAAATGATTGTAAAAGCACAAGCTGGGTTTGCTAATTTTTAGGTGGTTGCTTGTTGTCTTTGTAGCAGAAAGCAACAATGTTGTCACTCCTAATGGCCAAAGCCTAGTATATTCTCGTCTGAAGTCGTTGCTCGTACTCATGTGGATACAAAAATCCCCACGAGAATTTGGGACTTGTCTATAATTATATCGTCATTCTTTGTTATTACACAAGTGCCATGTGTTATTAAAACACAACGATTTATATCAATGAAGAAATTGATAAGCATCATTTGTGCATCAAGTATCGACCAAAATCAAATAGCAGACATCTTTATAAAAGTTTTCTTGAAGACAATTCTTGTAAACTATTGGGATGTGTGAAATGAACTTCACCCTAATATATTCATTGATTTTACTGCATCCCTTAAATATGATTTAACTTCACCTTTTTTGTTTTTTAATGCTTAATTGTTGGAATAGGACCGTTAACAATATTCGGTAGCAAGCCCGGCTGCAACCGGTAATTCCAAAAACAAGTCTATTAACAAGGGTGGTAGTAGCATCCGCGTAATCAATAGCAGCCAAGTTGTAACGAGTGCTCATACTAACATGTCACTTAGGACTTTGATAAAGTTACCCTCTTTGATTACTGAATCATTTCTTCCACTTACACTTGAGATATCCTAAATTGCTCTCAAACCATAACCAATTTGTTAAATGTAACCCTAATTTTACCTCAATTCGCCAATCCCTCGCCAAATATGTTAAATCCTTAACTTTAACTTGATGATCATTTCTGAACCATAACCCTAAATTCGCTAATTATTTTAAAAACCCACTCCTAGAATTGTTGCCATATTTTTTAAAACCAAACTTTTGAATAAACCAACCACTTCAAATAAAAAGTAAAGAGAAAAGAAAAAACATTTTACGTGTGTGCCTCGCTAAAGTGAGCAATTGGAAAAGTTGTTAAAGCCTCTTAAAAGAAAGAAAGGCTTGATCACCTAGGCAATTTTGTTCATGATGGTAGTTTTAATGGACATTTAAGTAGGGTTTGTGAAGAGTGGCTTGTTGGGATCAAGCTTTTTTTGTCAATTTGGGATATATGAGTGCATTGAAAATAAACGAACCTATCTACAAGGACCTTGTTTAAGGCTTCATGATTAGAGACTAAAGGACCTATATTGACAATGTACATTATCACCTTGTATCCCATATTAGAGGAAAGTACATGATTTTGACAGATGCGATCTTGTGAATTGCTGGAAGTTAAAGACGAAGGAACCATCACCTCTGGACAAGGAAACTTGGCTCAACGACCAGTTTCCGTTTTGCGGTTGAGTTAGTATATCTGAAAAGATCACGTTAGGTTTTATTTCATGCCGAAGAGAAATGACCTTTCTCCCTTAGCCAAAGTCTTCCATACCTTCTTATGCCCAACCCTCACACCCGAGGGAGGAAACTTTGATCCCCTCTCACATATCCAGCTACACTTGCTAACCTACCTCATAAAAGAAAACCGATTTACTTGCCTTATATTTTGGTCCAGATGAGTAAATGTGGTAGTTATGTTGGGATTACTGGACCCCGTAGCTAATAAAATTTTGCAACGGTACGAAAGAAACTAGGCCTTAACACCCACAGATTACATAGCTGTAAATAGTACATGTAATTAATTCATGCCTTCATGTTCTTGTTAGAATTTTATGGTACCTTTGATGTAGATCTTAACACTAAGCAGTCTTTAAAACCATTCAAACCCGACAACCATCATATTTTGCACTATTATTTTGATTAAAATTTCGCAACAATCTCATACAAATATGAATGCATGCTGGTCTCAGTTTTAACGAGAATCAATGTTGGTAAATGTGATTTAAAATTGATAAATAGTACTTACACTTCAGAAAATATAAACATCACTACAACAATCTATTTCTGGAAAACAGTGATTTTGAAACATAATTAATTTATACGCTTTATATAAAAGTTTAGATGGATCAAATGTCACTTACCTAATGTTATGCATTTTCTCAATACCAAAATCCAGGGTGAAGATTGCTTGTTACATCTGACCAAATGAACCACCCAAGCCATTCCAAGCTCCTCTTGAACGAGTCAATAGTATATGCGACCGTCTTCACTTCTTGCAAAAACTCAAATTAAATTCTATGATTTTCCCACATCATTCCCCTTCTCACCGTAGGCGTCCAACCCCATCCGATTTTTCTAACTCTCTAACTCATTCTCTTGAACTCTACAAGGCAATGACTAACACATCCCATCGTCTAGACAACCTGTACTAGTGCACTTCCCCTTTCTTTCTCTGTCTCTTTCTCTTACAATTATGCACAACCCACATCACAACACAAAAACACACAAAGCACTTACACAATAGTACTTGTCAAAAACACACAAATACATCATAGTGCACACCTATACAAACATAGGATGCACCTGCGCATGGTACCACTAAATTTGCCACCGAGAATGAAAAATTATCAAAATACTACCTAGCATATGTAAAATTATCAAAATACCCCTGGCAGCCATCACACCAACAAAAACCCCAAAATAGTTTTCAATACCTTTTTAAGCAACCTGAACTAATTTGGACTAAAAAGTCCTTCGAAGAATTTTTCCCTCGAAAATCCCTATCTGGTATAGGAATTGAGCGCTAAGAGGCCGATTCCTTTAAAAATAGTAATTAGCATCCAAATGCCATGAAATTTTAAACACTAAAGTGTATCAACAAAACAAGGTTACTATAAAATATTCAGCTAAAAAGAGGTAATTTGTTATATGAAATAAATCAAAAACTCTTTTTCTAAATAAAAAATATAGTGCCCTTCGAGTAACCAGGAAGTTCCATGATGTAGATCCAATGAAAATAAGAGGGATTTTTGTTTTGCACTTGGCCAAAATAAGCTCATAAGTAGTTCGACAAATTTAATTTTCGACTGTTAGAAAGTAAATGGCTTTCAGCAACAACTCTCACCTTCTTCTTCCTCACAGCCCAAACTCCTACCCACTGCCCCTGTCACTTCTCTTTTAGCATGATCCACATACCTACTTGCACACACCCATTTCCACACAGAATAAGCACCCTATTTTATGCATAAAACACACAAAAATACACACACCTACACCCACAACACAACCATTCTCACACACATAATACACACACACACACACGAGTGCGTGCATGAGCATATACACACACTGCACACACAAACCTATTACACTACTGTTTATGCATACATACCATACCCTCTAACACACACACACAATCACGGTGCCTCACGACTGTAATACCCCAAAAATTTTCTTTTCCTTATGCAAAAACTGTATATTTTTGAATAAATAAGTTTGTGGTCTTTTGTGAAAACTAAGAAAATGAATTGGGATAATTTTTGAAATTTTTGGTCAGATGAACAGTAACTTTAAGTCGAATTTAAAAGGTTTTAGTCGACTAAAAGGGTTTTCGGTCGACTGAAAGTGTTTCAGTTGACTAAAAAGTATTTAAATGGTGTAAAAATGATTTTCTGGAGTTTTAGTTGAATTTAAAGGTTTTAGTCGACTAAAAGTTTTAGTCGATGAACAGTAGCTATGAACAGTAACTATGAACAGTACTTTTAGTCGAATTTAAAGGTTTTCAGTCGACTAAAAGTTTCAGTTGATGAACAGTACTATGAACAGTGATTTTGAACTGTACTTTTAGTTGATGAACAGTAACTTTTAGTCGAATTTAAAATATGTTTTCGGTTGACTTAAAGGCGATTTCAGTCGACTTAAATGTATTTTCAGTCGATTCAAAGTTGATTTTCGGTCGAATGAAAACTTGATTTTTGTCCCATATAAATAGCCTCTTTGTTTTATTTTAGCCATTTTGTTCTTGGTTCCTTGTTCCTTTACGGAGGAGAGGGAGAGAATAGAAGGCTTGGAAAGTTCTTTTGGCGCTAGAGTGGTGCTTTGAGGTTTTCTTTTCGTCGGAAGCTTGTTTGAGGTAAGGGTTTGAACGTTCTTGTTGTGGTAAAGGTTTGTAACGTTTTTGCTATGGTATGGGTTGCTTCGTTAAATCTGAAAATGAGTTGTTGGAGTTGATTAATCTTGTTTTGTAAGGGATTCTACCTTTTGATTTTGGCTTGGGTTTCCTTCGTTAAAATCGGGAAAAATATTGGATTTTGATCAAGCTTGTTGTGAAAAGGATTTTATCATTGTTTTTGTTATGGGAAAGGTGTCTTTCGGAATTCGAAGGTTTATGCTTCGTCAATTTTGGTTCATCTATATTTGTTTGCATTTGATTTGTCCCACTTTTGCCCTATTTTGAGAATAATGTTTACCACTTTTCGTTTGTGCCTGATGATGCACATCATTGAATTCGTATATTTGTGACCGTCAATTTAAGATTGACACTGACTATGTTGAACAACTCTCGAAAATAGAGAGGGTCCTATGGACACATGTTTGTTATACTAGAGAGCCGAAGCCTCCTAGTATGCTCCGGAGCACACGTTTGATGTTTGATGTTTGGTTCGACATTTGGGTCTTATGACCACCATAGTCATCGTATGTTTGTAGCGTACCCGACATATAATTGAAATATGTTTTGGGTTAAACGCTTAATGACGTTTGCTTTGGTATTTGGCAGTAAGATATGATTGCATTTTCATAACTTCGGGCTTGTATTTGATTTGGGTTCTTTGGACCACCTTGTGAACATTTTGTATATTTGATTCGCCTTATTTACTTTGTGGTCAATTGTTATATCTTGTTCGTCAAAGATTTGGTTTTGTTTTGGACTACGAATCATCGTATTTGCTTCCCATTGATTTTCCACTTACTGGGCTATTCGAGCTCACCCCCCCTATTCGTTTGTTTTGTCCTTTACCACAGGTATCGAACGTGATTTTGGACGTGACATGTTTGGGAGAATTAGAGCATTTAATTTTGTTAGTATCTTTGAGCAATGTAAATCATCTGGGGACTCTACCCGAAAGTGGGTTAGTTGGATATGAGACTTGAAAATTGTATCGAATAGTAGAGTCTTGGTCACATTATTTGGTTCTAGTGGATTTTGATGAGAAAGATTGTTAGTTAAGTTTTTGAAAGGATTGTATCTAAACTCTTGGATCTTTTGAGAGGAGTAAGATTGAGATTTAGATAATGGTGTTTGTGGCATCGTAGATGCTTTGTTATACATTTATAATGGTTATGTCATCGACGTGTTTGAGTCTTGCTTTAAAGATATGTATGGACCTTGAAGTTGGAGTTTTGATCTTTGAGCAATGGGTGATTTGATAAAATTAATTCTTGTGTATATTATTTCACCGCTGCGTTTAGTAATCGTTTTGCAATGAGATTATTTTGGAGAACGGATTGTCATAGACTTTTGTTCGTGGAGATATTTTATCTTAAAGGATTCAGTTGCTCTGTCTATACCATTATCTTTAGAACTGTAATGGTATATAATGAAGTTTGATGTTAGTCGCGGCCTCTCGTTTTCGGGGCCTGACAGGAGTGGTATCAGAGCTTAGGTTTGAGATTCTGTAGACTCTAAGCCTAAGACATATGTGATTGCGATTGAACCTCGAAAAGGTGGATTAAGTTTGGAGAATTTATTTCATATTAGAGCATAAGATTGAGATTGGCCATAAGTTTTGGATTTGGCTTGAGTACGCAATCGTAGAACGAATGTTAGTTGTTTTTTTATTTTTTTTGATATTTTTCGTATTGAACAAGGAGAATGATTGAATTGAACAGGGAGAATGATTGAAAGAATCTTTGGATGTCTACGAGTAGCTCTATCAGATAGTGTATGGAAAAAGGTTGTGATCTCAGAAAATAATTGATATGGTGACCGAGATTTTGTACGGAATTTGAAAGGAAGATTTGGCATTACTAGATCATAGTGCCCCTTTATTTCAGTTGTTTCGATATCCTTCGCAAGCATCTAAGTTTTGAACCTAGAAATTTGAAACGTGTTTAGATATAGATACTTTTATGGAATCCTGTGGTGGCCCTTATGGTTTATAATTCTTGCCCCATCAGTATTGATTACGGATATTTAAGAGTTGGCATAATTTTCTGAATATGGAACACTTTGATGTTATCTTGGGGTATGGACTGATTGTCTTCCAATAATGCCAAGATGGATTGCTTTAAAAAAAAGGAGGATGACTATGATCTTATGGCGAAGAGCTCTGAAAAATAGAAGCTATCTGTAAAGGCTGTGACTGAGAGATATAAATGATGTGGTAGTTTAAAGGCTTAAACATTGGTGGATGCGTGTGTAGAATTCGATTTTTGGGTTGTTTAAGACGACACATTTAGCTTTGATGGATTTTGATAATAGTTTGGACTGATTTTGTCTGGAGGCATCAGAGTGCGCTGCGAAAGTGTGGTGGTCTTTTGGTAAGACGTATAAATGCTTGTTGATGTTGGTTATTCAGTTTGGATAAGTCAAAGTAATATGTTTCAAAGGATTATTCGATGACATTGGTTTTGGGGTTAGACTAGTGAGAATTGACGGGAATCATAGTTCTCTTTGGTTGATCTCGTTGTGTTGATTTCTGACTTTCCAAGACATTGCATCATTGCAGTTTTATTTAGGCCTTAGACATTGAGTTTGTGATTTTAGTAGTCAATGAAATATGGACCAGAGGAATGATTTTGATGCTATCTTGTGTAACCATGTGTTTCAAGTGCTCAGATGTTGCAGGCATAATGACTTTAGAAATTAATGTCGGCAATTTGATTTAGTATTATGTTTGTAAGGCGAATGGACTAAGTCGATGTAGTATGCTTCGAATGTTATCTGATGGTTTTGGTTTTGGTGGAAAAAAAAATAGATGGGGGAAAATATTGATCATTAGGTGATCTCATGGGCCAGTTAGTGAATTGCTTAGATAAGTAATCTTGGTTAAGCCTTAGATGTTGAGTTTGTGATCTTTTGTAGTTGAAAGGTATGGGCAAGACGTTGAGCTTGATGTTACCTTAAGTAACCGTGTGTTTGAAGTAATGAAATGTTTTTGGAGTATAGAATCTTGGAATATTTGATGTTGGTGATTTGATCATGGATAATCGTATTTGAAAGTCTAACAGTGTGGGTGATGCTTTGGACAGAAGGCATACAAAGAGTTTAGCAACTTTGGTTATGAGTTACACTTAGTTGTCAGTAAAATGTTATTAAGAACGTATTTTGATGGCTCTAATTGTGACTTTGTACGGGTGTAAATTTGATTTGAAGATTATAGAGTATAATCTTTTGGGATTAATGTGAAGGTTGGTTACTACTTTTGGCTGACGATTGAAGTTAAGTGTGTCAATGTTAGGCATTGTACCAAGGCTGTGGTTTGACGTGTTATTTTGATGGCGCAACGTGAGCCTGTCGGTATTGTATTGGTTTCAGATGATTTAAATTTTGATTGGAGTAACTTGATTCAGCGAGTTTCATTTGTTAGCCAAATACTTTGAGGAGCAGTCTGAATATATTGTTGGAATAGTGATGACAATGGAAGTTAAAAACTTAAGTTTGAATTTCGTAAAACACGTCATATTGGATGAGAATTTCTTAGTACGTGGTACACCTCAAGCTTGAAGTTAAGCGTGTTATCCAGATTGTGTAAAGTATATGGTATATTATCAGAGTAGCGCAGTGGAGGCGTTACGTATTGGAGATTGATTTCGTTTGTTGAACTTTGAATGTCGTAATTTTGCTCAGTACATTTTGTAGGCTAAGCCATACATGAAATCAGAATTTTAGTTAACAGTATGAGTAATGTTTTGACTCGTTTTGAAAAGTAAAAGTACTTTTGATAATTAAAGTACGTTTTTAATTCCGCGGAAGGAATTCTTTTAAGGGGGGGGGGGGGGGGGGGAGAGAATGTAATACCCTGAAAATTTTCTTTTCCTTATGCAAAAATTGCATATTTTTTAATAAATAAGTTTGTGGTCTTTTGTGAAAACTAAGAAAATGAATTGGGATAATTTTTGAAATTTTTGGTCAGATGAACAGTAACTTTTAGTCGAATTTAAAAGGTTTTAGTCGACTAAAAGGGTTTTCGGTCGACTGAAAGTGTTTCAGTCGACTAAAAAGTATTTAAATGGTGTAAAAATGATTTTCTGGAGTTTTAGTCGAATTTAAAGGTTTTAGTCGACTAAAAGAGTGTTTTCAGTCGACTAAAAGTTTTAGTCGATGAACAGTAGCTATGAACAGTACTATAAACAGTATTTTTGAACAGTACTATGAACAGTGATTTTGAACAGTTTATGAACATCGATTTTAAACAGTACTTTTAGTCGATGAACAGTACTTTTAGTCGAATATAAAAGATGTTTTCGGTCGACTTAAAGGCGATTTCAGTCGACTCAAAGTTGATTTTCGGTCGAATGAAAACTTGATTTTTGTCCCATATAAATAGCCTCTTTGTTTTATTTTAGCCATTTTGTTCTTGGTTCCTTGTTCCTTTACGGAGGAGAGGGAGAGAATAGAAGGCTTGGAAAGTTCTTTTGGCGCTAGAGTGGTGCTTTGAGGTTTTCTTTTCATCGGAAGCTTGTTTGAGGTAAGGGTTTGAACGTTCTTGCTGTGGTAAAGGTTTGTAACGTTTTTGCTATGGTATGGGTTGCTTCGTTAAATCTGAAAATGAGTTGTTGGAGTTGATTAATCTTGTTTTGTAAGGGATTCTACCTTTTGATTTTGGCTTGGGTTTCTTCGTTAAAATCGGGAAAAATATTGGATTTTGATCAAGCTTGTTGTGAAAAGGATTTTATCATTGTTTTTGTTATGGGAAAGGTGTCTTTCGGAATCCGAAGGTTTATGCTTCGTCAATTTCGGTTCATCTATATTTGTTTGCATTTGATTTGTCCCACTTTTGCCCTATTTTGAGAATAATGTTTATCGCTTTTCGTTTGTGCCTGATGATGCACATCATTGGATTCGTATATTTGTGACCGTCAATTTAAGATTGACACTGACTATGTTGAACAACTCTCGAAAATAGAGAGGGTCCTATGGACACATGTTTGTTATACTAGAGAGCCGAAGCCTCCTAGTATGCTCCGGAGCACACGTTTGATGTTTGATTCGACATTTGGGTCTTATGACCACCATAGTCATCGTATGTTTGTAGCGTACCCGACATATACTTGAAATATGTTTTGGGTTAAACGCTTAATGACGTTTGCTTTGGTATTTGGCAGTAAGAGATTGCATTTTCATAACTTCGGGCTTGTATTTGATTTGGGTTCTTTGGACCACCTTATGAACATTTTGTATATTTGATTCGCCTTATTTACTTTGTGGTCAATTGCTATATCTTGTTCGTCAAAGATTTGGTTTTGTTTTAGACTACGAATCATCGTATTTGCTTCCCATTGATTTTCCACTTACTGGGCTATTCGAGCTCACCCCCCCTATTCGTTTGTTTTGTCCTTTACCACAGGTATCGGACGTGATTTTGGACGTGACATGTTTGGGGGAATTAGAACATTTAGTTTTGTTAGTATCTTTGAGCAATGTAAATCATCTGGGGACTCTACCCGAAAGTGGGTTAGTTGGATATGAGACTTGAAAATTGTATCGAATAGTAGAGTCTTGGTCACATTATTTGGTTCTAGTGGATTTTGATGAGAAAGATTGTTAGTTAAGTTTTTGAAAGGATTGTATCTAAACTCTTGGATCTTTTGAGAGGAGTAAGATTGAGATTTAGATAATGGTGTTTGTGGCATCGTAGATGCTTTGTTATACATTTATAATGGTTATGTCATCGACGTGTTTGAGTCTTGCTTTAAAGATATGTATGGACCTTGAAGTTGGAGTTTTGATCTTTGAGCAATGGGTGATTTGATAAAATTAATTCTTGTGTATATTATTTCACCGCTGCGTTTAGTAATCGTTTTGCAATGAGATTATTTTGGAGAACGGATTGTCATAGACTTTTGTTCGTGGAGATATTTTATCTTAAAGGATTCAGTTGCTCTGTCTATACCGTTATCTTTAGAACTGTAATGGTATATAATGAAGTTTGATGTTAGTCGCGGCCTCTCGTTTTCACGGCGTGACAACGTCAATCCTCCCTCCCGCGCGCACACACACACACACATAGCCTTAAGGCACCATGGCTGCTCAGCCACAAATTTTAGCCCCTACACACAGCCTTCTCTCATGCACACACTGCTTCTTGTCACGGCAATGGCTGCCCTTCACACAAGTGCACAGCTTCACATATATACCTCTTTACACACAGTGCTCCAACAATTCCTAGCCCCTTACTCCCTTAAACCAATGAGTTTATTTGAGGGGAAAAAAGAGTAGAAAATCACCAAAAATTCAGCTCTCTCTCTCTCTCTCTCTCTCGTGTAACAGAAGGAGGAGTAGAAAAAAAAGGGATGGCTCAGAGATATTTAACTAAACCCTAGGGTGACAAATTACTAAAAACCCCTCAAATTAGTTAGGTCATCCAAATCAACCATTCGCTTTAATTAATTGCCGGCAGTATCCAACTTCATTATTTACAGCTTACGGTCGGTATAAATAAAATAAATGTTGCTAGAGGTTGTCAATATTTTCGCTCATGCCAACCATCGCCAAAGGTTTGAAATAATATGATTTATAAATCTCTCGCTGAAGAAATAAATAAACTTGTTACAATTTACTATACGATCAGATTCATTATTGCAACATATGATCATTTATAGAAAAATGTCGCTACCGGTGCTAAATGGTATGATTAAAACAACAGTCGCTAAAGATCTAATTAAGAACACTCGCAAAATCATCACTGAAGCTCTCAATTTGTGTTACTTACAACAAGTTTCAATAAGTAATAAATAAGTTTGCCATAAAATCTACCCGAGGTTCGGGGTATTACACGCAATCTTAGAAACCGTCACTTTCCCAAGCTGTACCTACATTATGACAAGATGATACTTGAGCTTGATATACTTCCCTTATTTAACAATTTCTGTGTTTCTTGGAATTGTTCGATTGCTTTAGTGTTGTCAAAGAAGAGAACACTAGGAGATTGCGATGTAGGCAATATCCCTAGTTCTAGTAAGAACTTCATGAGCCAAAGCACTTTTATGTTACCTCTGATACTGCAACATATTTAGTTTCCATATAGAATCAACAATACAAGATTGTTTGATTCTTCTCCAACTTACGACTCCACCTCTAAAAGGTGTAAACATATCCAGATGTGAATTTCCTAAAATCCACATAAAGTCTGGAAGGATGAATCAGTATAGCCAATCGGAACTAGGTCTTCACTACGATAAACAAGCATATATTCACTACTTCTAAGGATACTTGAATATGTGATTTACTGCAGTCCAATGAGCTTTTCTTGGGTTAGAATGATATCTGTTGATCATTCTAAGGCTTTCTATTGTCGAGGTATAAGGAATCACCCTCATGCGTGCAACTTCCTCATGCATCTTGGGACTTTGCTACGTAAAAAGTGCAATCCTATGTCGGTAAGAAATCAAATCTTTCTTAGAGTCTTGCATTTCAAACTTGATCAGAATCTTATCTATATGTAGCCTAGGATAAGTCTATCATTTTATTCTTATGCTTGATCCCTATAATACAGCTTACTTCTCCCAAGTTCTTCATCTAGATTCTGATCAAAACCAAATGATTTGATTTCCTGATCAATGTGGATGTTCCATATCTAAATGCTTGCTTAAGTCCATAAATAGACCTAAGTAACTTGCAGACTTTACTTTCCCGACCTTTCACTACAACACCGTCTGGTTGCCGCATATGGATGTTTTCTTCAAGACTATTGTGTAGGAAAGTTATCTTGACATCCATTTTTCAAATATCTTAATCATGATGAGCTGCAATTGCCAAAAGAGTCCTGATAGGCTTAAGCAGTGCTACATGCGACAAGGTTTCCTCATAGTCGATCCTTCTTTCTGAGTAAACCCTTTCGCTACCAAGCAAGCTTTGAAGGTCGCCGCCTTCCCATCTACTCGTCTCTTCTTCTTGTAGATCTACTTGCACCCCATAGTTTCACTCCATGAGGTGCATCTACAAGTTCCCAGATGCTGTAGGAATACATAGATTTTATCTCCCTGTTCATAGCTTTAAGCCAAAGGTTTGCATCTTTGTCATTTAAGGCTTTCATGTAGCTTAAAAAATCTATCTCGTCTACATCCGGGATAGTCTTAAAAGACTTTCCCTAGTAAACTAGTCTTTCAGGATGTCTATTAATTCTCTGACTACGACAAAGCTATAGACTATCAGATGTTTCAGGCTCGTTGTTCTATAATATCTCATTTTGAATCCCTAATATGATATTAATGTGTTTATTTACCATCATATAGATATATTCAAGAAAAACTACATTTACTCTAACAAATACTTTCTTTGAACTTGAATTATAAAAGATAACCCCTTATTTCTCTTGGATACCCCACAAACATGCAAAGTTCTAATCTTGAATCCATATTTCTTAAATCAGCTTTTCTTATGACAACCCTAAATGTTAATATGGTTTAACCTTGACTTTCACCCCGACCATAATTTTCCTGGGGTTGATGAAGTAGATTTAGATGGTACAAGATTTAAAAGATATGCAATCGTTTCTAGAGCGTATCCCCAAAAAGAAGCAAGTAAATTGGAGCAAATTAACATTGATCTAGTCATGTCTAAAAGAGTTCTATTTCTACCACTTCTAAGAAAGAAATCATATGAAAGCTCTAGAGAGAAAAAGCTAGTCCTTTGAAATGTAACCCAAAGACTCTTTTTATGGAAGTCTGGGGCGACAGAAATGATAAAGATAACCATCTTTTTCTCTCTAGAGCGAGCTTTTATACCATTTTTTGCCTTATAAGTGGTAAATCATCTCTAAGGGAAAAAAAATAACACTTAACAATTTTAAGTGACTTGCATTATAGATTCATCAAAGTGAATTAAACAACGCTTTCTCTTGCATGGGCTTGACTAAACAAAACAACAAATTTCACGTCAACTTCCTATACAGGCTCTAATCATCAGCAAATAATCTACTAATGACTATTACCTATAGAAGAGAATAATTAAGGGTGAGCTTTTAAGAGCTCAACAAGGTCGCTCAAGAATCAATGGAAAGATAAAAAAACAATTTACAGATTTAATGCGACGGCAATATGGGAAAGAGATTCAAGTCAATCCCATAAATCAGATATCAATAAGAAATACTTTCTCAGATGCACTGTAAACAATGTAGATGATATTGAACATAAGCTATTTTAAAGTCACACAGACAGTGCTCAATAACAATGGTAACTACATATGCATGTGTACGCTAGCTAGTCCATCAAGTGACTAGCCTGTGTATCCTGCAGTAAACAGACCATCCTTATAACACCTCCATAGATCTCATCCTCGTAACGCCTCAATGCACTATCTCATGTCAATATGCAGAATACAATAATCGATACTTCGACATGTAAGTTGTTGCTCAATGAGTAATAAATAATGAGCATCGATAAGAGTTTTCAATGAAAGTTCAAGGCTCAACGAAAAGTTTCAAAGGCAAATAATGCATTCTCATATCAACAATAGAGTCTAAAAGATTTGATAACAAATTAAAATAAAAACATACAAGAGAAAATTTGATTAATTAGGTTTCAGATAGAAATTCCTAACTTCAATCCAAGCTATGTTAAGAACCTCAATCCAAGATCTTCTGAATTAACCTAAATTGAGCAATTTCACTGTCAGAATAAAATCTAACATTATTACACTATGAACCCAATACTAATTTCTTAAACGCTGCTCACTCCAATACTCTTAGCATAGCACAACCCAATACAAAACAGGTCCTACGTATGGCCAAACCTAACCAAAAATTTCGCACACTCCTTAAGGCATAATGATACCCCAAAATTCATAATAAATTCTCATAAATTTGTATATCTTAAAATAGCATAAAAAGTTAAATTCAATTTATGAATTTTTTGAATTTTTTAACTTAAATCGAAGTTCCATAATTTTTATAATACATTTAAATGATATATAAAAATCATAGAAACTGAAATCAGAATTGAAAAATCATTGAAACCATTTTTACATCATCTGTTTCTCTAAATCAAATGCGATACAAATAAATGTACCAATGCAACTCTGAAATTTATGAAACTTAAACTGAATCTTCGCTATACTATAAAAATATTATGATAATTTTTAAATTTTAATAATAATTTTAATGACTCAAAACGAATTTTAGAAAAGTCAAATTTGCAGGAATTATTAAAAATAATAAACTATTTCAGAAAAATAAAAATTTTTAACAGTAATTCTAATATTGCCCTAGGAATCCTTTCTACAAAGCTTTAGCAATCTACCACCGCTGCATGCTATCCCACAGCCATATGGCACAACTGTGCAAGCACAGAGTACCACCCTAATGCAGAAACTCATAAACTGCCTAACCCATCTTCTTCTTCCTTTAACTCTCGGCAAAGGGAACCAAGAACTCACACCTTCACGACTACCCCTTCGCTCCTTCTTACACACACTATTACACATATTTACACACACTCGGCAAAGGGAACCAAGAACTCACACCTTCACAACTACCCCTCGCTCTTCCTTACACACACTCATAACACATATTTACTCTCTCTCTCTCTCTCTCTCTCTCTCTCACACACACACACACACACACACTCTCTACACAGAGAGAACACAAACTCGCACACACTCATGCACATAATGCACACAAACACATACTGTAATTACATACTAATTTACACACTAAAATCACATACACACCCACACACCCTATTTCCTCACACATACACACTACAAGCACACACATTAATACACACACAACACAAGCAATTACACACAAAACACTCACAAATACACACTAATTTCCTCACGACACAAATCTATTTTCTTACCCCTTACACGTGAACATTCGCACGCGTCCGCACACATACGCATACACTCACGGCAGCTACCATGGCTGCTCTCACACTCATGCTTCACACAGCCACAAGGCTGCCCCCTCACAAAACACTCACAGATATGATACACACACACATCTTTGGTAGTTCCAAACACACACATATAATATACACATATGTAGTTCTAAACACACATAAAGACAACGTAATACAGTAAAGGGCTTACAGAAAAATTATGCTTCGATCGTCAGATCTCTATAGACTGCTCTATCTCTCTCTCTCTTCTCTCATTTCCTCTCCCTGTGTGTGTGTGTGTGTGTGTTTGTTTGTCTCTACGCTCTCTAACCCCTTCCCTCGCTGTGTAACTCTCTCTCTCTCTCTCAAATTCTGGTAACCAAAATGTCTCTCTTAAATCTAACTTTTGAAACCGAAGGGTAGTGTAAGATCAAAAAGCTTAATCTCATCCTAATTCCTCTCTTTGTTCCATCTTTTTTTTAGCTCCCAAAAATAAAGAGTTGAAATGCATTCAAATCAGATTTTGTATCTTGTAATTATCCAATAAACCCAATTTCAATTACCTATTGCACCCCGCTTCAAGAATCTACAGCTTCTGGTAAAAAA
The DNA here is from genome assembly GCA_033070095.1 of Escallonia herrerae. NCBI lineage: Eukaryota > Viridiplantae > Streptophyta > Magnoliopsida > Escalloniales > Escalloniaceae > Escallonia > Escallonia herrerae. The sequence continues at coordinate 126,243 of JAVXUP010000800.1, read as the reverse complement.
AATTGTGGCACAAGGATTCCAATAAAATATTGCTTATGCAAATCGACACCATTTATTGCATATAAAAATTATCGCTAAACAAAATAAATTAAACTGGTAGACAATATCAAGGTGCTGGGTATTACAGCATGAACCTGATAAACATGCATAAAGGACCTCATAAACTAATTAAACCATCAACATCCTTGATAATGATTTTACTGACAAAATGAAACATCATTCAGAATTAGGGCACCTAGATGACAGGTTAATTAACTATGGTCACCAGCGAGAAAAAAGAGTTATTCTCTTGATGAAAACGCAGCACGTTTAACAAGTAGCACATTGAAGCTAGTGAACAAAGGGCATGGTCTGAAAGCAGAAGCTACAAAGCTGTGCGGATTGTAAATTCTGATTAATTTTGGCCCTATGCTAGTGTGATTAACAATAGTTAATATTTGGGCTAATCCAAAAACATCACCGTCAACATTACCCCCAGCACAGCTTTAGTACCCAACTTTAGAAGTGCACAAAAGAAGTACATAGGTTTAAAAAAAGGTCCTAAATCAGTACCACGGCTAATGGGCTATAGATGCCATTAAAAAGTCTAAGGGGTAGGACCGTCATTATGAAAAAAAATTGCCATAAAAACTTCACACGTGGCCGGGTGAACTGTATTTTTCAGTCTTACTCTTTTCTTTTCTCTTTCTCTCTCTCTTTTCTTCTTTAATTCACACACACACACACACACACACACACACACACAAAAACACTCACTCACACACAGTCCCTCCCCCTTTATATATTTTTTCCACCCTCATTCATATCTCACACTTTCTCAAAACACAAGACGAGACCACACTTGTAACAACAAGAACATGATGGAGTTTTGGGACTGATAAGTACACTACACCTGTGGCAGAAAGAAATTCGACGGCCCATTGTCGGAGGTGTTTCGTTCAAACTCCGTTGTTCAAACTAGCAGTACTCTGAACCATGGAGTTCTTGCAATGAGCAATCGCACCCTGAATCGCGCTCTGCAACTCCTCTACCAACGCTGTGTTACCGACACCGCCGACCACCTCTATCCTGAATGCCACAACCACGCCGTTCTAGCCAAGAATCCCCAAGCGACTCAGGAGCGACCTCAACGACGACTAGAAACTTGACACACAGCTCCTCCTCAACCTCGCGTACCTTAGATTCATCATAATGATTGCACAACGCCGTTCCCTGGCAAACACAATTCCCATCGCCCTTACTACGACCACCACCTACCAATTGAAGGAAAGACCACCACTATCGCCGCCGCCACCACCACTTCCATAACTCTCCCCCTCCAGCAAAATGGTTAACAACACCATTCTCAGAGCAACTGTTCTATCAAGCACCAATCTTCTGCCCCCATTTCCCCAAATGGAACTCATAACATCACCAATCTGATCGATAACCAACTCCCTCTCATCTAGTTCAAACATCTCTAAGTAATATTAGTCAATCAACGTTAAGAGAAGTGATAGTAATCTCCAGTATGCAAGAATCAAATACGATCAGTGCAAAATATCCAACGACGGATTCATGATGCATCCTGATTAAGAAGAAGAATTCATGTTCAGTGGAGAACAATAGTCGCCAGCGAAGCCACGACTAACCACGTCGGTGATGTATCTCTAGCTTGAATTTGTGAAATGGGTTATGTCTAATGGTTTCTGTAAAGCCTGAATGTGTGAAATGGTTTCTCTGCACAATTCCTTGGACTTATCATAGAATTAAACTGGGTTGGTGCTAAATTTGATAGTACCTGCTTAGAGATCAAGAATTTTGGTATAGAATCTGGAAAAAGATTTGGTTCTTTTCTGAATTGATTGATGATTTGGTTGTTTACTGGATTTGCTGTTTGCGGCGGTGACCGCTGATATGGGTGTTGCGGATAGGTAGTGGTGCTGGAGTTTGCAGTGAGGGAGAATAGAAAAAGGTAAAGGAGAGAGACAGAGAGAGAGGGGGGGAATAACCCAAATCTTTTTTTTAGAGACGAGAGAAGAGTTTTTTTTAGAGAGAGTGAGATTTTGTAAGAGAGAGAGAGAGGGAGATGGTAAAAAATGATGGTCCACGTGATCACCTACACAGGCTTTATGTCCTTTTTTCATAATGACGGTCTTGGCCCTCAAACTTTCTAACGGCATCCGTCGTCTGTCAGCTGAGGTACTGATTTGGTACGTTATTTCAAAGTTAAGTACTTCTTTGGTGCACCATCAAACTTGGGTACTAAAGTTGTTCTGGAGGTAAAGTTGATGATACAGTTTTGAGATTTGCCCTTAAAATTTATCTATCTGCGATAACCAAACATGGTTAACTAAAGCAAAGTAGCATCATGGCATTACCCTTCTAATGATAGAAAATTATCAAGGCTCTTGTACCTATCATAGATCCTCATATGACAGCTAAAAAATTGTGCGACTGGTAAAATAAGATTATATCTGCCCTATGCTTGTGTAGTTAATTATGGTAAATGCTTATCTATCTAAAATAACAAAGCGTGGTTGATTAAAGTAAAATAGCATCATGGTTTTAACCTTTCGATGATAGAAAAGTATTGAGGCTCTCGGCCTCAACGCTGTTAGTTTGCTTAAACGGGTACCAAGTTTGTATATTCAACAATGCATTTTGACTTGCTAATGTCGGATCCCATCAATATTACTATGTTTTCTTCATTGGTATGATGTGGTAAGCTGGTAGTGTTTGGTTTTGGTATAACCATGGATTTTACCATTTGTTATCTTGTTCACGAAAAAAGTACGAAACCATAAGGTTTTGTTCCTTTCGTACTATTTTTTGGGCTCATTGACATAATCTTTCTAAGAGATCACTTTCGGTTTTACTACTAGGGTAAATCAAACCCAAAGTTCCATAATTTTTATAATAGATTTAAACGATATATAAAAATTATATCATAGTTTTAAAATCATCGAAGCCATGTTTTCATCATCTGTTTCTCTAAATCAAATGCGATACTAATAAATGTACCAATTCAACTCTGAAATTTATGAAACTTAAACCGAATCTTCGCTATACTATAAAAACATTATGATAATTTTTTAGAATTTAATAATAATTTTAATGACTCAAAACAAACTTTAGAAAAGTCAATTTGCAGGAATTATTACAAATAATAAACTATTTCAGAAAAATACAAAATCTTACCAGTAATTCTAATATTGCCCACCCTAGAAATCCTTCTAAAAAGCTTTAGAAATCTACCACCACTGCATGCTATCCCATGACCATATGGCATAACTGTGCAAGCACAGAGTACCACTCCAATGCATAGACTTATAAACTGCCTAACCCATCTTCTTCTTCCCTTAACTATCGGCAAAGGGAACCAAGAACTCACACCTTCACGGCTACCCCTTCGCACCTCATAACACACACATACACACACACACACACACACACACACACACACTCTCTCTCTCTCTCTGTCACTCACACACACACACACACACACACTCTTACACACACAGAACATGAATTCGCACACACTCATGCACATAAAGTGCACAAACACATACTGTAATTACACACTGAAATCACACACACACACATACCTTATTTCCTCACACATACACACTACAATCGCATGCATTAATACACACACAGCACAAGAAAGTACACACAAAACGCTCACAAATACACACTAATTGCCTCACAACACATATCTCTTTTCTTACCCTTTGCACGTGCACATGCACGCACGCTCGTGCACATCCACATACACACTCACGGTAGCTACCACGACTGCTCTCACACTCATGCTTTGCATAGCCACAAGGCTACCCCCTCACAAAGCACTCACACATATGATACAAACATTTTTGGCAGTTCAAAACACACACATATAATACACACATATTTAGTTCTAACCACACATAAAGACAACGTAATACTGTTAAGGGCTTACCAAAAAAATTTTGCTTCGATCGTCGTAGCTCTATAGACTGCTCTCTCTCTCTCACACACACACACACACACATTCTGGTAACCAAAATGTCTCTCTTAAATCTGACTTTTGAAACCAAAGAGTAATGTAAGCTCAAAAAGGTTAATCTCATCCTAATTCCTCTCATTGTTCCCTCCTAATTTTTAGCTCCCAAAAACAAAGAGTTGAAATGCATTAAAATCAGATTCTGTATCTTTTAATTATCCAATAAAGCCAATTTTAATTTAAATTTTTAACTAATCCCTTTAACTTTTCAGCAATTGCCTATTGCACCCCACTTCAAGAATCCAAAGCTTCTGGTAAAAGAAATTGTGGCAAAAGGTTGCCAATAAAAAATCACTTACGCAAATCGACACCATTTATTGCATATAAAAATTTTGCTAAACAAAATAAATTAATCTATTAGACAATAACAATGTGTTGGGTACTACAGCATGAACCTGATAGACATGCATAGAGGACCTCAACATCCTTGATAATGAGTTACTGACAAAATGGAACACCATTTAGAAATAGGGCACTGAGATGACATGTTAATAACTATGGTCACCAGCAAGAAAGAAGAGTTATTCTTTTGATGAAAACGCTGCACATTTAATAGGTAGAACATTGAAGCTAGTGAACAAAGGGCATGGTCTGAAAGCAGAAGCTACAAAGTTGTGTGAATGGTAAATTCAGATTTATTTTTGCCTTATGCTAGTATGGTTAATTATAGTTAAAATTTGGGTTAATCTCAAAACTGTACCCTCAACTTTACCCCAAGTACAACTTTAGTACCCAACTTTAGAAGTGCGCCAAAGAAGTACCTAAGTTTAAAAAAAGTTTTCAAATCAGTACCTCGGCTAACGGACTATAAATGCCTTTAAAAGGTCTAAGGGGGTATGACCGTCATTATGAAAAAAATTACCATAAAACTTTGCACGTGGCCAAGTGAACCGTCTTTTTCAGTCTTACTCTCTCTCTCTCTCTCTCTCTCTCTCTCTCTCTCTCTCTCTTTTCTTCTTTAATTCACACACACACAGAAGAAGAAAAAAAAAACACACACACACATACGCAGTCCCTCCCCCTTTATATATTTTTTCCACCCTCATTCACATCACACACTTTCTCAAAACACAAAACGATACCACACTTGCAGCAACTAGAAAATGAGGGAGTTTTGGGACTAATAGGTACACTACACCTGCGACAGGAAGAAATTCGACGGCCCACCGTCCGAGGCATTCCGTTCAAACTTTGTTGTTCAAACTAGCAGTACTCTGAAGCATGGAGTTCTTACAATGAGCAATCCCACCCTAAATCGCGCTTAGCAACTCCTCCATCGATGTAGTGTTGTGCCACCGCCGACCACTTCTCTCCTGGACGCCACAACCCCACCGTTCTAGCCAAGAATCCCTAAGTGACTCAGGGACGACCTAATCGATGACTAGCAACTCGACACACAGCTCATCCTCAACCTCGCATACCTTAGATTCTCCATAATGATTGCAAGACGTTGTTCCCTGGCAAACTCGTAATTCCCATCACCCTTACTACCACCACCATCTACCAATTGAGAGAAAGACCACCACCACTTCCATAACTCTCCCCCTCCAGCAAAATGGTTAACAACACCATTCTCAAAGCATCTGTTTTATCAAGCACCAATCTTCTGCCCCCATTTCCCCAAATGGAACTCATAACATCACCAATCTGATCGATAACCAACTCCCTCTCATCTACTCATCTAGTTCAAACATCTCTAAGTAATATTAGTCAATCAACGTTAAGAGAAGTGATAGTAATCTCCAGTATGCAAAATCAAATACGATCAGTGCAAAATATCCAACGACGGATTCATGATGCATCCTGATTAAGAAGAAGAATTCATGTTCAGTGGAGAACAATAGTCTCCAGCGAAGCCACGACTAACCACGGCGGTGATGTATCTCCAGCTTGAATTCGTGAAATGGGTTATGTCTAATGGTTTCTGTAAAGCTTGAATGTGTGAAACGGTTTCTCTGCACAATTCCTTTAGCTTATCTTAGAATTAAACTGGGTTGGTGCTAAATTTGATAGTACCCGCTTAGAGATCAAGAATTTTGGTATAGAATCTGGAAAAAGATTTGGTTCTTTACTGAATTTGATTGATGATTTGGTTGTTTACTAAATTTGTTGTTTGCAGTGGTGACCGCTGATATGGGTGTTACGGAGACGGTAGTGGTGCTGGAGTTTGTGGTGAGGGAGAATGGAAAAAGTAAGGTAAAGGGGAGATAGAGAGAGGATAAATAACCCAAATATTTTTTTTGGAAAGAGAGAGAAGATTTTTTTTTTGGAGAAAATTCATTTTTAGAGAGAGAGTAAATATGATGGTCCACGTGGTCACCTACACAGGCTTTATGTCCTTTTTTCATAATGACGGTCTTCCCCCTCGAACTTTCTAAAGGCATCCATCGTCCATCAGCTGATGTACTGATTTTGTACGTTATTTCAAAGTTAGGTACTTCTTTGGCGCACTTTCAAACTTAGGTACTAAAGTTGTACTGGGGATAAAGTTGATGGCACAGTTTTGGGATTTGCCTTTAAAATTTATCTATTTGCGATAACCAAACATGGTTAAGTAAAGCAAAGTAGCATCATGGCATTGCCCTTCGAATGATAGAACACTATTAAGGCTCTTGTACCTATCATAGATCTTCATTTGACACTGTTAAAAAATTGTGCGGCTGGTAAAATAATATTTATATCTGCCCTATGCTCGTGTAGTTAATTATGGTAAAAGCTTATCTATCTGCAATAACAAAGTGCGGTTGATTAAAGTAAAATAGCATCATGGTATTAATCTTTCGATGATAGAAAACTATTGAGGCTCTTGGCCTCAACGCTGTTAGTTTGCTTAAACGGGTGCCAAGTTTGTATATTCAACAATGTATTTTGACTTGCTAATGTCTGATCCCATTAATATTACTATGGTTTCTTCATTGGCATGATGTGGTAAGCTAGTAGTGTTTGGTTTTTGTATAACCATGGATTTTACCATTTGTTATCTTGTCCACAGGGTTGGATACGTTATCCATCTAACTGGATTTATCCCACTTTGGCAGGACAATTCTATACCATTGGGGGGAGAGGGGTTACTTTTATCCAATACCTTTTGGAAAACAAATGACGGGCCAAGGAGAAAAGGAGAGTAGAAGGCAAAAAAAGAGTGCACCAATGGCACAATACCCATTTTGGCTGTCGCAACTGACCTTTTTCACTGATGATTGCGGATTGAGATTAATGGGTGGTCTTTTTTTCTCTTCCCCTCAAATTCCTCATCCACCACCACTACCAATTCGTCGAAAACAACCACGAATTGTTGAGGTGATTTATGGTGAAAGCCACTAACTATCTCATTCACCACCATCACTAGTCACTAATCGTTGATCGATGCAAGCACCTTGGAAAGAAGCCTTATCCATGTTGCTATAGAACCGAATTTCATGCATTTATTGAAAATGACTTGTCGAATCAGTATCACTTTTCAATAATAAGGTAATTACATTGAGATATAATAATAGGTAATTACACTCGGTTTGCAGTTACCCTTGAGATGGTAGCTGTAGTGGTCGTGGGTACTATGCTAAAGTGATCATGTTGATGGTGTTAGTGGTGGTTTCATAGTTGGTGTTGATATGGTGGTTAGGGTGCTGGCGGGTTTGTGGTTGGTATTTTGATGTTGGTTGCCGTGGTGGAGGTGGGTGTTCTAATGTGGTGGTGGGTTTGCAATTGGGGTTTGGATGATGGTTTCAATGGTCATATATTGATTGTGTTAATGATGTGGTAGTTTTGGGTAGCGGTGCTGGTGGTGGTGAAGGCAGCAAGATAATCTATCCAGCCTATATTCTTGTTTTCGTTCAAACGTGGATAGGATTTTTGGCTTATCCGCCCTATCCTACAAGATATGGTATCTGACTAATTTGCTCTTATCTTGTCATATCCCACTGAAAAATTCGGTGTGCCAAACACAGAGTATAGCTCTTTGAAGACACTAGATCATATACCATACTCCATATGTACTTTGTTTGTCTCATACTTTTACACCAAACTTTGATGTTTGTATGAATAATTAATGTAGTTTTGGTATACTCAAATCTCAACCTTAACAAGTGTTGAATTGACTGCTACTATCACTACAATCCTTATTGTCTTGATTTATTAACTAATTTATTCATAAACTTCCCTAAGGTCAAGTATTATGTTGAACGTGTATCTATGCATTAGCAAGTATATTGTCTGAGAACACACTTTTGTCTTTTAGAATTCCTAATTCACTATGCTGTAGCATATGATTTCACAAGTAAATTAAAATGTATCCCAAATCGTGCATTTGCAAAGATTCATTAGCCAATATCTTAAGAAAGGGGAAAGTCTCTGAATTTTGCTCTCTACAACACCTCTCTTCACCACTTTCCGGTTTCTGCAATACCACCCCTTTCAACTCCAACAACTAGATTCACAAATTGAAATTGTTGAGCTTTGGATTTGTTCTCTATCTACCCAAATCTTCCAACCTCTCTCTACTTTAAGTCTTCTTTCATCATACCCACCAACATTTCCACCTTGTCTTTATCACCAAGATTCATCATGTGTATTAAACCTTTCCCAGTTGACTTCATACACCCAATTAATTCGTATCCCACCAACTCAACCCAACCAAACAATGCATCTCTTTATGTTTCTGTTGCTTGTGGTTCACTTCATCACCTCTTTTATATCAACCACTTGAATTGCATGTAACTAACTGTCCAAAACCACATATCCCTTTTTTTCCTTTACTTGTCCTTATAGCATGCCACCAACTTTTCAAGTAGATGATCCACCACGCCTCCCAAATGTTGACCGAAGTAGTATAATGATACCAGTTATTTGTCACTTCTTGGTTCTGTTACTGTTCACATAATCAACAACCTCTTTTTATTCCATTTTACACTCCAGAACAAGCACAACTTCTACTAAAAAAATGGCCCTTGGAATATTAAGAGTTTTCTCCTTGTTCTTAAAACTTGGACACCACATACTATTTTTTCTCATGTGATATTTCTGTCAGTAGATCTCTAGGTAAGGGTTATCAGTATACCAAGTGATTGTTATCATCAGGATCTAGCCATCAAAATAGGAACTGTATTGGGGAAAATTCTGAATATGGATCTGTCTGAAATGAGGTGTAAATATAAGGACTACTTCAAGATTAGAGTGCATTTATTGTTGGATGAACCACTTTCTCCAACTATTTTTATTCCTCTAATGTTTCAAGTAGATCCGCATTTGATGAATTGTGATGTTAAATGGTTGGATGCATGTATGAGAGAGTTTGTCATGCATGTTATTGTTGTGGGCATATAGGGCATGGACATGATTTTTGCTCTGAATCCTTGACGGTTGCTATGGAATCCCTTCGTTGTAGAGCTGCTAGCCTAAATGGACTGGATTTTCTCCCTTCATTTGTAGCGGCAGTTGGTACCATGTTCAAGAAATTCCTTCGTGTGTATCCAAACATCAAAATTAACAGGAATTTACAGGCACTGATATTGGAAACCAGTTATGAGCCTGATCTTTGTAACTGATCAATAATATCTAGGCATTTCTTATAACTCCGGCATGTATTCAACGGAAAGCAGTACCCATTACACTTCGGTGACAGACTCATCTAAGAAAGAAGATACTGTAGCAAGCCCAGTTGTTAGGGTCACCACTGTAATTGTCCATCTGGAAAATGAATCATGTGATGATGTCACCATACAAGATGATCCTACAATGCCCACCTGGAAAAAGCTATTATAAGAAAATCTTTTGAGACCATACCCCCTGACAAAAGGCCTTTGGCCCTCTCCTCTCCACTTGTGAAAGAAACCTCTAAGCCTACCAAAAATAGGTCTTCCATAGACACCCACCTGCCATTACCTAATCCGTCAGAGACCAGCATTCCTATAATAGGTAAACTTGACCCATTTCTCTTGAACCAAGCTTTCCCAAAAGGAAAAAAAATTATGCCCCTTCGTGACCATGAGGTGGCAGGCCCACCCTTGTGCTACCCAAATCCAATTACAAGACCTGCCTCTTGCTTAGAGCTAGGCTCCTCAAAAGAACCCTCCATTTTAGGGGCAGGCCTGTTTGAGTTAATACCTAGCCTTTTCTTGGCCAGCCACTAAAAACACAAACTAAAACCGTGCTTCAAGTGGGCTTACAACAGGACAAGGCATAGCTTCACAACCCTTCTCACCTTGGTCTTCTTAATCCTAATGCATATTTTAACATCCCATCACGAAGGAACTGGAGAATCTAACCCAACTATGTCTTCTACCTTCCTGAGCCTGCCACATCAAAATTCTTTTGCACATGCTAACCTTGAGCTAAAACAAAAAAATTGGTGACCAATTGTGTAACACAACAGTGTGCGTAAAGCCAAACTTGGATGAACCCTGCCTTCTAGACTCTACTGCCGTTAATGAAAATTTGATGAAAAATCAGCTGATTATTTTGGGAATTTCACCTACGATTGTTATCCCATCCCCTATTCAAGGAAAGAACTCTGAACTTATTCAAGTGGAGGCTGTCACGCCACCATTGACAGGGAAAAATTGGCTACGCCTAATTTTGAAATCTCTTTGGATGAAAAAATGGTACAGGATATGAAATTTTCAACTGATGATCCAAAAAAAGCAAGAAGGATGCCTTAGCAGTAAATGATGATAGGCAATTTTGAGGATCAAATTCTAGCAAGAAAAGGAAGATTAGCTTTTCAAAGGATATTCATGGAGTGCCCATCCCAGTAGAGGAGTCTTTATTAACTCCATCACTGCCAATTTCTAGTCTTTTCTCGATTAAATTCTTATAAAAACCTTTATGCACTCTGGTGCTTGATAATAATCTATGTAAAGCATGTCAAAAGCATGTTACTGTCACACCATTGCCTACATTACCTGAACTGTGGCACTTTCGTAGAGGATCTATTTTCATTGCATCTAGACTTTATGACTGTATTGTTAATCATCCCTTGCGTTTAGCCTGTAAGTCTGAGATGTGTGGAGAACAAAAAAGCAAGAGAGAAGTGCTGTCAATAATGAGAATTATAGAAGAAAAACAAAGAGGAAAAGGAGAACACAAAAGAAAGAGAGGAGATGTCAAAAAATGAGATTGTTAGAAGGAAAATAAAGAGGAAAAAAATGATGGTCAATTTTTTGAGGAGTTAGATGAAAAAGGTAATCGGCTTAGTAATTGCCTGATCCCTGTTTTGTTCCATGCCTTGAGACTAGGGTTTGGAAAATTGGAAAAACAAAGGATTGGTACTAATGGATCTATTCGGAAAAAATCTTCTCCAGTGCACTATTTTCTCCTCCTTTCTACCTGTCTTGATCTTTCTTTGGGTTTCGGTGGTTATCCACTTACAACCCCAAAGAATTAAATAAAAGGTTTACGCTAGAGCTGTCGAGGCTTTAGACAACCTCGAGCAGCTTATGTGGCCATATGCTTTGCCTGATATGTAAATCTAGACTTTATCTTTCTTACAAAGACTAAGACAATGTTTGCTTTGGTTGGTACAAAATTCAATAGACTAGGCTTTTCATCTTTCACAGGTATTGATTCTAATGGATATAAAGGAGGAATTTTTTGGCTGAGTCAGTACTATACACGGAGAAGAATATTTTAGTCATCATGGCGTCCTATAGAGAAGGCCCCACATGGATAGCAGGGTTTATCTCCGAGCATCCTACTTTGACTAAAAGGCAAGCTACTTGGAAGCAGTTCTCAAAAATATGGAGGGGGTTCTCAAAAATATGGAGGGGCCACTAATCTTGTTGGGAGATTTCAACCAAGTGCTCCACTCAGGTGAAAAAGATGGGTTGCACTCTAATGAGTATCCTAGTCACGCTTGATTACAAAATTTCATGTTTAAATTAGGTATTTGCGAGCTGGCTTGGATTAGCCCACCATTCATGTGGACCAATAATCGATAAGGACCACATTGTACTTTTGAGAAATTGGACAAAGGATATGCGGATCCAAGCTGGATGTCACTTTTCCCTCAATCTAGTATCCAGAACAAAGGATTCATGGATCTAATCATGCTCCCATCATGTTTCATTCCGGTCAGGATCTCTCTAGACATCATAAACCATTCCCTTTTGAAGCCATGTGACTTCATCATCCTCAATGCCTTAAATCAATTCAAGAAATCTGGAAGCTACTACTATTTGGATCACCTTTGTTTCAGACAATGTCTAGAGGAAGACTGATAGCTAGAGCTTTGGGAATTGGAATAGAAAATCATTTGGTTTTCTAGCAGAGGAAATTGAAGCTAGAAAAAAAAAAGAACTCCTTTGAGCCCAACACAACCTTTTAGATACTAACGCGGGGGGACCTATTCTTCCATAAATCTAAGCATCTGAACTGGCTACTGGATTGTGAGGAGATCCATTGGGCTCAAAAATCTGGTGAAAGATGGTTGAAACTAGGAGATAGGAATACTAAGTTTTTTCACGCTGCAACCATGGTGCAAAGAAATAAAAACTCTATTCATACCATCATTAGCAGTCAAGGAGCAACCTTAGTAGATCAGATAGCCATCAAAGCCTGCTTTCAAAAGCATTTTATGGATCTTTTGCAAGGAACTTCACAGGCTATAAATTGCCAGAGCTACAATTCTAGCGAAGTCATCACCATAAGTATTCCACAAGACCAGTACAATCACTTAAACCAACCTTTTCAGGCTTTTGAGGTTTGGTTAGCCATTTCAAATCTCCCTCCACTTAAAGTTCTTGGGCAAGATGGCTTCCCAACGGTTCTTTTATCAAAAATCTTAGAAGTTCGTTGGTAAAGAGGTTACCCAGGCAATGCTTTCCTTTCTACAGTCTGGTCATATGCTCAAAGAATCAAATAGTACTTTTATTGCTATCATACTAAAAAAGGAAAGCCCTACATCACTCGGAGATTGTATGCCGATTAGCTTGTGCAATACAATCTATACAATTATTGCTTGCACTTTGGTTAATGGGCTCAGACCGGCAATGAGATCCCTAATCTCGCCATTTCAAAATGCATTTATCCCTGGAAGCAAAATCTGGGACAATATTCTTATGGCCCAAGAACTGACAAATTACATTAGATTGAAGAGATCTGGAGTTAGGGCTTTTTGCTCACTGAAAATGGATATGAGCAAATCATATGATCGCATTAGTTGGGGATTTCTTTGAGCAGTATTGATCAAATTTGGTTTTCTGACGCACTTCGTCCATCTTATTGTGGAGTGTGTCAAAACCGTACCCTACTTAATGGTCATAAATGGGGAACAAATACAAAGATTTGAGCCGACTTGTGGACTCAGGCAAGGAGATCGGTTGTCCCCTTACCTGTTCATCCTGTGTACGGAAGTACTCTTAGCAAATCTTTCGAGAGCTCGGGAATTGGGAGGAATTTGAGGAATTAAACTTGGTTCACATAGCCCGTCAGTCAATCATCTATTCCTTGCTGACAATTCTATCCTACTCCTTAGGATTGCCCTGCTGGGATACAAACTTAATAAATTTTTGCTGAGCAATTATTGTGAACAATCAGAGCAACTGATTAACCTAAACAAGTCCGCTATTTTTCCAGTCCCAATATTTCCAATAATTTGATGTCCTTTGTGATCTCCACGTTGGGTATATCCAAGAGCGACAGATTTGGGAAATATTTGGATACCAATTTGGATATTGTCATCCATAGGAAAGACTCTTTCAGAGAGCGTATCCTTAAGGTTCAAAACAAATGTGCGGGTTAGAAAAGCCTTTCACTAAACAAAGCTTGCAGGAAAACACTCATCACATCAATATTCTCGTCACCCCTGACCTATCATATGCAGGTCTTCAACTTTCCAAAATATGTTTGCACGAAATTGGATAGGATATTCAACAATTGCTTCTGGGGGAGCAAATAAGGACAAGGCTCTTCATCTTGTGAATTGGTTCACATTGTGTGGACCAAAAATGAAAGGAGGGTTGGGTTTAAAAAATCGGATGTTTTCCATTCTGCTCTTCTAGCCAAAACCACCTAGTCTTTCATTTAAGATCCTCACTCATTACTAAGCCAAATCTTGCGGGCTAAATACTGTGCAAGGAAAATTTTTGCGGAAATCAACCTACAAGAAATACTTCGTGGGCGTGGAAGGGTATTCTGCACATGGTAGAGATTGTCATATCCCCAAACTACAGTGGCAAATTGGTACTGGTCCGAATATACAAATATTGGAGGACTTCTGGCTCAGAGATACCCCGCCATCAGTCGTACAAGATATAACATATCCGACTCATCAATCACTACAGTGGTTGATCTGAAACATAACTGATAGTGGAATATTCAAATGCTGAGGGACAACGTTCCAGACAGTATCTGCACTATCATCAAAAGAAACCATATCTCTTTGCGTGAATATCTGGATAAACTTACCTAAAACCATACCCCATCCAATTATTACTTAGTAAGATCTGGTTATCAGGTACTGCATGATAGATAAGCTAGAAAAATCGAGGAAGTCAGACCTAATTACAATCCAAGGCAACATATACCTTCAAAAACTTGGGGACGAGTGTTAAAACTATGATTGGCCCATAAAATTTAATTAGTACTCTGGCAAGTTCTAATGCGAAGAATATCATATGCAAAGGCTTTCAAAGGTAGGTTTTAGTAACTGTACAGATTACTGTTTTTGCCAAATGGAGACCATTGACTATCTCTTCCTCAAATGTCTTGGTGTACGTGCGTTGTGGCTTAGGTTGGACTTATGAATTCAAATGCAACCACCTTTGCCATCATTTATTGAGTGGCTCATTGCCTAAATCAATACAGGCAATGCTCCCACCAAACAAAGATTCGAAGTAACCACAACTATATTTATTACACTTTGGCAAATATGGTTACATAGGAATGAGGTCATATTTGCATAAGAATGAGGTCATATTTGCAGGTATCATCTTTGATCCCATGACCATCATCGGAAAAGTTCATGCTCAAGTAAAAACTACATGGAAAGCATTCTTGGTTCTCACAATAAAAAGTATGAAGCTCGGAAGACAAAGGCATCCGCCAAGGACAACATCCTACGCTAAAGCATCTTATAACCTCCATTCGAATATGTGTTTCTATCAATGCCACTTAACATGTTTTGTTTATACATGATCTCATTTTCAGCAGCAAAGAGAGCGATCAGGCTTTGTCATTTGCATATCGAAACCTCTAGGAAATCGATCGGGCTCATGTGCATTTTCATATTATTCACAAGATCCTTTCATTTCACAAGCGCTAGCAGTGCTGAAAACACTACAGTGGGCAAAAAAACAATATCATTTGAAACATATTATCCTTTATACTAATTCTGAAAATTTGCTTGCACAGATTAAGGTATTGGAAGAGATTAATGCAATAACTGCACCAATCATGTACGATATGTGCTTGACTAGCGCCTATTTTCACCACTGTCGGATATTAGTACAAAGCAAACAACTGCTGACTGAAGTTACTGGACTTGCCCTTTTGCTTGCATGGCTAGATCGGAAGTCTCTATGACATGGAATCATGGACTATATTATTTTAAATCTAATCATCTAAACATGGACAATGCTTAGCTTCCGTATGTTAATGTCCGTAAAATATTGTTGTTCTCCTTCCATTATGTTAAATGTCTGTAAAATAGTATAGTATTCCTTTGTATAACCGAGACGACTTGTTAAATATAATATATTTCTCCTCTTAACCAAAAAAAAAACATTATGTTGCCTTAGTTGGTTTTCTTTTGGTCGAAACTCGGCACGTGCGATAGGTGGTCTGGGCTTGACTGAAGATTAGGCAACCTTTCGATGGAGATTCCCATGAGGCAGGTTAGTGAGGCAGCTTTGGGGTTTATTGGGGCTTGGCAGTGGAATGGTGGCCTGAGAAGATGGGGAATCCGACACCGGCGAGGGGGCACTGGGTTCGAGGTGAGCTGCACCTATATGGCGACTGTCAGGTCTGCTAGTGGGTGGCTGGCAATGCATAGTGTATTTGTTTAATTTTGTTTGGTTGTTTTCTTTTAGTCTTCTAGTTTGTTTGTGTTGTAATTTTTAGGTTTTTTTGCTTTGATTGATTTTATTTGTAACCGTATGTCTCGGCATGTTACGATAAATCAGGCTGAAGTGTAAGATATACTCTGCTTTAGTCTAATTGTACTTTGTTTCGGGCATATAGATTAGTTGTTTGTTTAGTGTTTTTGATAGCGTTTAATGTTGTCTTTATGTCTATAATATAGTTGCTCTGGTCGGGACGACTTGTATAACCTTTTACTGATAATATATTTCTCCTCTTAACCAAAAACAAAACATGCAATTTTCATAATTTCAAAGAAGTAAAAAGCAAAAGAAACTGATTTTCAAATATTAATTCATGACCAAAAAAATTCGAAAGTAAATATTACAACCATGTAATCTCATCCGTTAAACCAATCTCAACCACCCACACGAACATCGGCCACGGCTACCCCAACCACTTATTAAACAACGAAAAAGATTGGGTACCCTAAATCGCACATCCATATGGATAACCAACACAAAAAATTCTAGAGTTCTTTCACCATCTCCTTTACAAACCCCTGAATGGTCATCACCAGCCACACCGCAATCCCCCACTTGACATTTTTGTGGCTTAACCGCCAACTAACCAATTAAACCACCCTGACACCATCAAAACCATCTCTGAGTCCAAGCAATCTATTCTAACTCCCATAAAGTAATATCTTTGGGGTAAATTACATTAAACACCCCTGAGGTTTTACGTAATTACACTCCACTACCGCGATCTTTAAAAATTACACTCAGCTCAAAAAGTATCTTTTTCTCTTACGGTGTTAATGGTGCAATGCGAAAAGACATGAATGCCCCTCAGACTATTTTCTTGGAATTTTGGAGGAAAACTTTACTCGATCTCTCTCTCTCCCTTCCCCCACCCTGCCACCGCCAGCCCGACCACCACCCCTCCGATCGCCCCTACCACATGAACCCGATAAAGAAGGTCATCGATACGCACAGCATCAGCGCCAGTGAAATCCCCAGCAACAGCGACTCGAATCCAGCCAACGTCGTCAGCTGCAGGAAAAATTAGGAGCTGATGATTTAGGGTGTAGGTTTTTTTGCCGTCAGAGTTGGTCTGTGGTTGCTGCCGTGGGTTAGAGTTGGACGGTGAGTCTAGGGCAAGGCTTTTCTACTAGGGTTTTTTTGTTTCCCCCTTCCCCTAGAAAGGTTGGCTGGGTTTGATTGCCGATTGTTAGTTGTGATTTTAGGTGGTTTCGATCTAGATTCTGTCGGTAAGGGGCCTAAGTGTTCGTGCAGGTTTTCGATTGAAAGTAATTTCCTCCGATTAAAGTTGTTTGGGAGGGTCCTAGGGTTGATCTTGCTCCCGATTGAAGATGGTGTGGTCTGGTAACGCCGATGTGTCGTCTGGTGATTCCGATGGTGGTTGATCGGCTGTTGTGAAGGGCTTCTGGGGTTATCAGGGGACAGGCAATGATGATATGGCCGAAAAAAGTGGGTTAATGGTGCCGGAGTGGATACCGTAGATCGAGGTACAGTTGTGATGAAGGTGACACATGTCAGGAACTTGGCTAGTGGCTGCAGTGTGCTGGTTTTGGAAAAATTGGGAGCTAGGGTTCTGGAAGAGGGATTGAAAGGTGGAGAAAGAAGGTCAAAACCCTAAATTTTAAATTAGGGGTTTTCAAAACAAATTTAGGGTTTGAAATCTTTCACTCCCTCAAGAGTATTTTGGGGATGAAAATTGCATAAAATAATGTGTCAGGAAATCTTTTCACAGAATTAAGTCTACCGTTAAATGTGTGTAGTTATGTGTAATGCGGGTACAAACCTCGTGGGGTAGGAATGTAATTTTTAAAGATAGTGGTAATAGAGTGTAATTAAGTAAAACCTCAGGGTGTTTAATGTAATTTACCCATATCTTTAAGGTTGTTTGAAACTGTTGCCTCATGTTGATTATAAAAAATAAAAAAAAAAAGTGAACGATTGAGCCCCAGCTTCACAAAACCTAAGTAGTTCACCACCCAATACACCCATCCAGCTGAAGTGCTTCCTCGATCAGACCGCTTAAACCGATAAAGGTGCAAAATTGAACTTTGAAGGGGACTTCTTAATTTTGGTACACACTTCTTAGCCATTTCAGTAACAACATGCCTCTTTAACTCGAGCATATGACCCAAGGAAGGTATACGTTTACTACGCAGCGCCAAGATAGAAAACATGATCCATCGCTAGCTTTTAGCAAATACAGATCAAGCACATGTAATGAGATGCTTCCATTTTAAATTCCTCACACTCTCTATCCTATTTATGTACAACACCTACGACCTAGGTATGATTCAAGCACATGACCCAAGTAAAACACGAAAACCACCCAACAAAGAGGGGTCATATTTACATAGCTGCTGGCAGTAGTGTGTTCAATATCCACATATCTCAAGCAGTCTACCGCCACCCATAGTGTATTCTTGAAATTTTGAATTCTGAACTGCAGCATGTTATGTCCGTTGCTTTTGGAGCTGTCAAGCGATATATTCACCAACAGTAGGGTTTAACTTGCAGCGACGTAAACAAAGAAGTTGCTTAAATCTAATGTGAGGAATAACACAAGTAAAACATAAGACTTACTGCTGCAGCAGCTCGTACATTCTGCATGGCAAAAAGAGGAAATCCAGTCAATCAGTGCTCTGTCATCTTATTTGCTTTTTCCTAGTGAAGTTCTTTATCAAGACACTATCAGAAAAAGTTAATGGGAGTTCTTCCTGGGCTACTTCTCTTTGATCAGACCAGCCCTCCCAACCGTGCTCATGCTTGGAGCTGCCATCTTTAGGTTCATCAGGTGTATCTCGGTACAAATGTTTCAGTATAAAAAGGGCAGTATCATAATCTCTCCAATAGTTTCTGCAAAAATTGACCAGTCAGAAACGAGCACAGCAGTCATATCGCAACATGCAGATCAAGCTACTATCATTGCAACTAATACTTTTATCTATTGCCGAGATTAAAGAAACAAACTAGAATGTGATTATTTAAAACTTGATGTTCCAACAAGCTGAAGTCATATGAGTTTTATGGTATGCAAAGGCGTTGCAGTACCATGAAATCATGAAAGCAACTCAACATTGACATGGCATCGATGCCATATGACCATGAACTTCTTTCTTAGAACATGAGCCTGATATATATGCATAGAAGACCTCATAAACTAATTAAACAATTACCAACCCCTTATAATGAGTTTACTGACAATAAAACATTATTCAGAATCAGGCAAAAGACTGGGTGCGCTGAGATGACAAATAGATAATTATGGTGACCAGCAAGAAAACGCTGCAGATTTAATAGGTAGTACATAGAAGCTAGTAAAGAAAGGGCATGGTCTGAAAAAGCAGAAGCTAAAACGTAGTGCAGCTGGTAAAATCAGATGTACATCAGGCCTATGCTAGTATGGTTAATTATAGTAAAAATCTATCTATGTGCAATTAAAAAACATGGTTGATTAAAGTAAAATAGCATCATGGCATTGAGCTTCTGATGAAAGAAAAGTATTGAGGCATAATAGATCTTCATTTGACACTGCTCAAACATAGGCCACTAGTTTATATTAAAGTTATGACTACAGGACTAATTTTCAGTAGCTTTTGATTATTAACATCATAGCCACGACTATGATAGGAAACAAAAAAAAGGTTCCCGAATCGGACATCCATCTACAAACACTTATCACCTAGTGCGAGGCTTGCTTAACCTTGTTTAAAGGACCCCTAGTTCCTGCTTAGATAGGATCATGCTGCTTCATGTGGAAACTACATGGAGCATAGTGTTCTCCGACCACAAACCCAAGCAAATAGATGGTACACCTTCGTGTGATACATTAAAATTGCTTCTTAGTGTTCTACAGAAGGAAAAAAACGGTTACCCATTGTTTCAAAGCATCATATACTTCATCCATTTGGATATGTACCAGAAATGTAAAGTTTGGCTCATAAGGTACCAGCTATGTTACATGGACTTGGTACAAGCGTCTAAGTCGGATACGTGTTCAAGTGTCGGATCCGTCTAATTTTTAAAACCCAAGACATGGGGACACAGCAAAATATTCCTATCTCTTGTTACTTTTTAATTATTCCTTAATTACCATGGTGCTTTATGTGACGCATATTGTCTTACTTTGAAAATTATATCATCTCAAAGCAATAATGTACTAAAATAAACACTATAAGATAGTATTTTTTTGGGCATATCCTATGAGATGTGTCGGGCGCATATCCCATACCCACGTCTAAGTGTCAAGTGTCCGACACGGGTACTTCACGCATTTTGAAGAGTCCATGTAACATTACCAGAAATGTGAATTTTGGCTCATTAGGTACCCATGTTCAATAATTGATTAGCCTTGGCATGCTCAACCTTGCTCGACAGCACATACCACACTTACAGTAAATGACCACTTCATCAAGTTGGTACCTCCACCTTCATGGAAGCACACTACTATTGCTCATGAGTTTGAATGCCAGATCTTATCTTGTTATCACAAAACTTCTAAAGCCATGTATATGGAAGTAGACTAGCACTCGCACAAGGAATAATTCCTTTATCAAGCTTTCATGAAAAGCTTCTACTTTCCTATTCAAGCAAATTGAACATCCTATATGTGGACAGAAAAGTATTGCTCCTAGCATCTTGACAGAAACATAGCCCTGTCTTACCTGTAGGCTCTGTAGCATAATTTCACTGGACAAAGAAGAAATTGGGTGGCATATCAATAGACTTCCTCATAGCGAAATTGTGGCATAAATGATTGCACCCATAACATATGCTAATAGACGACAGGATTTTTTCCTGGCACCAAAATTTTCTCAATAGAAGAGTAACTATATAGCAATTGACAAACAAGTGTATAAATTCATTTTCCAATTTTCAAAGTCAGCTGATACTTGCGTATTTTCTCCAATAGTTCATATGTATGGATGCTTATTTTCTAGTTTCCAAAGTACAGAGCTGACACTTACGTATGTGCTCCAATGGCTGATATGTAAGGATGCTGAAATGTTTTATCCTGCATCAGGGAAAAATCTAGAGTAACTATCCACGATGATAGAGAATGTGCTTTCCTCATTGGTCCATTGGACACTGAGGATATATGACGATAATCATGCCAACAAGCAAAGCCAAACAAGTTTTTCACATGAAGCACGCATTCAGTACTAATAAGTGAAAATAAGGGTCACTTGTACTAAATTTCGAATTGTTTTATAAGTTTTTAATAATCAAGTTCTAATGAAAAACTTTACAAAAGATTGGACATGATCTCTGGAAGTGTCGAGGGGTCCTTGGGTTGGTCATACAGGGAGTTTTTACTAGTCAGTCTAGAATAATCTTGGTTCCGCAGAGTCAACTATTGTTACTTTTATGTCCTCGACTCCGCCATTAATTATTACCAAAAAAGTTTCTTAAACAAGGACAACACATCCTCGAGATTAATCGTCTCACCTTTTGACCTCAAGATTAACTCCAAGCACATTATTAACCTCTATTCAAAAATTTCTATTTAACATTGTCTTAGAATTTCTTAATGCTAAATAACTCCAATTAGAGCCAATTTCAACACCCTGCTGCAAAATATTCTTCAGATTTTCGATCCTGTAGGGAACCCTCAAATTAACAAACCAACCACAACCCCACTCGTAAGTGCATTAAACTCATCGTGTGTTGGAAGCTTAGTTGCACAAAGTGGAAGCAGGGGGGAGAGGAGTGGGAAAGGGGACGGGGGAGCGTAAGCACCAAGAAGAATCTGAGGTTGGGAGCGGCTTGAATAAATAAATGCGTAAACATAGCTAGGAACAACAGACAAGGAGGCTTGAAGGACTTGAAGGAGGAGAGAAACAAGGAATTGAGTTGAAAAGGCTTGATTTTCAGGTATTCTCTCACTTGTTCCATGTATCTCTATCTAGCTAACGGGATCGAGTTCCCATATTAGCTTGAGATGAGATCCCATGGAGCTCCTAACTTGGGATCGCAAAAGCGAGTTTCTGAGAGAGATACGTCACCTTATTAGTAGTTTCCTGCAACTAAGGTCGGAAGTCACATGTAAATCTCCAAAGTCTGACATTTTACAAAGAAGAACAGAAGGACACTAGAGATAAAATTTGCTCGAGTACCAGCTACTGAAGCTTTTTGGTTACATATTGCATTCTTACATATGAACTGGAATGGGAGCTACCAAAAACCTTTGGGCCATGGGGAAATATGCATGTACGGAACACCAAGACAGGAAGAAACATCACACAGCCTTTGAGGGAGTAGCACTATTGTTTTCCAAAAAGAAAAACAAGACGATTAGACGACTGTACAAAGGTAGCAGTTTCCACGTGAGTAAATGTTGGAATTCATAGGTGAAACCTCTGAAATCCTACATCTAAACTTAGATGAAGAATGAGACACTTTATACGGAATTGCTTCCCAACATGTATATTGCCTGACCATACTATCAAGACCTTAAGGATATGAAGGTATTATTTCAGAGTCGAGGGTTCCTATTTCCTCTCAACAATAGATTAACCTAATCACTCTCTTTATCACCCCTAATTAAGCTAGCAAGCTAAAGCTTAGGAAAAAAATGCTAGTGACACTCACGAATTGGTACCTTGCACCGAACCTAGCACAAAATCCTGCTCCCACCCAACACCTACTATGGCACTCCCCACTATGGAAGCTCGCATCCGCTTCTGCTCTGCCTCATGCTCCCGCCCTCCTCTCACGCTTTGCCAACTAAGAACAAAATTGAATGAAAATCGCCAGGAAAGCAGAATGCAAGTAGATCAATGAGTGCAGGGGAAATTGCATGAAGATCGCCAGGAAAGCAGAAAATAAAGAGATCAATGAGCATTTGTTCCTTACCAAGATACAACATTGTCTTTGTTGCACTCGAAGGACAAGAATTAATGCCGATCCAAACGAAAGTTTGATATCCTAGAACATGAGGCTAAAATTAAGTCCGTCACAATATGACAACTGGACCCTCAGGCTCGCATTTAGTTTGATGCGGGGAAGATGGCAAAGAGCATACCAACATCGTATTCTAAGAATCTTTGCAGCCAAACGTTTCCGAAATTGATCAGATTCCGTCAGGAATGTCTATAATACTAATGTGTAACAAGCATGTTAAAATTTTCTCCTTGTCTCCTCTCTTGCTTCTCTGACCAACTCCCCCTAATGCCAAACCCCTTAATTCTTATGCGCTTTCCATTCAGAGCCAACAGGGGCCCAGCTGCAGGCTGCCAGTGTGTATATTTCCTAGAATGTCCAGATCAGTTGTTTAGGAACCATCTAACTAAGGAGCTACAAGTCAACAGCTTAATGTCACGGACTCATTGTGAAAGTGCCTAGCACAGAGGTGCACTAGAGGACATAGGCATTGGACAAGAAATGTACTTGCCATGTAATGCACAGCCTAACGCATTGGGCTTTGCACAGACGTTAACATCACCAGACAGAAGGAGGATCTATTAGGAAAATGGAATGGGGCCTCATTTTAGCTGCATGAGAATGTCCTAGGTCCGTGACAAGCGGTATCAGACCAAAATTTGTTCTGGAATATTAGACCATTGAGACCTCCCCGATGGTGAGTGCCAGGGGGTGTGCGAGGAAGTCACAAAGAGCCACTGTAGCATGCAGGGTGGGACTTGGGGGAGTTGTTTCATCTCCTTTGCAAGGGTGCCAGGGATTAGCTGTGGTAGCTGTTACGGACTCCTTGTTTAGGCACCTAGAGCAAGGGTGCGCATGGGGATATAGGCGTTGGACCACCCAACGGGCCTGGCATGTAATGGCACAGCCTAATGAGCTGGGCTTTGCACCAACGTAGCATCGCCCAGACACTGCGGGGATCTATTTTGGAAAAGGGCCTGGCGGCCACATTTAGGCATAGCTGGTTGTATTTGCATGAGAATGTCCCGGGCTTGTGACACGAAGTCCCATTTTAAGGCCACCATGAAACTTAATAACACAACCTTGCTAAACTTCTGATGAGTCAAACCACCACAGCTTTACTTGGCAGGAAAAACTCAGTAATGGTCAAGTGACACACTGTATTGCCCCACGAACCTTCTCCCCGAGGTCTTAAGTTTTGAAACTCAAGAACCATCTTCCTATTGTCTTCAGTTTTGGACATGTCACCAGAGAAAGAAAACATCCGAGTCACAGCCACTTAACCTTCATGATCTATGTCAATCAGTCTACATCTCCTACTCAACAGAGGAAATTGAGAAAGAGAAACCTGATGAGGGGTGTATTATCATAGGCCAAAGCTGCAGACTTACTCTAGAGGGCCAAGAACATTTTGTTTTAACTGAATTTCTGTTACAACTTAGCATTTACAACAGTAAGCAAAAAAGTAACAGGTTTCTCCAAAACAACAATGGAGAACTCTGAAGTATTGAACATGACTATTAGATACCACTTGCAATTGCATTTCATTTCATTTGGATCCAGATCAACATACTAGACGGATATTCTTTCGTATTTCTTCTTTCTCTTCTTTATCCTGTTCATTTCACTTTTTTGTCAGCATTGATTACATTTTACACATGCGTTCACGGACATAGAGAACTAAGCATGGAGAAACAGTTACAAGAGTCCGACACCAAAATCAAAGCAGAGCTTAACTTGTAGATTATTGCACAGATTGAAAATACTGATCTCAGTGTGGGTTGGTCCAATTTGTGCAAGAAACTGGATTAGTACAGAACATTTTCCAAGTTTCTTTTTGAGCTAAAGAGAGTGATTAATATCAATCCATGCAGAACTAAGAAATCGCCTTGATATCCTCATGTAGGTAATTTGTTGTGACTTTCTAAGGGTTTTCCCAGGTTTCATATATGTATCAGTTATTCATGCAACTTTATGAGACACGTGGCAAATTAAACGAAAGCATCTTCTGAACTGTGATATAGAGTAACACATGAATCCAGATTCCAAAACTAACATAGAAAATGACCAAGGTCTATGCATAGCCAACATAGGAAATAATTATAGATCGCCACCGAAATTCCTTAAAGTAAAGCAGACAACATGGCATGAATCGGTGATGAGCAGAGCTTAAAAATAAGATCCATACCTTGCAATAACACAGCTACAGTATTAAGAGAAAGACAATCCTTCAACTCATTCTTAGTGTCATTCCAAAGGGAAGTTCACCAACATTTACAATGTTAAGTAAAAATTAAGAAACAGTAGAAGGACAAGGATGAACAACACCAGAACAAAAAGTAAGCAAGACATTGGATACAAAAGAATGGGTCATATCCAGTATTTTAGTACCATAGGTTTGACTAATATACCAGTCATGTTAGACTGGGAAAGGTACGAGTACATACTTGAAGCACATGATCAATTCGACCACCTTCACTCCCCGTTAATCTTTCCAACATAATTGAACCATATGATCTTTCTTCTTTTTTTTCAGAATTTTCAAATGCTTCTGCAAGATTATATACGATTATGACATAAAAAGATTGAATTGTAGCAAGAGGAGAGGGTCAGAGGAAAATATTATGGAAATAGTACACATGAAATAAAAAAGGAAGATGCAAACAGAAAGGAGATTATTTTATGTGCGTACCATCCAGTCTATCATTGTTTCTCGATTGACAGAGGGTGAGCACCTTAACCTATTCATAGACCATACAGTCAGAACTCACTGCTAACTTCATAATGTGGGAAATCGTTATGCAATGACGCACTATCAAACTAAATAGAAGGACAGCGGAAAGCAGGCCAACAGTCAAGTTTCGTTCGCCTTGTAGTTAGAAGTTGTGAGATCATGCCGTAAGTAGTGTTGATTAACTGACTCCATCTAAGAGCCAAACTGGATATGCACAAGCTCAACAAAGCATGCTATGCATGAAAAATGATAATTGAAATATCATATGGGCAACTTGTCTCTGTTTATTAGTAATATGTATCTCGTTGAATGACCTATAAGACTGCAGAGTCCACATGCCAAGTATAATGACCAATCCAGTATGAAACCCATCTGGTTTGTTTAACAAATACACGTGCCTTTAGTTATAAAAATAACACTTGTATTACCTGTCGTCTACTTCGTTGCCGAAAAGTTTAAAACCATACAGTATAAGCTGGCTTTACTGCCATCCTTTATATAATCTTCCCTTTCTGAAGTTGCCATCGTGTAAAAGCTTTTGTAGTCAAAGAGTGGAACTAACAATGTGCGTAAAGGCAACATTTATGAGATGCAGCTGGTATAAGGTGTTTAAGAACAAAGGAATATGTTGAGCTTCAAATGGAAGGTAAAGCAGGAAAACAATCTATTAAAAGCCATAATGAAGGAGGGAGCCCTCATAGCATCCAGATTTTACTGTGCACTTTAAGAATGAAATGCATGCATAGCCCTTCTTGTTCAGTACATATACGTGGCAAAATAATCATCAGAGTATGCCTAGGTTAAGAGTTATTTAGCTCAATAACCGAGTGAATGATAAAAAGAGGACAGCAATAATAGATTAAACTCAAGGAAGTAAAGTCATTCCCAACCTTTACAGAGCTTATATGATCAATTATGGCCTGAGAACGTGAAGCAAAATCTTCGGCAAACTCCTGCACCACATAGTATGAGCACTCAAGGGGGGATGAAGCTTAAACCACAAGTAAACGATCGTTGCCTGGCCATACCTTAAGTCCTATATGCAACCTTTTTCCACCTCTGTGATAGGGGATAACAACAGGGGTTTTATTAATATAGTCTCTACAGATGAGCGGTTCTATTCTGTGAGAAACCAAAAGGGATTCAGGTAAGGTACAACTTGAGAAAAAAATTGCAGAAATAAGACAGCATTAAGAATGAGAATACAAACTTCTACATATTAAGAAATAGAAAGAATGTACTACTTGCAAGCATTACAGGAGGTCCTGAGATGTGTGTGTTAAAAAGAGGAGCCAATTTAAACTCTCATAGTAATAAGTGCCCAAGAGAGGGCGGATTGAGATGTGTGTGTGCACGTGAGTGTGTGCATGTACAATTAATGGCTGCAAACTATACAAAAAAAACTACTAAAAACTTCATTTACAAGTCATATCTTTACGGATTCTGCCATAATCATTTCAGATTAACAGTCTAGCTAGGAGTCCTGGTGATTCTATCTTGAAAACGGATGACTAAGGTTATTATTTAATTCACCACATTAGGATACTGCATAAAGAACAAAGATTTAAAAGGAAGAAATAGTCAGATGTACACACGTGAAGGATTAAGAAACGACAAATAAACAGGTGTACACAGATGAAGTTGTGATGCCAAGGAAAGTGGGTTCGCAGTCGACGTGGAGGTGCCACAAGGAATGCAGTCCGAGTCAGATGCCAAGTGTGATGATGTGGGGTACAGCAAGGGCAGAGACCAAGGGCTTCCCAAACAGAGCCTGAGGGTGGCAGTGCTGCGAGGGCGATGGCGCAGGGTGAATACACGACGACAGTCACAGTCCGATGCTTAGGTCCAGAGTCAGGGTCCTGTATGTTTCTCTCTCTAGGATTCTAGAGTGAGAAAGTGAAAATGTCAGAGTTCCGTGAATCTGAAAATCTAAAGTCCTCCAAATGAATTCTCAAGACCTCTACTTATAGAGGTTGAGATGATGATGTCATTAACCGACACATGGCGCTCCCCTGGAGTGACACGTCACCGAGGGGTCCACAGCTGCCGGTGCTCCACCGACTGTCGAATCGCATATTCACCCGGCCTGCCCCGCACAGCGTCGCTCTGTCTGTCTGGAAAGACTGGCTCCAACAGCGTCGGTATGGCCAGAGAACCCCCTGATCTAGCCACCAATCCAAGCCCTTGCAAAGTCCCAGAGGCCTGGCAGCAGTGGGGAAGACCCGATGCCCAGCTGCCAGGTGGACTAGGCGCAATGCCCTCCGAAGACCTGCTCCCGTCTCGAAGTGACCCGGGGGTCATAGTCCCTAGGGGTGCCGACGCGAGCCCCGAGTGCCGGAGCACGTAGGCCAGTCACGAAGGCACCCTGACGGAGATAGTGTCCCGAAGGAGTCGCCTATCCCGCTGCGAAGGGTCCTCGTGTCGGAGCACTACGAACGGAGCCCCCCGGAATGAAAACGGCGATAGCTTTATGGTAACGAGCCTATCCCACTGCAAGGGGTCCTAGTGCCAGAGCACTACGAGCGGAGCCCCCCGGAATGAAGACGGCAATGGCTTTGTGGTAACGAGCCCATCCCGCAGCGAGGGGTCCTCGTGCCGGAGCACTACGAGCAGAGTCCCACGAAATGAAGACGGCGATAGCTTTGTGGTAATGAGCCTATCCTGTGGCGGCGATGGCTTTGTGATAATGAGCTCATCCCGCTGCGAGGGGTCCTCGTGCCGGAGCACTACGAGCGGAGCCCCCTAGAATGAAGACGGCAATAGCTTTGTGGTAACGAGCCTATCCCGTGGCGGCGATGACTTTGTGGTAACGAGCCCATCCTGCTGTGAGGGGTCCTCGTGCCGGAGCACTACGAACGGAGCCCCTCGGAATGAAGACGGCGATAGCTTTATGGTAACGAGCCTATCCCGTGGCGGCGATGGTTTTGTGGTAACGAGCCCATCCCGATGCGAGGAGTTCTCGTGCCGAAGCACTACGAACGGAGCCCCTCGGAATGAAGACGGCGATAGCTTTGTGGTAACGAGCATATCCCGTGGCGGCGATGGCTTTGTGGTAACGAGTCCATCTCGCTGCGAGGAGTCCTCGTGCCAGAGCCCCCGGAATGCTGCACACTCCGGAGAGTGGGTCGAAGCATGTTCCACGGCTATGGCGGGGGCGCATGGTGTGGTAAATAAGTGTGATGCCCGAAGGCCAGTAACATAATTGTGGTGCATGGGCGCGGCGACGACCGTCGCGAGACCATACCTGGTAACGGGGGCACATGTCATGGAAGTGGGGCATAGGAACGGCGACGACCGTAGCGAGACCATACCTAGTGCCGGGGCATGTCATGGAAATGGCACACGAGTGCGGTGCAGTGTGTATGGTGCCCAGGGGCACGGCATTGTGAAAGAGAGCCTGAGGGCACGGCTTAGCGACTCGGCGCATGGGCGCGGCGGAGTAAGGTGCCGGGGGCACGTCTGTTAGCGGCGCGGCGCATGGGCGCGGCAGAGTGCGTATGGTGCCAAAGGGCACTAAAGTGTGACAAAGAGCCAGAGGGCGAGGCTGTATCAGTGGCGCGGCGCATGGACGCGGCAGAGTGAGTAAGGTGCCGGGGGCACGGTGTGACGTCTGAGCGACGGGAATCGCAGAGTGAGTTCCGGGCGAAGGGGGTCGCGGAGTGGCGTCCGGTCGACGGGGGTCGCGGAATTTCGTCTGGGCGACGGGGGTCGTGTAGTGACTTCCGGGCTATGGGGGTCGCGGAGTGACGTCCGGGAGACGGGGGTCCCGCGGGGGTCGTGGAGTGACGTCCGGGCGACGGGGTGGTGGAGTGACGTCCGGGCGACGGGGTCGCAGAGTGATGTCTTGGGGACCGGGGTCCCTGAGTGACTTCCGGGCGACGGGGGTCGCAGAGTGACGTTCTAGCGACGGGGGTCGCGGAGTGACATCCGGCCTCTTGAAGAGTAGCAAAGATGCTAAGTATGGAAGCCAAAGGCTTGGCCCTTTGGGGGAAGGCCAAGGCCAACCCCAGAGGAAGGCCGAGGCCGACCCCAAGGGGGAGGCTA
The DNA here is from genome assembly GCA_033070095.1 of Escallonia herrerae. Taxonomy (NCBI): domain Eukaryota; kingdom Viridiplantae; phylum Streptophyta; class Magnoliopsida; order Escalloniales; family Escalloniaceae; genus Escallonia; species Escallonia herrerae. Next base: position 96,506 of record JAVXUP010000800.1, on the reverse strand, counting down.
AGGCCAAGGCCGACTTCCTTCGATAAGCACCAAGGTGCGCCGACGGGCGAAGTGCGACGATCGGAGCGTGATGAGCAGTAGCGCAAGGATGAGTTTCTTGGTGACGAAGCCACGTAGAAAAAGTGAGAAGTGCACGTGACTTGAGCGTGCACGTTTTGACCAGTTGGAGGCGTTGAATACTGACTGTTGCTTGTGCAGACGTGTCATGCAAAATGGGACCCCCAGTGGGCCTTTAGGTGCGACCAGAATAGGTTGGGAACAAGTTATAATAGATATGCTACTCCCAAAAGATAAGTCATGATCCTGCATTCATAGTCAAGGACTTGCACAACTTCTACACTGTAGGAGAGAAACTTTGACACAAGCATCGATCAATGGACAGTGATTGAAAAGCGTTGCAAATCCTTTGACGCGGATTGCGTCTCCCTCCCTCCCTCCCTTAGGAAATAACAAATTAACAGACAGGTGTAAATACGTGAAGATGAAAGCCATATAATCTCTGAAGCACGGACACCTCTCCTAGGTGGAGGTATGGTGTCCTAAACGGATGGACACCCAGACACCTTCCGGACACCGCCCGACACTTGTCGGACACTCTCATCGGTGTCGGAATTTTTTTTATTTTATTTTTTAATTTCCGACATCGTATTGGACACTTCATTGACGAGTGTCGGACACGGCGTGGAGCAGTGTCTTACCGTTTGGGGCCAATTTCAACAGATATGGTGTTACCGGAGCTAGTCGACGGAGATACCAAAGCCGAAGCCAACGGATCTGGGCTACATTCGCATAAGGAAGAGAAGCTAGCCGTTGTCGCCGTCCCTGGAGCTCCTCCGCAGCCGTCGCTAACCCACAGGTTACGGCGGTGCTGGAGCCCCTTTCCGTCACTCCCTCCCGTCCTTCTCTGTTTTTCTTTTCTCCCTTTTGTTCTCCCGTTTCTGTCCTCTTTTTATTTCTCCCTTCTGTCCTCCTCTTTTTTCTTTTCTCCCTTTGTCCTTTCGTTTCTGTCCTTTTCCTTTTTCTTTTCTTCCTTTGTCCTCCCATTTCTTTCTTTTCTCCCTTTGTTGTTGCATTTCCAGTATATTAACTGAATAATTATTGATCAAATAAATTATAACTTATAGTTTTTCATTATTGTTTGTTATTTTAGATTGTGAAATATATTTGATATTTATTAAAAATATATATATAATATAAAATATATTTTAAAAATAGCGGTGTCCAAAATCTGATTTTTTGGAAATTGCGGTGTCCGGTGTCGGTGTCAGACACCGACACCGTGTCCGTGCTACCTAGCATATAATACTTCCAAAAGATAAGTCATGATCCTGCGTTTTCGGTCAAGGACTACAGAAACTTTGACACAGACAACGATCAAGGGACAATGATTGAAAACTCGCTGCAATTTCTTTGACAGAGATTGCATTTCCCTCCCTCCCTCTCTCAAGAAATACAAATAAACAGGTGTAGAGACGTGAAGTTGAAATCCATATACTACTTCCAAAAGATAAGTCATGATCCTGGGTTCTTGGTCAAAGACTTGCCCCAACTTCTACATTGTTGAAGACAAACTCTGACAGAAGCATTGACCAAGGGACAGTGATTGAAAAAACTCGTGACAATTTCTTTGATGCAAATCACGTTTCCCCCCACCTACCTACCTCCCTCGCCCCCTCCCCACACACCGCCTCAAACCCCGTGGTCCCCATTTTTCCTTTCCTTTGTTTCAGTTGTTCCATCCATTGGTGTAGCCAGGTCCAGAGAACAGCCAGTTTTGTTCGGCTTAATGGAAAATAAATCATTTCGAGATAGATCCATCGAGCGAGATACGGAGATAGCAATTCCATAAATATGTGCAAGCATAGCAGCATCACAGAATAACTGGCAGGGAACAAAGGGAAAAGGTTGGGTTTTGCATGGAAAATGCCAACCTCCCAACTCTTAGTACAGATGAACAAAGGAACCACCCAATTAAATCCAATTTTTCCAAGATGGATGAAAAGGGCTGCAATCTTGTGATAAAGTTAAAGTAAAGCGAATAAAATGTCAGGATCACCCCCCTGTCTCAAGCATTACACAAATTTACAATTGTTCATTAGATCCAGAGACCCCGAAGGGTCAAAGAAAATCAATACATCAGTTATAGATGCAACTTGGTTCTTTATTAACGAGATTCAGACAAACAGTGATATTGAAATGAATACCTTCCCTTTCTGAATAATGCCCATCTACTCCCCCAAATTCTAGGGAAATGATAATGAGGAGTCATAACTGAAAGGGGGGCTCTTCGTACAGAAAGTAAACCCACCCTCCCTCCCTCTCCCTCACACACACATACACACACTGTAACACCGTGGACCTAAAGGCATAACAAGTGGATGATACGGAGAAACATTAGAAAATGTATTAGTAAGTGCACCTACAAATATGCAGATAAAAGAAATACACAGCAATGGAGAAGACGTTAGAACAGACCTGTATGCCACGGGATCAAAAGGATGAAAAATATTAAACATTTGCCTACAAGCTGGCATCTCTTCACTAATATTTTCCTCATTCCAATATTCTTGACCTTTGCCTAAAAATAGAAATAAAACGGAGATACTGAAATACATAATGGTATAAATAATTATACAAGCTATTTCCAACTAAAGTTGCCTACAAACTAAAACAACTTCTTTCTAAATACCTATTAGCAAACAAAGCTGGTGTTTCTTAAACTAGTTTAAACGTGGGCTATTGCAGAGCAGATGTAAAGGTTTAATCCTTCTATGCCACAACCAGAAACATAGCCAAGACAAACATGAAAATCCTTAACTTGAGAACCTGAGCATACTAAACAAGGGAACATACATTATGTAAAGAGGTATACTGTACGTGAATCAAATCAAATGTAAGGACGAAAAAACAGTAGTAGTTAAAATAAGCTGATTTTCTGGTCTGGTGCAAAAGAAAATATTTTGTAGAGAATAACAGAAGCTGTGGTGCCCACTAGGTCAGTATCAGCACAAAGCCCTATACTTTGGACGGATCCAAATACATTTGATGAAAATCACAGGATAATTATCAACTCCTACTCAAGATTTTTTAATCTCCAAAAAGTAGAAAAGACATTCATGCTAAATCACGATGAACCTACATAATGATTAAAGTATAGAGTCAAGATCAGATTAGAAACTTTGGTGGATACAAAATCTAAGCTTTTATATGCAACAATAAATCTTATGCCTTCCTAAAAGATATAATGTTACTTTGCTTTTTCTCGTAGTAAAGGAAGTACAAACTCCAAAACTATAGCTTATACAACTTATTCTAATAATGATTACCAATCCCAATACGTATATTGCGGAGGGCAAGAAATACACCAAGAGGAGACCCCGCGGCAAAGAACGTATCAACCTGACATATAAATATCAAAAATAAAATAAGGAACAATCCGGCATAACAAATAGATGTGAAGTCAGAATATTTAAACTTTTTTACTTTGACAACAAACAAACAGTATGAACACTTTCACCAAAAAGTGTGTTCAGTCAAAAACACTTGACCTCACAATTATGGAAGTGCCCCCCATTTCAGGAAAACTTCAGTTAGAATTAGTTGCACAAAGCGGGGGCGGGGGCGGGGGAGCGTAAGCACCAAGAAGAATCTGAGGTTGGGAGCGGCTTGAATAAATAAATGCGTAAAGAGTATTATCATTTGTTTAGTATAGTTTACATAGTCAGCAACAACAGACAATGAGGCTTTAAGGACTTGAAGGAAGAGAGAAACAAGGAATTGAGTTGAAAAGGGCTTGATTTTCTTCTCTCACTTGTTCCATGCATCTCTATCCAGCTAATGGGATCGAGTTCCCATATTAGCTTGGGACGAGATCCCATGGAGTTCCTAACTTGGGATCGCAAAAGCGAGTTTCCGAGAGAAAAACGTTACCATATGAGGAGTTTCCTGCAACTAATGCTCAACCCATAAAAATCATTATGGCCATACCCTTGCAATCTTCATAGAAACTCCTTGAATGTGATTCTTTTTTTGTCATTTTTCATCATATCGCTACTTTTATTCAGAATAAGAAGCGTACTAAGCTTAGTTTTGAAGTGGAAAAGAAAAAGATAATGCTGTGATGGTTTTTGTCCTAGTATTTTGCAAAACATGTGTTGAAGTGCCTTGTGCAGATCATACAACGCACTAGAAACTTCTTAGTTTTGAAGTGGAAAAGAAAAAGATAATGCTGTGATGGTTTTTGTCCTAGTATTTTGCAAAACATGTGTTGAAGTGCCTTGTGCAGATCATACAACACACTAGAAACTTCTACCTTGAATGCCAATTTAGTATAATTTATGTAAGGGGTGTAGCTTTTCGATGCATCATATTGTCCAGAAGGAAGCCGCTCGGAAACAGGTTGAGTTGTCACAGCTGTAGACTCCTGCTCAGTTCCTGTTTATTTACAAATGAAACAAGAAAATCAACCATTAGTAATTAAGCCAAACACACATACTGAAAGATAAAACACTATGGATTGATCTATAACTTATTTTGCAGAAAGTCTCTAGATTTTACCTTTAGCACCAGACTGAGCTTCTAATTCCTTGATTCTGGCATTTAGGAATTCAATCTGAAACAAAACTTCATTTTGTTAAGATTGCAAAAAGAGAATCAAAACGGCTGAAAACCATGCAGCAGATTACGGATCAATACCTCCTCTCTCAGCAACTTGACAGTTCTGTCATTATCACTCTGAGACACTTCCTCGTCATTCTGCTTTGAACCACTTTCCAGGCTTGAGGATTCATTCAGGCCATGACTGTCATAAGTAGGCTCAACAATACCTTCATCTAACGAAGAAGCATCATAGTCCACGGCTATTGCAGAATGGTCTGAATCTGATAATGCCGGAGGACCCAAAGGAATGCAAGAATCTTCAGCATGTTCTTCCGCGGCACCCACATTGCCTTCATCAATAGGACCGACCATGCCCTCAATTTCATTGTTGACACTGAAGTTTTTGTTCCCCAAATCGGACGTTGAATTGCACCTGGAAGATTGATTACCGATATTAGGGGAAGATTTTTCATTGTTAGTATGCTCCTTGTACATCCAATCCATTGGAAACGGAGAGGACAAAGTCTCTTGATGGCAAAGAATATCATAAGAGAGGACACTTCCCAGAGAGTGACCATATAAAGATACCTACAGATCAAAACCACAGCCAGAAACCATTTGTCATGAATCGTGAAAATTTTGATCAGAACATAATGAAATTACAAGTTGCATGTTTCACCAGAAATTTACCTTTCCATCATAACCAGGATTCCTTTGAAGGAACTTCAAATATAATCGATTTAATTGATTGGATACCTGGATACAAAATTAACTGATCATGAGTTCAAACATGTCACTACATAAAATTTGCAGAGCTCGGAGTACGAACTTTCACAAGTATATAGTTGTATACTTATTTCATTTCTACCATCATGTTAAGTATGTAATATTTTCAAATCCAGCAAAATTTTTCATGACCCATGACTTTTTCTATGAAAGGGGCACGACCTAAGTGACAAACTCATAATGTGGGTCCGAGAGGGGGTGCGGATCCGTAAGCACGTCGATTTTGAAAAACTCAAGAGTGCAGGAGTCCCTATGGAACGTCTATTGTTGTTGCAATGTTTTTAACATCAGACATATATAGGTGTGTGTATATAAGGGGGCCGATCTACAGCTAGTGCTGAAAAAAGACCCATTTCCCAGCCCATCTAAGACCATCCACAGCACAAGTTGGACGGTCCAAAATTACATTTTTCTTTCTTAAAACTTGCCCACATGATGCTCTTTCAGGTGGTTAGTCTTCTTCTACTAAAACATCTATTTTACTCAAAAAAAAAAAAAACTATTAATCATTTACCAACTGCTTCTATTTTGAGCGGTTGGTGTGTGAAAATAGCAATGAGCTAGGGCAAGGGGCAAATAGCTTGAGCTGAGATTAAAATTCTATAGGTGGAGGGCCTGAGCAGAAAAAATCAAACCTAATTCAAGAATCAAGATGCAAAGAAACCTAATTCTAGTAACCACAACTGCCATCCGCCACCATCATAGCCAACACCACCCATCGTGCCCTAAACGATGCCACGAAACCACAACCACCGAATCCAATAAAGCCATATATCCCCCCGCCTGCCCTTCGCCCGTGTCACTGTACCAACACCGCCACACTGTTATCTGCCTCCACCACCGTAGCAACACCGCCATATAAATATCCACCCACCGTACCAACACTGCCACACCAATACCCACCATATCAACTCCGTCACACCATTTTGAGTATTATCTTATGGTGGAGACTGACGGCTCGATGGTGATGGGGTGGGGATTGTGGACAGCGTCTGTACTGACCCACCAACACCACCATAACACCCAACAGAAGTACCTTTTCCACCCAACAACACCACCGCCAACACCATGCTACTTTCACAAAGCCCTGCGAGACGCAAGTGAAAAGAGAGAGAACTTGTGTTTGGTGGGCTTCACAAGAGCACACAACACCTACAACCCAATCGAAATAACCCTAATCACCACCACATACACCGCAATTAGCATCCCAGAACCTCCAACAATCAACGCCGCCGGTGTTATCATCGTCACGACCGTTCATCAGGCCATATTCCAGCGACACTGCCACCATCGCTTAACTCTACTTCAGCCATCATACATTTTATTATGTTGTTTGATTTTGCCTCATTTTAAATATGTTGGAAGTTAGATGTGCTCTTTAGTTTTCTTGCAATGAATGGTGCTGGAATTGCTTCTGGTGGAAATGGTGTCGGTTGTCGTTGATGGTGGTGCGGCCGGCAATGAAGGTGGTGGTGGTGGGCACAATGGTGGAAGTGGATGGGTATGGTGGTGTTGGCCATGGGGAATAGGGTGGCGAGTGGGTCGTTGATGAAATAAAGAGGAGGAAGCATTTACATTGCTGCCTACTGGTTGAATCTGGAGAAGTCTAACACGACCTTAAACCAATTAGAAAAAATAACCATCAAAGAGCAAGAGAACTAAAGAGCTAAAGAAAGAAGAAGAAAAAGATAAAGAAAGATGAGGGGCAAAAGTGGAAGTGAAACAGTTCGGCATGAAGTGATAAACAATTAAATTATTTCAGCCATCCCAGTGGTGACATGGATGGCTGAATCTATGCTGGGAAAATCAGCCCCCTATAAGTAACTATCTAACTCTCAAATACATATTCTTAAAAATGTTCTATTTGTGCACTTCTCTTATGGCAGAATCATAAATATATTTTCATGCCATGGAAACTAAAAGTAAGGTTGTTACAATGGAAGAGAAACTTGTTCCATACCCAGAGGTGCAATGTTCGAACAACGCCTCGCGCTTTGGTAGTTATATAGTTCTATAGATAGCTGCAAGTTTTTTCCTGTGATCTTGGGTTCACCCCCTTGGCAGCTTTGAGTCAAACTTTACTTATCAGAAAGGGAAGGAAAAAAAAAAAGGCCTTTTTCGGCTGTATTGACTAATCATCAACCAGTAAATCAGTTTGCTTAGCTCCTAACCAAACCATTTGTGCTCAGTTAACTCCTTTCCTTTTCTCAACACGAGACTCTTTAGAAGCAAATATCTTGATATTAATTTGACTGCTCAAATCTCCCAACTTCTATCTTTAAGCCAATCAAACTAACACGGTAATTTTCATTTCTAGTTCACTATTTTTTTATAAGAAAAAAAAACTTTTGATGTGTTACATAATACTGGATTGAGGTAATCTTTTTGTCAGATTGGGTGGGATCACATTCATGGGGGATCCAACTTTTTTGTACAGCACAGGGTCACCGGTAGTACACTCTCCCCCGTGCTGCTTCCCCCCACACACACACACAAACTCAGAAGATGCCATTAGCAGCAAAACAAGGAAAAAAATAGAAGGAAACAGGCAAGATAAAGTGGTAATAAAAATAGAAAACAATTACCGAGTCAATAATCTCCTGACAGTAGATGGGGCTCATGTAGTAAAGCACATCATGAACAGTTGCACTTAACATCACTCGCAATCCCCGTACACCGTCTAGAGTGATTTTTTCAACCGCACTTTCGCCACTGAGCTTCAGATCCTTCCTCCACTGGGAATCCAAGATCATCAAGTAACTTAAAAAGCATATAGTAAACAGTTTGCAGAGGAGAAAAAAAAATTAAAGTTGAAAAGGAACACAAATGAGATGAGAAGAGGGAGGAAAACAACCCCCAACACATAATAAAACATGTCAAAAGCTACGCAACAATGAACAAGCACGATTACCAAATTTCATGATATATCTTTCTACACTGATCTTAGATATACACTGCGTCTTAAGAAGAAGAATTTTGAGAGATCCTGAATCGTATTTCAAGAAAATGCACGTTTAATACAAGACAATTTGAGATAGTGAAAGCTTGTGTCTCCATATTTGTGACATATATTGCTTCCATCCCACTCTTATTAGCTTTTGTTTGTCTCACCTCAATCTTACTACTACAAAGGTGGTCTGGACAAGAATCAATAAGCAGCAGGAGGTGATGTAGGTAGAGTTATTATGGTGTGGATTAAGAGAGTGATTAAATCTATAAGCGAAAAAGATGAAAGATATGAACTGGCGTTTGCTAATCAGTTGGCCCCTAGAGAAAGTTGTTAAGCATGCCTACACAGTAGTACACATGTACATTACGTTAAGACACAACCTATAGCTTGGTTAAGCCTAGACAAAGAGACGTCACAAACACGTAAATCAAGGATCTTCAGGCAGGAGTTTTGCAAGAAGGCTCAAAAGCTTGGATAAAGCGAAGTATAATGGTTCACTGATTTCATAAATTTTTCATCCATTTCTTCTATGAACATTGGTTCAGCGCACACTTTTTAAAGCTAGCTACACAATGATTAGGTTCTCTCCTACTCTAGCCAAAAACTCAATAAAGTGTCGCTTTAAAAGGAGTGGAGGGTCCATGTTGAACGCAGTACGACTGTGTCACTATTTCTGCCCAAGGAAATTACAGATGAATAACAATAATCATAATGTAATTACAATTTAAATCCGGAGATGACAATCACATTGATTTAAAACTTGGGACACACCATGCTAGAGACACATACAGTAATGCAATTAAGTCACTGAATACCTTTGAAAGAGGTGTGGACGAAGCTCAGATACCACCTGACATTGCTTTATACGATTTTAATAAAATAAGATGAATAGAGGGCTGTTCAAAGGGAACTAATTTACAAGTTCACATGTTTGTTTTAATCACTCTATCCTTTTCTTTGAGGAACAGAAAAAAGATCAATCCGTGGCCAACCTATAGATATTTGCTTACTACGTAATTTTAGTTAAATACAGGGGCCCTCTTGTATGTATTTTTGGTTTGCATCATTTTTTTGGCACTTTTGGTGGATCAAAAGTCTATTTCCACACCTTATTATGCTATTCCACACTTCAAACAGTGCATTAGCAACAATATTTTAATCTTTCTAGCAACAAAGTGAGCTGTGAAGCATACAAGGAGGTAAAGAGAAATTCCCTTGGCGAATTTATTTACCAGGAAAAATCTTCCATACATATATGAATGATCTCATGTGAGTTTGGAAAATCTATTAGCATGTCTAGGGAAACATCTTCTTTGTTTTTTGGTCAGTACATCTACTACTATATGCTTGCAATCATATAAACAGGGGAGCAAGAATATGTTCATATATAGGATGGAGAGTTGGAAAAGGAAAACTGTCATGAAACAGAAACTCCCTACTTTCTACATTTTTTTATCCCAAAAAATGCATGGTTCATCATTTGGTTCAACAAAGCAGGATGCTCTTCTTATATTGACTATTATCAAGAGAATAATGATCTCATTCTACAACCATTCACAAAACTAATTGCCACAATAACGTATTACACACACAGAGAGACAAACACACACACAAACACCATAGATGTGTGTGTAACACATCAATTTGGTTATTAGTGTTATGATGATTTGGTCATGCACAATATGTACCCACATATACACACACACATATATGCATATATTTGTATGCATACATATACAGATCTGCACATATATATTTGCACACACATATACATGTACCAACATATACACATGCATATACATATACAAATACATGTATATGCCACGATACAAATTTATGTATATGTGCATGTGCATTTACATGTGTATATATACGTATATGTACACATGTAAATGCATATGTATGTGCATATGTATACACGTACATGTACATGTATATACATATATTGCTCATGTATAAGTGTATGTGCATGTGCATGTGCATGTGTAATGCCAAGGAAGTGGGTTCGTACCTACGTGGAGGTGCCACAAAGGCTGCAGTCCGCGTCAGCTTCCAAGTATGCCAAATGAGAGACAGCAAGGACGGAGTAAGGGCCGAGAGCAAGGCTTCCCAGACAGGTCGTGAGGAGTGGCAGTGCCGCAGAGACAAGGTTGAGACGAACAAGACCGGCAGTCGGTGATCCAAGTCAAGGTGCAATGCTATGATCCGAAATTATGTTTCTCTCTAGAATCCAAGAGCTCCCAAATTCTAGAGTGAGAAAGTGATGTTTTTAGAATGGCTCCCAAAAGTCCCCCTTTTGAGTTGTAAAGGTTCACTATTTATAGGAAACAGTGTGCTTATGTCATACAGTGCCACATGTCGTCCCCTGGGAGTGACACGTCACCAGAGGGTCCCAAAATACCGATTTTCCGTTGGACTGCCGGTTCCCAAATTCGCGTTACCTGTCCCGCACAGCGTCGCTCTACCTGTCTGAGAAGACTGACCACGCCGCAGTAGCATGATCAGAGTAAGCCCGTTGCCCCAGCCACCAATCCAAGCCCTTACTGAATCCCACAAGATGCGTCAAGAGACGCATAGATAACCTGGCAGTGGTGAGGGTTGCCCCTATGGCCGACTGCCAGGCGGACTAGGCGCGATGCCCTCCGAAGACCTGCTCCCGTCCCGGAGTGACCCGAGGGTCATTGTCCTGATGGTGTCGACGATCAATGGTAACATGCATGGACATGGTTGCAACTCAGTGCTCAGAGCCTGTGGCGAGGGGTCCTCGTGCCGGAACCCCCCCCCCCCCTTCGTGATTATGACGACGATGGCTGTAAGGTTGTGAGCCCATCCCATGACAGCGATGACTATAGGGTTGTGAGTCCATCCTGTTGCGAGGGCCGGAGCCCCCCGTGGTTGTGACAGCGATGGCTTTAAGGTTGTGAGCCCATCCCGTGGCAGCGATGACTATAAGGTTGTGAGTTCATCCTGCTGCGAGGGCAGGAGCCCCCCATGGTTGTGACGGCGATGGCTTTAAGGTTGTGAGCCCATCCCGTGGCGGCGATGACTATAAGGTTGTGAGTCCATCCCGCTGCGAGGGCCGAAGCCCCCCCGTGATTGTGACGGCGATGGCTTTAAGGTTGTGAGCCCATCCCGTGGCAGCGATGACTATAAGGTTGTGAGTCCATCCCGCTGCGAGGGCCGAAGCCCCCCCGTGATTGTGACGGCGATGGCTTTAAGGTTGTGAGCCCATCCCGTGGCAGCGATGACTATAAGGTTGTGAGTTCATCCTGCTGCGAGGGCTGGAACCCCCATGGTTGTGACGGCGATGGCTTTAAGGTTGTGAGCCCATCCCGTGGCGGCGATGACTATAAGGTTGTGAGTCCATCCCGCTGCGAGGGCCGAAGCCCCCCCGTGATTGTGACGGCGATGGCTTTAAGGTTGTGAGCCCATCCCGTAAGCATGTAACATGATTGTGGCGCGTGGGCGGGGTGCCTACAGCACGAGACATTGATTGTGGCGCATGGGCGCGATGCCAACGGCATGAGACAATACCTGGTGCCGGGGGCACATATCATGAGAAAGGCGCACGGGCGCGGCGACGAATGTCGCGGAGACGGTGCACGGGCACGCGTTGGGTGTCCTGAAGATGGGATTTGAGCTGAGTGTACCTGTCATAACAAGATGATGAATGCAACATGTAGTAATGACAAAGTTGGAAGTGATGGTACGCGGTCGTCAGACGACGGACGTCACGAGGCTGATGCATGACGGACGTCGTGAGGTTGATGAACGACGTACGTCGCGAGGTTGATGGACGACGGACGTCGCGAGGTTCATGGGCGACGGACGTCGCGAGGTTGATGGCCGACGGACGCCGCGAGGTTGATGCGCGACGGACGTCGCGAGGTTAATGGACGAACGTCCGTAAACATTGCGGAGGTGCAAAGACTTGAGAAAACAAGTGCGCGCGAGGGGGGAGGTCATAGACCAAACATGGGGGAAGGCCAAGGCCACCACCCTTGGGGAGGCCGAGGCCGACCCCTTGGGAAGGCCGAGGCCGACCCCTTGGTGAGGCCGAGGCCGACCCTAGGGGGTGGCCAAGGCCGAAGGCCAACTCCCATGAAGGGAGGCCAAGGCCACTCCTCCTCCTAGGTGAACTTCGGGCGCGCCGACGATAGGTGTTTTGATGGGCAATGACGAATCCGGAAGTTGTGTTATGACAAGCGCGTCGACATGAATCGTACCCACGTGACAAACAAGGTAACAAAGTCACATACGAAGTGTATGAGACGAACAAAGCGCGGAAGGGACTTTGCGCGAAGAGTGAACAACCGGGGGGGAAGGTCAAGGCCAACCCCTAGGGGAGGCCGAGGCCGACCCCATGGCCTGGGGGGAGGCCGAGGCCGACCCCATGGGGTTGGGGGAGGCTGAGGCCGACCCCATGGGGCTGGCCAAGGCCTTTGCCCCTTGGCCCCCTTGCTCGGGTTACGCTGTCGGTCGATGATTCTGACGAAAAGGTGTTCGTGTGGTCCCGGCGTGACGATCGCACTCCCGTGGGTCACGTTAATACAAAATAAATTGCGCCTAAGTCACGCACAAGGCGCGTGAAGCGAAAAACGCACGTGATTTGAGCGTGCGCGCGCTGACCGGATCGATGCGTTGGACGAACGACTGTTGCATATGCCGACGTGCTTGCGCAAAGCGGGACCCCTAGTGGGCCCCTGGGTCCAACCAGAATGGGTTGGGAACAATGTGTATATATACGTATACATGTATATGCATATGTACATGTGCATTATACATATATGTACATGTATATGCCATATGTATGTGTATATATACTAATACATGCATATGCATATGTACATGCGCATATACATGAATGTATGTATAGATAGCATATGTATATGTACATGTATGTGCATGTGTCTATGTCTATGCTATGCTATGAAGCACGGGTGAGCCTAGAAGGGTGAAGCACCGCACTGGTGCGCGTCGGGTGCGGGGGCGGGATGGGTGCGGCAGTGGTGCGTGTCGGGTGCGTGTCCAGAATTTTCTATTTATTTTTTTAATTTCCTAAATAGCGGGTGCGGCTCGGGTGTGGGTAGGATACGTATGGGGTGAAAAATACAGTACTCAAGAGAATTTCATAGTCAAATCACACTTTTAAATAGTAAAGGTAGGTTTAGCGCAAGTTTTAAAAGAAGACGAGGCCACAATGTGTACACGAGAAAGTACAGGGGGCCAAAGTGTATTTACCCCTTTTAGTTAAAATTATCTTTTGTCTTTTGTGAAGCTAGCTTGGGACACAGTAGCAGATCCATTTTGTGCCACACGGTACTCTATAATAACATGCAAGGCGACTAGTTATACACATGCAAGCCCACATGTGAATGGGTATATGCACTTTCAGACCCAATGATTGTAATAGCTTAAAATTTAAATGATTTCTGTTTTGTTTATAAAGTATATATAATTAAAAATACATATATATCAAAATTTTCGTATCCCTGCCGCACCTGTATCCTAAAATTTACAAAAAAGCCGTATCTGCGTATCCGCACCCATATTGTATCAGCATCCGTACCTGTATCCATGCTTCATAGATGCTATGTATATACATGTATATGTGTATACATGTATATGTATACACAGGTATATATGCATGTATGTCACACATACATATACATTTACACACACATGTATATACGCATACATGTACATGTATATGTATATGTATCTATACATGCATGTGTATATGTACGTGCATATGTATACATGGGTATATATACACGTACATGTACATATGTATATATACACATATATATACATGCATATGTATATGCATGTGCGTACCTGTACATATATGCGCATGAGCGTGCATCTACGAGTATATATCTATACACATGTTCAAGTGTGCGTATACACGTACATGTACGTGTACGTGCGTATAGATATACATGTATGTGGGTGTCTATGTACATGGGTACACCCGTATATATACACGTATATACGTGTATGTATTGGGTGTAAATATATACATGCATACACGCGTATACATATATGCACACATATATACATATATGTAGATGTCTACGTAAATATACGTATACATGGTGGCTGATCCCTATAGGGCGAATGACAAAATGCTATTCAACAAGCGATGATCTAACCTTCCACTGAACATCGTGAAGCTGAGATTACACTTCTTTTTTTCCCTTCTCATTAGCTCCTTATAGGAGCGGGCTGTCCCGTTTACTAAAATGCCCATGTCCCTCCCCTTAGTGAGAAGGGGAAAAAAGCTTCCACAAAGCCCACCTCTTGCAGGTTCCGGCTGTGGGCAAGGTTTTTCTTTTGTCTTTCGTCTCTCTCTACTTCCTCACCCAGCACCAACCTTCACTAGCCACCACCACCACCACCATCCTCCACACGCAAACCCACCACAACACACCTGTTACCTATCCACACGCACATGCACAAACAAACCCACGACAAACAAATGTGTCACCTACCCGCCACGCAAAAAAACGCACATGCCAACACAAACCCATAACACAACAAACACACACCCAAAGAATGTGCATTTTGTCAATGTATGTATGTGCATGTCGTGCATGTCGTGCATGTAGTGTGTCTGCATGTGTGAGTATGCGTGTGTGTGTGTGTGTCCGAGCATGCATGCGTACACAAGGGCGGGTGACAAGTGTGTGTTTGTGGTGGGTCCGTGTGTAGAGGATGGTGGTGGTGAAAACAACGGCTAGTGGAGGTTGGTGGCAAGTGAACGGGAGGGGGGAGAAGAAGAAGAAGAGAGAGAGAAGAAGCTCCCTATAGCTTGCTTCTAAAAGAAGCGTTTATGGAGAATTTTTTTCTTTTTTTTTATTAAAGGGAAGGGGCGAAAGGGCTTTTCATAAAAAGGACAGCCTGCTCCTGCAGCGAGTGAGCTACCGAGATATTGTAAGACAAGTGGCATCTCACTTATCCGTAATTTCAGCGGACAGCTAAATCATCGTTTAATGAATAGTGTTTCACTAAACGCAAGATAGGGATCATCATGTACATAATATATGTGCATATCCATATACAGATACACATATACATAAGGGAGCTGATTTCTTGCCCGCGTTGGCAACTTAGCTAAGTTGCCAGCAGCATCTGGCCGTCTATTTGTCGATGATGGACGGGCTAGATCACTTTTTTTATAATTTCCCGTTGTTCACCCTATTATGGGACGGAGATACGCGCGGATTGTATATCACCGTCCACCACACAATGCGTCAATCATCCGCTCCACAATGGGAAGAACAACGAAGTTCACTTAAAAAACAAAGATGCCTGGGCAGTCCACGTAGACGACGTGGACAGCCAGATCACCACTAGCAACTTAGCTAAGTTGCCAATGCTCTCATAGTGCTATCTTTAACTATATATACAGGTATATGTATGTATACACATATATATGTATTCATATATATATACATATATATATATGAATACGTATATATGCATGGGACGTATATATGTATGTGTATACATATATATGTATGTATATACATATGTATGTATGTATGTATATACATACATAAATATGTATACACATACATATATACGTCCCATGCATATATACGTATTCATATATATATAGTGTAAACATACATATACATGTATATATAGTTAAAGATAGCACTATCTTTAATCACAAAACTAAAACCAATTCTAAGTGTTCGTCTCTTTCGATTGTGAAACCTATGAAATTTGTTAATCATTTGTTCGCTCTACTTATGCCCGCATAATCTTCATTTACAACACCAATTCATAGTCATCATTCATCAACAACCATCACTATAATACCCGAGGGAAAAAAATTCTGAACAAAATGTTGGGATTTACATAGCAGTGGCAGTGTATTAATTTTTTACTAGGATTAATCATAATTTACCAAAGTCATTTTGAATAAGTCATGAAACTTTTGGGGGCCTTATGGTAATTAACAATCTTGGCTCTCAAAACAACAGATGAGCATGTTTTTCCTCGTTCTAAATCCTTATAATTCTCCCTCTTACTCTAGGAGGCCGTGAATCACGGTTAAAGGACCAATTGAGGAATTGGATAACAACTTTGGGATCACCAATAAGTTTCATTGCCTCAATTTAGTGATGCTAGTTTCTAGGGTTTGATGGGTTTAATACTATGAACCCTAAATAATTTATCGCAATGATTTCGGATTACTTTGTAGGTTTGGAGTTGCAGATGTTACCTAAAAAATTGTCATTGATTTGAAGTAATGGTTATTTAGGTATCGCATTTGTCGTTGTCAAAATTGTCGGGACTAAATACTTCTTGTTCGCATGAGGCTATAAATTGGATCCTTTACCCTTTTGCTTGTTTCTACGTTCTTGATGTTTCATGGCCATGATTTTAGCTCATTAAATTGAAATTGCGATGCTTTTAGCGACAAATTGTTCTATTATGAATTAGGCTTCAACTCTGATTTCTAAGATGCGTTCAATTGCTATCCTGGTAAAAGTTCAACCTTTCTTTCATCATACTCATCGGTTCTATAAATTGACTTGTTTGGCCCAATTCCAAAAGGCTATTGCAAATTTTCATTGCTTCATGCTGAAGTTTGATAGTTACGAAATTTAAAGTCCAAAGTTTTGGGCATTTATTCAAATCGTTGCTAATTGTCAAGCATTGTTGGGTAAAATGTTGCTTCGTTGTTTTACTCGATGATAAGTTACCATTTAATTCAGTTTAAACGGTGACTTAGTTGATATGGTTTACCGTCACGTTACCTTGTTTGGATGTCAGATATAGAATGAACTACATTAATTTATCACGCTTTTAGCAATATAAATTGTATTGCCTCCCCACCCCCCACCAGGGTTGATTAAACATGGTATATAGTTCATTTTATAATCTATTGCCTAATAAAGTATTGTCTTGTTAATGCAGTCACTAATGAAACGTTATTAACTCTACGTAGATTGTAAAGTGCATGGACAATTACTCCTCCATGCATATTATTCGTTCTGTATATTGGTCCTTAGTGTTTGTTATTGATACCATTTGTATTGTACTTTGGGTGTGGGCGTATATTTCTCTTGTTGGCTTTTGCTCGCCCCTTATTTTTTGGGTGAGAATTGCCTAGAGGTTACCTAGTGCTTCGACGGATTGCTGGGATTTTTAGCAAGTTTTGGGTTTTTTGCTATTAGCTTTGGTAGTTGGAATAATGGTAGTTCTAGCAAGTTTCGTTGGTCACTAAGGGTTGGGCGAGACCCCCCCCCCCCCCCAAAAAAAAACATTTATTAGCATTTTTTTCTCTGGGGGGTATTGCAAGGATTACTTTGTCCCTTGTTGGATAATGATAATATTAGTGCTCTTGATTGCTCTATTGAGGTACTAATAATTTATATAAATCTAGATATTCTTTAATAGGAATAGTGATTATAACAATTAGATTGTAAGTCGCGCCTTTGGTTTTAGGGCATTACAATCCCCACCATAATAGTTCGGAAACATTCATTGACAGATCTGAAAAATTTATTCCTAAATACCTTCGTATTCTATAGGTCGCTGTCAGTTTAAAAACAACCGCTAAAGTCCCATCCAATTTCTTTAACCCATTAATAGATATAAAATTTTCAAACCTCCATCACCATTATCACCATCTAAGGACAAAGCGTTCTTCCGTCAGTGGTGGTGGGTACTGGGGGTGGGTCGGGATGGTGGGTCCGAGATGATGGGGGAGGATAGGTGGGAACATGGCGGATAGAGGCGGTTCGATGGTTGATAGATTTGATAGTGGACAGGCTAGGTGATTGTGATATCCCACATCGGATGTGGGATAATTTGTGATTAGCCTTATAAGACTACCTATAATCTTAGAAGTACTACTTGACTAGCCTTTTGAGGGAGGCATCGCCCTATGGTGAGGCCGTGGACCGGGTCATTACAGTGATGATGGCAGCCCGAGATTGGCTTGGGGGCGCTAGCGTCAGCGTCGGTGCTGGGAGTTGGTGTCGACAGTGAGTTTGGGAGTTGCCAACAGCGGTGCTGGGGTTGACTAGCTAGAGACGGTGGTGATGTTGGGAGATCGTGGCGGGGTGGGATTGTGGAAGCAAAGGCGAGGGGGGAGGGAGGGTAGAGAGAGAAGAAGAAGAAAAAGAAGATCGAAGGGGTAAAAAGTGGGACAAGACAAAGAAGTAAAAAAATGTCAAAGGGCAATTTGCTCATTAGAGTGACTAATAATCTGATGCATTGTCTTTTGGATTTTTTGAAAAGCATCTAGGACTGTTCAATTGGTGGGGGTGGTCGTTCCAGGATGTTTTGGCAACAGCAACCTTGGTAGCAATCCATTCCCCATATTTATAATATGTATGTATTTATGTGTGTGCGTACATTATGTGTGTTTGTAGAGAGAGAGAGAGAGCATATCTGATAGTTACGAGGGAGTGTACTCTCACCTGGCATGGGATGAATAGCACTCTTTGGCTGCCCCTTTGGTATGAAGTCAGGTGTCGCTCAGCAAGACTTGCTGTGATCTGGCGAAAAGTTCCAACATCGTCCACTAGATTAGACTTCTCCAACCTTTGACCAATACCATGAACCATAAACACCAAGTGCCGAACAGGAACCTACACCAGAAATGAATGGTTAAACCAAAATAACTTACACTAGTAAATTTACGGCAGCCATATACCACAAATGGCATAATAATGTTATTTGGGACTATTATGAAGTATATATGATACAACTATTCACTTGAGGTTTTGATTCTTGCCTTCAAAGTTTCATAATCCACTAACACAAACTATTGGAAAAACAAAGGCCTGCTACTATTTATTTTTGCAGCCACTACTTGAGCTTTCATAGACAGTGAACCATATTATGCAGCATTAATTAAGCCCAGTTATTAACACAGCAAGCCAGACAAACGCTATACAAAAACCTGCAATCACAAGTTTAGCCCGAAGCGGATATATCCAAGACTAAATGATATCATGCTCTCCTGGTAATTGGAGGCATAAACCAACACCAGACACCTGGTGTAATAAAATCCTAATCAGCCACCGAAGTCATTCTGCCAACCACTAAAAGAATTATGATTAGTATTTTGACATAGGTATTATACTGGAGATAGAATTATTAACGAGGAATGATGAGAAACTCCAGATGAGTAATTTACTTTTTATACACAGTATTCTGAATACTGTGCAGTCCCTTTTAATGCTTCTTAAAGTTTTACCAAATGATTATTTGTCATACTGCCATTGCAGTTTCTAATTTATTAATAGCCTCGTCCCACTTTAATTGATCAGTTTTCCTTTTTGGGCTGTCCCAAAAAAATTGCTCACTTTCCAGATTAAGAAAGATTTTGTCCGTGTTTTTTCAATGTTTACCATTTTACACTTATTATTGTATTTCTCTCTCCACATTTAACCTTCGACAAACCCATTTTATCTCTCCTGGCGCACTTCCTTCCCCTCTCTCTCTAAGAGTAGAATGGGAAATACACTATATATGGCTTATATCCTTAATATGCGTGCCAAGTCAAATTTGAGCAATTAAACTGGGACAAAGGGAGTACTTTTTACAAATTTGATTCCCAGTATCAACATAGTTCCAGACCTCACATAACAAAATATAAAGGTAAAAAAAATCTACGCAAGCTTAAGTCTCCAGGTTCACCAGATAAAAAAATCTCACTTCAAGAAGCCTAGATAGCTAGGTTTTAGATTAAACCAAGTCATCCATAGTAATACTGGCTTGGTTTGACTTTTTCATTGCTAGAAGCGAACTGAACTCTCGATCTTACCAAGGTCAATGCCAAATGACCCAAGCTCAAGCAAAAGCAAGTCTGTGCTGTACTCACCTTGAAACCAGACGCAGGCATAATTTCTAGTTATGATCATAAACTATAGTTCTGGGAACAGTCACGGAAAAAAGGTCCCCAGCTTTTTCCTCTTGCTAAGGGGAAGTTCCAGTAGTATGAAAGAGGAAGTTTCAATAGTATGAAAGATCTTAAAGATATCATGTATAGAAGCCTTCTTCACACCATTCAGGTATCCTCACAACTCCACCACAAAACAATCTTTGTTGCACGGTGGTGGAAGATCTTACACAACTAACCCTCTGCGATCTTCCACCAATCCCAAATACTAATGTACTCTCACTGACATATGAGCATGAAACTGCATAAATACTTGCATAAAAGCGGTTCCGTATGACTACTTTTTCATGAAACTATACAGAATACAGCAGATTCAGTATATACAGCTTAGAACAAAATGCCATTGGGAATACCTGCGAGCAGTAATCATCCATTTCTTCTTCCTTCTGCTGACGCAATTCATCCTACAGCAATAAAATCAGTTATTGAGCTGTGGCTATCCCCTTTCGGCAGGAAATATACAGAACAAAACCAGGTACATTAGGATTACAACATGACCCTGTACAATGTCAATGACTATACTGTTCACATAATTAATCAGTGACTTTCTACCAGAATAAAATTTAAACTGAATAATATGAACAACCCAGAAGAATAGCCTGACAACCGACGCCCACCAAATTTCTGCAATATAAAACAATATTCATGTTGCTTAGTTACTTCATTCTGGACTCAAAGTGAAGACATATTTTGCACGCACTAAAAGAATATCCCCATGGAAGTGAAGTCTGTTGACAATACTCTGTATACTTTTAAGTCAAAAGATTTTACATCTTCAGGCCCTAAATCTATGACATCAAAATGGAGGTCAAAGTACTTTCTGAAAGTGATAAGGTAGTAATGTAATGTTAAAGGAAATAGGGTTTGGTTTGACATGACTCTACTTTGCCTTTATTAATTTTGCAATTAGAAGCCTTAAAATTATGTTATTATGATACCTTCCGGAAAATGCCGGTGGTGTATTTCTATCAAGAGGAACGGAAGATTTCCAAGACAGTTGTAACGCCAGCAATGACATATGTTCATGTTAGGCCAGTCACACAATGCATGACGTAACAAGACTCCTAAGGTAGATGAACGACCAAACAAAGAAGAATACTACAAGATAAGAGAACGTTGAGAGAAAGCGTGAGGTATGAGGACAGTTGCTTAAGGCGGTTTGGCCCCAAGTAGTTTTTCAAATTAAGTTCCAACAAAGCCAGAATCTAATTGTAAGAAATGGTAACTGAATCCTATTTTCCCAAAACAAAAAAAGATTTAGAGAGCGAAAAAAAAATAAAAAAGTGCTGAGACGCAGCCGAAGCTGCTCTAGGAAATAGGGTTGACTGCGCTGCGACAAAGGGTTGAATGTTTTGAGCAGTAGTCGTTGGAGTGACTACTTGGTGCTCTGTGGAGCCATATATTTGAGATTCCATGAACTTAAATTTACTAATTTCAAAAGAGAATTTGGCATTTCTCGAGTTACAAAGCGCCACCTTTTAAGAAAAAATTGCCAATAGATAGCAGAGCAGTACATTTTGACTATAAGAGACTTGAGATTACATTATCGGGTGCAGTGGAATGCTCAATGAAATGAAACTATACAAGTGTGGCATTTTTATATTGCCTTTCCTTTGAAGTTAATTTAAATAATGCCTATTCTTTATGGTGGTTATGTAAGTTGGAGGTACCCCATTTTAGCAGTGTCGCATCCATTTTGGGTCATTTCCATGTATAATTACTTCAGCATCAGTCTTGAATGTTGGTATGTTTACAGCATGTTCTAGTATGTTTCCACAGGTATTAAATCATGGTTTATGCCTGTCTTGGAGATCTATGCTAGCTAGGAGTCGACTGTTATGCGCATAACAGTCGACTTTGGTGAATAAGTATGTGGTCACTTGAAATAATTGATATATGTATTTTACATCATTAAAGGTCTATAATTTAGCTTTCTATCGACATATTATGAGCCTAATTTTTTTTGTCAATTGTTGGTTGAGATAATTTGGGAGTACCGAACTTGTTCTGAATCTGACACATTGTTAGTGTTTCGCGGATATCTCAACTTATACCTATTACCAATCAGTGACTTCAAACTCATATAAAACTAGACTTCCGGAGCTTTCCGTTGATATAAAGTAGCGCTGAATCGGACTTCAGATGAGAGAGGACCAAGCCTCTAAAGTCAACCAATCTGCACCGGCGAAAGGCCCCGAACCTTCAAGCTTGACGGTTTTAAGGGTATTAGATCTTTTTGCAGCCAAAGTCGGTTTTCATAGCCTCCAAGCACTTCAAGACTATATAAAAAGGTCGTAGGTTATCAGATTGCATTAAATTATCATATGTTACTAGTTTTTTTCCTTTAAAAATGCATGATAATAAACTAGGGCGTGATGGACTGCCTAATGCCTTCTCGTCGTCTATATAATAATTAAGGGAGAGCACCCTTAGTGCATTTTCTATTTTACCAATGGTTTATTCCTTTAACCTTAATGCGGATTAAAGTCAAAAAAAATAGCAAATACAATAAACCTGTGAAACAGCCCCATACAACCCACAACCAACATGTTTCTAACCCACAATCCCCATAAAGACACCTCTCTTAGCTCCCCCACTCACAATCCTTACTAATTCCTTAATTCAACCTTCTTATTTTTTATTTCTCCAAAAAAATTGCAAGGTTTTGGTGTTTTCAGTTGCACAGGCAATGCGTCTGCAAATAGTAGTATAACCTAATCCCCTCTTCAAATCTAAGGTTTTCACATGCCAGATTAGCGAATTGTGTTTACAAAGTCAAACTTAGGATTTTTCTACTTTTTCCCTATTTAAAGAAAATTAGATGGTGACTCTTTTAACAGTAAAAATGGCGGGTTAACCCTCACATGCAGGTTGTCACATAAGTACTTTATACTATCAACATTCCGTATTTGTGTCCTCCATTTGGTATCATAAAATGAGATATGCAGGGGAGAAAGGCCAGGAGGTTAGGGTATTCTGTCCTTCAAACAATAATTTATATAGATAAGAAATCAGATACAATAAAGCACCTGAGTTGGTTTTGGTGACTGAGAAGGAGCATATCCGCGCCTTAACTTGATGCCATTCCCTCCGAAACTAGTAACGCTAGAAAAACCAGAGGTGTCAACATCCATTAAAGCCGCCCATGTATCATCTTCCCCGGTAAATAGGGCATAGAGTCCCTGCATACAGCAAACCAATTTACACATACGCATAAAGACATAATCAAGGTGAATGAAACTCCCCCACAACCAAAATTATACCCTACCGGCGTAGAGCCTTGCAAATCAACTCGAGCTGCAAAGAGTCCTGATGGCTGAAAGGTTCTTCGATGCCAAACCTGAAAGCAGAGAGCCAAACTTTTTTCCATCACTCTCTCCTAGCAAGGAATGAAACTCCTGAAGTTTTACTAGGAAACCAAGGAAAAGCAAGGCTTTAGAAGGAAATGGAACATAATCTATGGATTTCAAAAACTGGAAACAGGAACCATAAACACCTGTCAACCATAAGCACCAGCCAAATGATTTTCTCTTTCCTAAACAAAATATTGCAATATTACCCAACAGAAAAGATGAGAGAGAGCAGTTAGCATATCTAGACTATGGAAGTAGACAAAAACTGCACTACAATATCCCCAAGAACTAGGTCCCTTTTTTGATGTAATAAACAATATTGTCTTCATTTTGCAGAGCTGCCTTTTAGGAAAAATATCCACCCCTAAAAAAATGGTCCTTAAGTGGTGAAACATTTAGTGATGATAGCTTAGCCGAGCTGAATTTAATAAGCTCATGCTTATCTGAGCCTACACTAATCAAACACACCCGACATATAGATATCTTAGTTGCACAGAGTGGGACCGGGGGTGAGACGGATGGGGCGGAAGCGGGGCTGGGGGAGCTTAAGCACCTAGAAGAATCCAAGCTGGAATTGGATTTGCCAAGTTATTCATTACTTTCATGCATTTGACAATCCATGCTGTGTACAGATATATAGACACAGAAGCACGAATGAATTGTCGTTTTTCAGTATTATAGTACCCAGCTGCTCTATGTTTTCATTCAGCATAAAGATCTACGATTACACATGAAGTGCTTGCACAAAGTTTTGACTTATAGACCTGAACACCCTATTTTCTAGTAACTTAATTAATAATAAATAGTTTTAGTTTTTTGGGCTTTTTCGTAATATTAGAAAAATTTTGAGTGAACTTGAAAAAATACCTAAAGTTTGGGTGGGTTTAGGTGATTTTTCCCTTTAGGGTAGATATATATAAAGGTGTTTATGGGATCAGCCGTCCCATATTATTTTTCACTCCTTCTGTTACACAGTAGAGTGAGGGAGGGAAGTAGGGAGAGAGAAAGAAGAAAGGAAGTGTAGAGAAAGGAAGAAAGGGAGCTTGAACGTGGGATCAATAATTTGAGTAAAATCTGACTTTTGAAGGAGAGATCACGCTCAGGTAATCACCCTAGGAACCATGCAATTTCTGTGTAACGACCCGAAAATCCGGAGCACTAGTACCCCAAACTTCCGGAGCGTTATGACACTCACTCACTCGATCAATCGCTTAATGACATAAAAACCCCGATTGAACAAGCAACTTCGAATATATATCAGAGCTTCTAATCCGTGCAATATAGAGATTTCCTCCAAATCGTTGGTATGGCTATCAAAATCGTGAGCATCAGCATGTACAATTCTTTCAAATAAATGGTCACCAACAAAAGGTCTTAAGCTCACTATAGTACGAGCTAAACAATATTCACACACACAGGGGTCCTACTAAATAAAATAATCATATCGAGATCAAGCTTCTCACTCAGCCTTTAAACCCATCCCCAAGCATCCTACTGGTGATCATTACGCGCAGAAGGGAATGAAACGAGAGTGAGCTTTTAAAAGACAATGAGGTCAATCAAGAGTTTAAAACAGTTCGATTCAAACGATTTTTCGTATGCAGTCAAACGACAATTTTAAAAAGGATTTTAAATTGTTCCCAACCTATTCTGGTCGTACCCAAGGGCCCAATAAGGGTCCCATTTCACACGAACACGTCAACGGATTCGACAGTCAATTATTTAACGCTTCGAACCGGTCAAAGTGCGGGCGCCCAAGTCACGTGCATTCTTTGCTTCACACGCCTCACGCGCGACTTAGTCACCAATTAATTTACATCAACGTCACTAACAGTAGCACGTTCGTCACACCAAAACCACCCGAGAACTTTTTCACAAAAAACATCGACCGACAGTGCAACCAAGGCAACGGGGTCAAGGGGCAAAGGCCTTGGCCAACCCCATGGGGTCGGCCTCAACCTCACCTAAGGCCATGGGGTCGGCCTCGGCCTCCCATGGGAGGTTGGCTTTGGCCTTCCCCCCTGTTCTTCACTTTTCGCACAAGGTCCTTTTTTGCGCTTTGTTCGCTTCGTACGCTTTGTATGTGACTTTAGAACCTTGTTCGTCACATGGGTATGATTCACGTCGACACGATCGTCGCAACGCAATTTTCGGATTCGTCGTCGCTCATCAAAACACCTACCGTCGGCGCGCCCAAATTTCACCGAAAGGGGGAGTGGCCTTAGCCTCCCTTCATGGGAGTTGGCCATTGGCCTTGGCCACCCCTTAGGGTCGGCCTCGGCCTCACCAGGGGTGGTGGCCTTGGCCTTCCCCCAATCTTTGGCCCATGGCCTCCGTTCCCACGTGCACTTGTCTTCTCAAGTCTTTGCACCTCCGCGATGTTTGCGGACGTCCGTCGTGTATCAACCTCGCGACGTCCGTCGTCCATCAACCTCGCGACGTCCGTCGTCCGTCAACCTCGCGACGTCCGTCATAGATCAACCTCGTGACGTCCGTCGTCCGACGACCGCATACCATCACTTCCAACTTTGACATTACATGTTGCATTCATCATCTTGTTATGACAGGTACACTTAGCTCAAATCCCATCTTCGGGACACCCGACGCGTGCCCGTGCGCCACCTCCGAGACGTTTGTCGCCGCGCCTATCATTCTTATGACATGTGCCCCGGCACCAAGTATATGCTCCGCGACCTTCGTCGCAGCGCCCATGCGCCACTCCCATGACATGTGCCCCGGCACCAAGTATATGCTCCGCAACCTTCGTCGCCGCGCCCATGCGCCACTCTCATGATATGCTCCCCGGCACCAAGTATATGCTCCCCGACCTTCGTCGCCACGCCCATGCGCCACTCTCATGACATGTGCCCCGGCACCAAGTATATGCTCCGCGACCTTCGTCGCCGCGCCCATGCGCCATTCTCATGACATGTGCCCCGGCACCAAGTATATGCTCCGCGACCTTCGTCGCCGCGCCTATGCGCCATTCTCATAACATGTGCCCCCGCACCAAGTATATGCTCCGCGACCTTCATCGCCGCGCCCATGCGCCATTCTTATGACATGTGCCCCGGCACCAAGTATTGTCTCCACGACGTTCGTCGCCGCACCCATGCACCATCTTCATGATACGTGCCCCCCGGCACCAAGTATTGCTTCGCAACGTTCGTCGCCGCACCACTTTCATAACACGTGCCCCGACACCAAGTATTGCTCCGCGACGTTCGTCGTCGTGCCCGTGCGCCATTTTCATGATTCGTGCCCCCGGCACCAAGTATTGTCTTCGCGACGTTCGTCGCCGCGCTCGTGCGCCATCTCATCCAGTGTTGTTAAAGGCGCAGGCGCACCTAAGGCGCAAAAGGTCCTTGGAGCCTAGGCGCAGGCGCGCGCCTTTTCGAAGCGAGGCGCAATATTAAAATAAATAAATAATAATAATAATACACAAAAACAATAAATTATGTAAAAAAAAAAAAAGAACATGACAATTAACAAACTTTCAAACACTAGAAAAAGTTTCAAATTCCATCGCATCATAATCTAACAAGTTTCCAACATAAGATAAATCTTAAATCCACTAAAAATAACAAGTTTCCAACATAAGATAAGTCTGCATCAAAGGGTGCAAGAGAGAAATAAATGAAATGTAGCCGGTCACTCTAGAGAGGTGATAATTAATTAGGATTTATTATATAAATATTTAATCTATAATCTTGGTTATTTAAACATGACAAAGAAGGTGATTCATGGAGAAAGTGTGGCATTTTAAAATGACTGAGAGAAATTGAAAGAGAGAGAGAGATTAGAGGAAATTGAGAAATATACATATATATATATATATGGAATAAGATAAAAGGAGTAAAAAAAAAGAGAAGAGGAAGAGAAGTCAGGAGAGAGAAAGAGATAGGACAGCCGGCCCTAATTGGGCAGCACCGCTCCCGTCTCCGATTGCTCCACGGCAGGCCACTCTCCATCGCTGACCAACTCACAGCAACCCCATCCCCGACGAGCAACTCCAGCTACCCCTTCACCGAGCCTCCGCGACCTCCGCGCCACTTCCACCCCCGCACGAGATTTATCACCGGTGCCATCTCCGGTCAGCCCCTTATTTTCCTGCTACACCTACGGTTGCCGGCGCCCAAATCCCGTAGTGTGGCCTTCATCGCCGGTGCTTTATTCTATCAACTCCATTGCCGGCGCTTTCGTGCTTCCACTGAAGGCACCATCAACCGCCACGTCAAGCAAATGCTGCCGCCGACCACCCATTTGGTCCCTCATGGTCTGTTCAGCCAACGCGCCCGGATTTGCGCCTCCACCACCACTGCGCGCCTGGCGCCCAGGCGCCTAGGCTCACTAGGCGCGCGCCTTCTTGAACGCGCTGCGCCTAGGCCTAGGCGAGGCACTGAGTGCGAGCCTAGCCGCGCCTTGCGCCTAGGCGCACTTTTTATAACACTGATCTCATCACATGTGCCCCCAGCACCTTACTCATTCCGTCATGCCCATGCGCCGCACCACTAACACAGTCGTGCCCCTTGGCTCTCTGTCACACTACCATGCTCCTTGCATCGGTCCATCCTTTCACCACATCATGCGCACCTTGCCTTGGTCGTGGAACATGCTTCGACCCACTCTCTGGAGTGTGGAACATCATGCAGGGATAGGCGACTCCTCCGGGACACTATCTCAGCCAGGGAGCTCTTCAACTCCCCTTCCGCTAGGTAGACGGCTCCTCCGAGATGCTACCTCGGCCAGTCGCATAGAAGGCTCCTCCGGGATGCTACCTTGACGCGCTCCGAGTGCTCCGGCACAAGGACTCACCGCGGGGATAGGCGACTCCTCCGGGACACTATCTTCGCCAGGGAGCTCTTCAACTCCCCTTCCGCTAGGTAGACGGCTCCTCCGGGATGCTACCTAGACTCGCTCTGAGTGCTCCGGCACAAGGACTCACTGCGCAGATAGGCGACTCCCCCGGGACACTATCTCCGCCAAGGAGCTCTTCAACTCCCCTTCCGCCAGGTAGACGGCTCCTCCGGGATGCTACCTCGGCCTACGGAATAGGCGACTCCTCCAGGACACTATCTTCGTCAGGGAGCTCTTCAACTCCCCTTCCGCCAGGTAGACAGCTCCTCCGGGATACTACCTGGCCTGTCAGGTAGCGGTTCCTCCGGGAAGCTACTTTGACGGGCTCTAAGTGCTCCGGCACAAGGACTCACCCGCGGGATAGGCGACTCCTTCGGGACACTATCTCCGCCAGGGTGTCTTCGTGACTGGCCTACGTGCTCCGGCACTGGGGCTTGCGTCGGCACCCCTATGGACTATGACCCCCGGGTCACTCCGAGACGGGAGCAGGTCTTCGGAGGGCATCGCGCCTAGTCTGCTTGGTAGTTGGGCATCGGGTCTTCCCCACCACTGCCAGGCCTGTGGGACTCTGCAAGGGCTTGGATTGGAGGCTAGATCAAGGGATTTCTCTGGCCACACCGACGCTGTGGGAGCCAGTCTTTCCAGTCAGACAGAGCGACGCTGTGCGGGGCAGGCCGGGTGAATATGCGATTCGACAGTCCGTGGAGCACCGGCAGTTGTGGACCCCCTCGATGACGTGTCACTCCCAGGGAGCGCCACGTGTCGCGTGATGACATCATCATCTCAACCTCTATAAATAGAGGTCTTGAGAATTCATTTAAGGATTGGACATTTTCAGAACACTTTTACTTTCTCACTCTAAAATCCTAGAGAGAGAAACATACAGGACCCTGACTTCGGACCTAAGCATCAGACTGTGACTGTCATCGTATATTCATCCTGCGCCATCGCCCTCGCAGCACTGCCACCCTCAAGCTCTGTCTGGGAAGCCTTTGGTCTCTGCCCTTGCTCCACCCTTGCTGTGTCTCACATCAACATACTTGGCAGCTGACGCGGACTACAGCCTTTGTGGCACCTCCACATAGGTACGAACCCACTTTCCTTGGCATCATAAATAAAATCAAAACATCTCCATCTAGGTATAGGGAACAGTACAAACTCAATCACTCAAATTAATAGGTGTTTCAAAACATTTCGGATACAATAAAAAGATTCAGATAATATTGAACATGAGTTCTACAGATTAGCAAAGCCACTCCGACAGTGCTCAAATACAGAGTACATATGCATATTTATAAAACTAGTCCACTTAAGTACTAGTTGTAACCCAAACAGGAGACCAACCTTATAACACCCACAAAACAGACCATTCTTATAACGCCTCAAAATTACTATCTCATGTAAATATTTAGAAAAAATACACTTAATTCAACATATATAATGCTCGAATCAACAAAACATATGAGTATTAATCACAGTTTCAAACGATCGATTTAAGGTTCAAGATAGCGTTTCATGGATAATTTAAAACATTTTTAGGACAATAAAAAAAATCGAAGTTCAATGAAATTCAATAACAAATCATAATAAAACATACAAAGTCAATATGATGAATTGGGGTTTCGAATAGAATCCCTTATCTCGATTCAAGCTATTCAAAGCTAAATACCCTCGAACAACAGTCTTTTGAATTAACCTATATCAGGCAAATTATTTATCTGAACACGATCTACACTACCAAACTATAATCCTAACATGAACTAGCTATACGATACTCACATCTAATCCCGAAATGACACAATTCAAAGCGGGTTCCAAGCACAGCCAACCGAGCTAGTCAAAAAACCCAACTCACTCCTCAAGGCTTAACAATAACCCAAAGTCTCATAATATATGTTATGGCTTAAAATAGCATATAAAATAAATATATAAATTTTCGAATATTTTTGAATTAAAAATAATTTAGGAATAATTACAGCAATGTCCCTGAAGTTAGAGTGAAATTACAGCAAAGGACACTAAGTTTCAAAATGTAACATACCGTGACCAAAAACGTTAAAAAGGTAATACTCGTGTCTATCCATTAGACTTCCGTCCAAAAAGTGTACTTTTTTAATGTCATCATTACGTATTTTTAAAATGGCAATATTGCCCTTGTACTGCATATATTAAATAATTTTTATAATCTCCAAATTAGGATTTGAACCCCTAATTTGAAAATTAAGGTTTCCAAACTAGGGTTTATAAACACTCAACCAAACATGGGAGTAACAAATTCAACACATTCTTAGCGCCAGCAGCGCCCCCAATGCTGCCTATAACAACCAACACCACCGCCGACTCTATAGCTGCCGACAAATAGAGCACCGGGCCGAGCTACAAGTCACTGTCCTATTCGTGCAGCATCATTCGTAAAGGATGAGAAGAACGGCATGTGTGTAATGTGCGCTACCATGGAGGACACGGCGGTGGAGTGGACGGTGGAGTCGGGGTCACAGGGGCGGCAAAGGACCCCAGCGAAGCAGGGGCTGCTACGGGTTTGGGCGATGGAGGGGCTGCGGCACTGAGACGGGGCTAGGCGAGGGAGGGGGTTGGGCGATGAAGGGACTGTGACGCTGCGGCGGGGTTGGGCATGAGATAAACCCTAGCTTTGATGAGGGAACCATCTCTAAGCTTGAACCCAGGACTCACTAGAAATCCAATGACCTAATTAATAGCTATCTTCCTACCTGGAAACCTGACCAAACTATCCATGTGATCACGTTGTCCATGTATTGTTAATGAAATTCAGCGCCTCTATTAGCCTCAAAATGATTAAAAGTTTAAGCAAAGTCTATTTTTTTCTTTTAGATAAAGTAATGGTATTTGGAAAAAAAAATAACCTTTTAGCTTAAGCGCAATAAAGTCATTTTCTTACACTCGTTAGGTTTTATATGATTTTGTTTGGTCAACGAACATTAGTGTAATTTGTCCAAACTAATGGAAATGCATATAACTTCACCTTAACCTCAGGGACATTGTTGTAATTATCCTAATTAATTTCTTTAAATATCTTAGCCCATAAATAGCTATAATTGTTTCTAGCTAAAAATACAGTCCCATACTTTTTGTAACATCCTTAAAATATATAGGGATAATTACAGTCATGTCCTTGAGGTTAGGGTGAAATTACAGACATGTCCATTAGTTTGGACAAATTACACTTATATTCATTGACCAAACGGAATACACAAATACATAATGGTTTGGAACAAAAAGACGAAATTACCCATGACATAAGAGTATAATTTTTCAAATGCCATTTGTTTATTTCTTCCTAGTCTTTCTCTTGCCCCCTGCAATTCCAACAACCTCAACACCACCTTTGCATCATAGCAACACCACCGGCTATCTACCACAAGAAGCAAATGAAAACAGATTTGTAAAGCAGAAATGATAAAATCGTCTTTACGGGGTTGTGCTTGTAATGAACAAGGGAAGGAGGCAGGGGAAGATATGGGGTTTCCAGAATGGTTTATTACCACCCGGTTCTGGTAGATGGTCCGATAGGCGATGTAGATGGGTGCCGGCGGCGCTGTGATGGGGCGACTGTGACTTGGGTCTTGGGTTGTGGATTAGGGTACCGGCGGTGGCTTATGTGGGTGCTGGCGATGCTGTGATGGGGTAATTTGGGTCTTAGATCATGGATTGCGATGATGCCAGCGTATGTGCTAATTCAGTGGTTTTGGTGCGGCTTTGGTGGCGGTGCTCCGGTGGTCTTGCCACCGATGATCAATCTCGGTTCCGGCAACGACGGGGTGGGGTAGGGTTAGGGTAGCAATGGGTTTAATTAAGGGGAGGGTGGGGCGATGGCGTTTGGGGGGGGGGGGCAACAGGGGCGGGGTAGGAGTTGGGGGGCAGAGAGAGTTAGGGTTGAAATACCAAATTTGAAAAAAAAAAGGAAAATAGGCATTATCAAAAGGAAAAAATACAAATTTGAAAAATAAATAAGATTTTAAATTTGTAATGAGGGTAGTATTGGTATTTTAAAAATACCAATACTACCCTTGTAGATGGGTGCTGGCGACGCTGTGACGGGGCGGCTGTGACTTGGGTCTTGGGTCGTGGATTAGGGTACCGGCGCTGGCTTATGTGGGTGCTGGCGGTGCTGTGATGGAGTGATTTGGGTCTTAGATCATGGATTGTGATGATGCCGGCGTCTGTGCTAATTCAGTGGTTTTGGTGCGGCTTTGGTGGCAGTGCACCGGTGGTCTTGCCATTGATGATCAATCTCGGTTCCGACAACGACGGGTGGGGGTAGGGATTGGGGCAGCAACGGGTTTAATTAAGGGGAGGGTGGGGCGGCGGCGTAGGGGAGGGTGGGGGCAGGAGGGGCGGGGGGAGGAGTTGAGGGGGCACAGAGAGAGAGTTAGGGTTGAAATACCAAATTTGAAAAAAAAGGAAAATAGGCATTATCAAAAGGAAAAAATACAAATTTGAAAAAAAAAAGATTTTAAATCTGTAATGAGGGTAGTATTGGTATTTTAAAAATACTTATTGAGTGACATTGTCAAAATGTATAATTTTTTAACGGTGCGATGACAGAAGGACACGGTTCATACCTTTTTGAAACTTAATGTCCTTGACTATAATTTCACCCTAATCTTAGGGACATGGCTATAATTTCCCAAATATATATAAATTATAGAAATTGAAATCAGAACTTAAAAGACATTAAAACTATTTTTAAATTATTCATTTTGCTAGACAAATGCGATACAAATATCGTAGCAAATGACCTCTGAAAATTCTAAAATTTGAACTGGAACTTCTTAGGGTTCGTTTGACAAAAAAAAAATTTTGGTTTTCAGTTTTTAAAGAGCAGCTTAATTTTATTTTTTTTACAAAAACAAGTGGGTGTTTGATAACCTTTTTTTTTTTTAGTTTTTTTTTTTTGGTGTTTGGTAATCCTTTTTATTTTGACTTTTTTTTTTGGGTGGTTTGCAGTGGCGGTGGTGGTGGTGGTGGGGCGTGGCGGTGGTGGTGGTGGGGCGTAGCGGTGGTCGATAGTGGTGGTGGCCGGCGGTGGCTGGTGGCTGCCGGAGGCCGGAGGAGTTTAGAAATCTCCAACTTGCGCAAAATATATAAAATATCAAACATTTTCATAAAATTCTAAAAATTTCAGTGAAATTCTAAAATTGAAACATCATCACGATTGTAAAAAATTTTGGCCGCGAAAGTGGCCGGAGGCCATCCCACAAGCCCTCGTGGGCAGCGCACGGGTTATTGTTCATCATCTTCTTCAGCGTAAACAGTAACCCTAGCAGCTACCCTAATTTTTATTTTTCTCCATTTCTGCTTCGTTTTTCTCATTTTTCTTCTTCTAATCCATCCAATGACATTCCTTAAACATACTATAACATAAATATAAGATCCTAGATCAATTTCGATGAGTTTTTTGCAAAGAAAATCGTGTATATATATATATGTACACATGAATATACACATATATGTACACATAGAAATTGCACGGTTGCTAGGGTGATTACCTGCGTGATCCCTCCTTCAAAAGTCAAATTCTACTCCAATTCTTGATCCCACGTTCAAGCTCCCTTTCTTCCTCTCTCTACACTTTATTTCTCTCTCTAAAACTCTTATATTTCTCTCTCCCTCTCTCCCTCTACCGTGTAACAGAAGG
Source organism: Escallonia herrerae (assembly GCA_033070095.1). Lineage (NCBI taxonomy): Eukaryota > Viridiplantae > Streptophyta > Magnoliopsida > Escalloniales > Escalloniaceae > Escallonia > Escallonia herrerae. The sequence continues at coordinate 62,352 of JAVXUP010000800.1, read as the reverse complement.
AGTGAAAAATAATATGGGACGGCTCATCCCATAAATACCTTTATATATACTAACCCTAAATGGGAAAAATTACCTAAACCCCCTTAAACTTTAGGTGTTTTTTCAAAGTTCACCCAGAATTTTCTAATATTACAAAAAAGCCCAAAAACTATTTATTATAAATTAAGTTACTAGAAAAATTTTAATGGGGTTTTACTTTCTCCCCCACTTTATAGAGATTCCGTCCTCAAAATTTGGTGATCCTTTTGTTGCTCTTAATCATGTCCGATCTCGAAAATCCACTGACATATATACCTTAAGTATATACATAACTAAATCCATTCAAACGATAGGCAATCAATCCAAATACAATTTTTAGCGGCTAACAAAGTCTATCTGTTAAAAACCTCAACGTACAGGGCTGCTACACAATGAAGTCTAATGGTAATCTTAATTTGAGACCGGAACATTACATTCTCCTTCAGTTAAGTTCAGCCACGAATTTCACGATACTTATAATCTATATTACATGGACTCGGTACAAGTGTCCGGATCGGATACGTATCCAAGTGTCGGACTCGTCTAATTTTGAAAACGCAAGACACGGGGATACGGCTAAATGTTTATATTTGTTATTGCTTTTTAGTTATTTCGAAGGCAAAAAGGTGTTTTATGTGATGCATTTGATTTTAATTGACAACTTGTCTCGTCTCAAAACAATAACTAATTAAACAAAATACTATAAGGTAATATTATAATGGCATATCCTATGAGATGCGTCGGACACATATCCCATACCCATGTCCAAGTGTCGAGTGTCCGACACGGGTACTTCACGCAAACCGAAGAGTCCATGTAACATAGCTTACATTATCCAGGCAATACGCTTTCACTACGTAACATTCAAATGAAGGCGTCATCAAATATTACATATAACCTCAAAAATATTAGTTAAGAACATCAATAGCAGCCTCGGCAATTTCACATCTTTATAAATTCCACCATAGTATAAGATTCAGATGATAACTAAGGATATGATGCCTTAAAATCAAACAATATATGAGCATCTAAATAATTAACCGAAAGTGTAGCTGACACCACATCAGCATCCTGAGCAGACATTGCAAAAAGTCTGGCTGATGTCCTAGTCCTCCCCTTGCTGAGTCTAGGCTTGCTGATGCTTATCTGTTTTGCTGATTCGATCATTCTACAATATATTAAATTGTGTTTATTTCTTCTGAATATTAAAACCGGGTGGCTTTGCTAATCTGTACTACTCATGTTCAATGTTATCTAATCTTGTTTTTATTGTGTCTGAAATGTTTTGAAATGCCTATTAATTTGAGGGATTAAAGTGATACTCTTCCATATATCTATATTGATATGCTTTAATTTGATTTAAAATCCTTTTTAAAATTGTCGATTTACTGCATATGAAAAATCGTTCGAATTGTTTTGTTTTTTATCCAGTAATGATCACCGGTAGCGTGCTTGGGGATGGGTATAGAGCCTGAGTGAGGAGCCAGATCTTTATATGATTATTTTATTTAGTAGTACTCCTGCGCGGGTAAATACTGTTTAGCTCATACTATAGTGAGCTTAAGACTTCGTTGGTAATCATTTATTTTAAAAAATTGAGATATTGCATGAATTAGAATCTATGATATATATTCGAAGTTGCTTATTGAATCAGAGTTTTTATGTCATTAAGCGATATGATCGAGTGAGTGAGTCTCATAACGCTCCAGAAGTTCGGGAAATTAGCACTCCAAATTTTCGGGTCGTTACAGATGGTATCAGAGTCGAATCTCGAAAGCTCAGACTGGGCTATCAAGTCGAGTTGCTGATGGTTAGGGCCACGAAGGCAAGCCCGGATATATCCCACATCAAGAGGATGGTTGGGGCAACAAAGGATTAGCCGGATATATCCCACATTAGCTATAGAGGAAGATTCTGGGCCATGTGTGATCAAGCCTTAGCGAGGACGCTAAGGCATAAGGAGGGGAGATTGTGATATCCCACATCAGATGTGGGATAATTTGTGATTGGCCTTATAAGACCCTGCCCATGAACTGAAAAGTACCTATTTGGCTCACCCTTTTGAGGGAGGCAATGCCCTGTGGTGGGGTCGTAGACCGGGTCGTTACAAGACAAGTCATATGAGAGCCTGACAGCCACTAATCCTTTGACAAAGGACCACAAAAGACCCATACCCACATGCTCTCTGCCTCTCTCAGCAAAGTGACCAGCCCTAGTAAACATCAGAACCAAGAACTGCTTGTGTTTCTATTACTTGAACGCCCAATCAGCTTTATTTCCTCTCCCTCTCTAAATACCCTAAACCTACACTTATAATCACCTTTAAGAAAATTTGCACCGGCGAGAGGGAAGTATCTAAGGCTACTTAAGTTCACGATCCCAACCAACCTAGGATCGCATTCCCAACAAGCTCCCAAGTTAGGAGCGCAAATTCAAGAATTTCAGGGAGATTCGTGGGCTAAATAACATTGTACACTAAGGCAAAATATCACAAATGCCCATTTTATGATAGTTTTATGGCATTAATGCAATTTCGCCACAAATTTAAACACTTTCTCCCTCCATTGTTAAACTTAATGTTGCACGTTGACAAAATTGTCACCTCCCTCCCTCCCCCCTCCTTCCCTACTAAAACACACTCATACACAAAATTATGTACTCTCTCTTTCCCCCTCCCTCTCCCTCCCTCCCTTCCCCCCCCCCCCCCGCACCCTCTCTTTCTCTCAAACACACGCACACACTCTCATACGCTACATTATGCATGCATTATGCGCACGTACATATACATCTACCGAGATATCAAACACTGCCACCACGACTACCATCCATGCATTCCCATTATGTACAAGTGATACAATATTAATATATCAACCCAGTTCCACGACGACTACCATCCAAGCACTCCCTCTAACTTTAAGACCTTCGTGAGCCTTAAGCCACCGTCGAACCATCAACTACCTTCACCGCGACCCTCCCCCAAAAAAGACAAAAAAAAAGGATATGTATCAATACGTTTATGTATATGTATATATAATATCTTTGTGCGTATAAGTGAAAACGAAGGGCACAGTAACCCAAAAGCCAGATCAAGTAATAACTCCTCCAATCTAAAACAGTAGAGCACAAAAAAAAGTGCTAGTCAAACGAGTACACACCATAAACCTACTCCTTTATACTACCACCTAATCCAACCATTGCCAATCTCTACTCCCTCAAGACCACCATTTTTAGCCACAACATACAAAATCCTTCGCCACCATCATCAACATGCCCCTTCAACCATCAATCCTTGCATCAATTGGCACTACCACCACCATGGCCAGTTTCACGAACATATAACACCACCATGGCCAAATACGACATCCTCACGAAGTATCATCATGAACCCACTTTGAAACCAACCATAGTCAAGACCACAATCACACAATCCATTCCCTTCAGAGGTCAAGCTCATAGTACATCAATTGCCAACAACAGATTTGTCAAGGATAAATTCAAATCCACCATTGAGCGACAAAGAGGAAGAGAAATATGAGTAAGAGGTAGAGACACGACTTCCTGCAATCTCTCTACTAACGCAAAGTATAAATATTAACAGCTGAACATATGTACATACGCACACATGTACATTTCACATAGGCATAGATAGAGTACAAGATTATCGGATGTGAACTCTTCGCACAAGCCGATTCTCCATCACAACTCACAGCAACATTTCTTTCGAGTAAAGAAGAAAAGAGATGTTGCTGTAACTGACAGCAATATCTATATCCTTAACAACTTGAATTACGTCTTTAGTGACCCAACTGGTAAACAGATAAGTAAATACGGGAGAGATGATTGCGATGAAGTTTTTGGTGATATCCAAGTGATGCCATTGGTTGGCTATATTGAGGTTTTGATGATGCAGTCGCTGTGACAATTGTGTTGTTCAGTGGTGAGTCGTCTACCAGGATGGTGCGTTGAGTGGTGGTGGCAAGGGGGGGGGGGAGGGGGAGGCGGAGAGAGAGATAGTTACACAAAATCATGTATACATATAGTATTTCCCAAGTCAGTACCTCAAACTATTTAACTCGATCCAAATTAGTCTGACCTCTGACAGAGAACAGTCTCGTGAGTGTTAGATATTGCAAGGGAAAATCTGGCATTGGTGAAAAAGTCTATCTTCCAAAAACACCTCTCACTTTGAGTCACTTTCCCTCCATTTCATTGGTCCCCTTCATTTTAATACAGTGACATGGAATCACACAGCTTGACTGAAAGGGGGAAACTTAATAATTACCAAAAAAAAGGAAAGAACAATAATTACAATGTTCTTAATAAAGTCACTCTCTTTCCTTCTTCTTCTCCCTCTAAACCCAGCAAACCGCAATAGTTACCACCCACCTTCATGGTTGAACAACCACCAGTGTTACCTCAAATGTCGCCGCCAGCACCACCACGACCATGACAACCTTACCCCCACAATAGGCTACCACCCAACGGGAATGCCTCCACTACTACCCTGTCAAATTCTGAGCCCTAACTTCAAAATATGATTTTGGTTTCTGTTATTCAGGGTTTTCCAGGAATGAATACCGTAAAATTACCACTATTTTCATGCATTGCTGGTAAATATTGTTGTAACACTATGCACTACATTTTGTGTCATTGTCTAGCTTTGGACAAAATCCAAGTTGATTAATGGAAAAGATCCCAAAGATGGTCAGTTTTGTTTCCGTACCTTCGCATTCCATAAATTTTGATTTCATTAATATTTGGATCTGGATTTTCGTTGGGTTGGATTTATGAGCAAAGTAAGTGATTAGGTCGAATTGGATTTGGTGTTGTTTTTAGTTTGCTTTCATATTGAGATTGGTGGGTATGATGTTGACGGCTGGAATTGTTTGTAGCGGCCAAATAAATTGATGGCTGTGCGATGGTAGTTTCGTTGGTGTGTGTTGGTGCGCTCGATTGGTATCTCTCTTCACGATTTTGATGGTGTTTGAGATCAGATTGGAATGTGAGATTAAAGGGCTCAGTGGTGAGTGGTCGTGGTGATGGGGGAAGCTGTCATGTGGTCGTTTGGCAGTGGGGGGGCGGTGGGGTTAGTTGCTTTGGAAGTAGGCAAGTACTTTTGTTGGTAACTGGAGAAGAAGATAAAAATTGGATTCTTCTTTCCTTTTTTGGGTCATTAATTGGATTTTCTCTTTTAGCAAAAAAATGAATATTAATGTTGGGGAATATTAATGAGTCAGATAAATTCTGTGCAATAAACAAAGCGAATGACATGAAAAGTACCACGCGTTTTTTATGTTTTTTTTTTTTTAACTATTGATACAATTGCCCTTAAAAAACTAACGTACATTTCTCTACGTGTACCTTTGGACTAATTCGGGTCGCAAAAATGATTTGAGGTACTAATTTGGAACATTCAGAAAATGCGGTATTCAAGCCGGATTTGATGATTTATTTAACAGAGTTTTGAGATTAGCCAACATATAATAGTTTGAGCCAGGTAAATTGGTATTCTCACGACCTCTGTTTTCGTCGATACCTAATACCGTCAGTTAATTGCTCAAAGAAAGGGAGGTCCAAAGCTTAGACAGCCTTTGCGGAATATTTGTAATTACTCAGCATTTCAATACCTAAGTCATATAACTGAAAACGTCTTTTGCAGAATAACTGTAATCTACCGAATCATAATACTCCAGGACAAAACTGTCAATCTTAGTACTGTCACACCTGGCTGCGATATGCAAACTCCAATTGTTCAGCAACATCTTCACGAAGTGGAAGCCAATCAAGGCCCCCTTTACGAGCAAACCAGTGACCTCTTAAAACACGGCGATTATCTCCATTCCAGTAAACAGGAAAACAATGTCTCTTTACTAAATCCACCTGGAGTAGCAACGTGAGATATTCAGTACGCTGTGTTAAAAGTGGTTAATAAAGCTCCATTAGGATGGAAAAAAAAAACTAAGAATGGAGCGAAAACTCATTATTGCTACGTGCAAGTGATAGCAGCAGCAGCAACAACGAGAACATTGAGCGACATTTGTGGTAAAGAAACTGAAACGACATACAGGATTGTCTAAAGGGAACTGGCATGAGGAATGAGAAACAAAAGGCGTGCATCTTCTATCAACGACCATCAGAGACGGCAGAGCAGATTTATTGTACATCTTTTCTAAATGGGGTAAAGACATGAGAAGGAAGATAGTAAGGTAGTACTTTCAAGGAACTTAAGATGCACTCCTTCACAACAAAGAAAGCACCCTAGAAAATAAACTGAAGAACCAACCAACTAAAAAGAAAGTTTCACTATCAGTTGTTTTTTCCTTTTCTCTTAAAAGAAGAAGTTCACGCAATTACAGCTCCAGTTAAGAGTATTTAGAGGTAGCAATACCTCCATATGTAGAAAATAAACCCCTAGTGCTAATGAAAATAAACACCTAGTGCTAATATTCACAAAATTACTTCACAATTGAGAAGATCATTACCAAAAGTTAAAGGGTGAGGGAAGAAAGGATACCTCATACAACCCTCCCTTTACAGGGACACCAACTCTCTCTTCTTCAATTGTGCATAGTTGGGCTGGTCGAGAACTCTCTGAGAAAGATGCTCTTAGCTGCTGATCCAACTTAGTACAGGACATAGGCCTCCCCCTTGGGCCTTCACTACATTCTGCAAACTCTTTCCACCAACTAGAGAGCAAGTCTTCCTCTCGCTGTACATGCATAAATGCCTCAGATCTTTATGTCACATACAGAGTTCACAGTATCAACTCTGAACAAATGCTCTTCAGAGTAAATAGTTATACCCTACTGAGCCAATTTGTTGATAAAGAAGAATGAATATATGCAATGTTCTATGAATGAAAAATAGTTTTCATTCACTAACCTACTATCTATGATAACGAAAAATACAGATTTCGAAAACCAAACCAAGGTTGCCAAAAGGAAGAATTGTTCAAGAAACCTGAAAGTATGGACCTTATTGCAACTAAACCTCAAAAACATTTTATAGTTGCAGTACATACAAACCTTGCAGTTGGGAGATTCTGTTTGATTTTGGATGTATAGTGCTGATGTGAACATCATGCAAAGGGCAAAAGTGTCCTTATAGCCCTTGGCTGTGCTTGGGGAAAAAAGAAGATGAGAGAGAGAGAGAGAGAGAGAGAAACAGAGACACAGAGAGACATGCATCCGAATCCGTGTATGAATCTATTAAATTGGTTGATGGAAACTGGCATGCTTCCTTGCGTCTCAGCTAGAGGTCAAATAACAAAGGTGGCTGTGGACACCATCAATCTTCTCTCTCCAATCTGTTGAATATTGGTTTGAAAACTTGGGGCTGTCTAAGTTTTGAACTCTAGTTCTGAACCAACTGATGTCCAAAAACTATGGTGTATAACATGATTTAAGAATTTGCTGTCAAAAATTTACGACTTCCTTTATGAACGTCGAATTACACTTTAGATTGAAAGCACAAACACACCACACATAGATATAGGCGCATAGAATTCAAGAGACAGTGTTCCTAGGAACTTTTTCTGTGGATCGGAATTCTTGGAGATCTTGAAGCAACACAAACCCCACAGATGGAACGTTGTAATGGCCATGAACAGTTTGGTAGTCTCCGGTGCTTGTCGCTGTGATCCATGTTGGCTCTTAGAAGGACCCATTATAGGTTGCCAGTCGTGGATTACTATGTTACATGGACTCAGGCGGGTCGGATACGTGTCCAAGTGTCGGATCCGTCTAACTTTTAGATTACAAGACACGGGGATACGGCAAAATATTCACATATATTATTAGTTCTTAGTTATTTCTAAGGTAAAATGGTGTTTTCTGTACGCACGTGGTTTGAATTGAGAACTTGTCTCATTTCAAAGTCAAACAAATTAACAGAAATATTATAAGATAGTGTTCATAGTACCATATCCTATGAGATGTGTCGGACACATGTCCCTTACCCATGTCCAAGTATCAGTGTCCGACACAGGTACTTCACGCATTTTGAAGAGTCCATATAACATAGGTGGATTTCAGGTCGTGACTCATCACTAAGGGCAAAAAGGGACTAGAAGTCAAGGGTATAGATGACTTTCCAAAAAGTTATGTTAAAAATTTAACAGAATTCAAAAACTGCCAAAATTTGGAACTAAAAAGGTTCAAATAGAAAGTCTTAAAAGCATAAGGTTCATAGTTCAAGGCTTTTTGAGCTATTCCCCCTAATTAAAATTTTATTGTGAAGTCTTCAACCCTAATATAAGTTATCCAACTACTTATCAGAAAATAAAAAACAAAAATTGAAAAACTATTGAGAAAATAAGCTCACCTGCAGGAAAGATGCCTCTATTGCAAGTGAATCCCTCATACCAAATCGAAAATAATCACTCTTCCCCACTACTTCAGTGCAAGGAACTGTGGCAGCAGCATCTGTGAAAAAACAAAGGCAACAAGCTGCCATCAAGATGTAAATGTGCACACAGATTGCCATTAATCAGAGATTCTCAATCAAAGAAGTCCAAGATGCATTGATACAGTACATTGACCTAGAAGTCATATTAAAATTAAGCTTATATTTGTAACAAGCATGATATTATGCATCCTACTAAGAGATTTTTAGCATCTAAAAATCTCGTCATCAATCACACTTCACCCATATGAAGCTTATATTTGTAAAATTAAGCTTATATTTGTAACAAGCATGATATTAGCTTCACCCATATGAAGCTAATTTCATTTTGGGAATAAAAATTTTGAGGCATGATGATTCCATCTCGTCATCAATCACGCTTTGTTGAGAACATACTATATGAGCATAATGACTGAAGCTCTATGTCTTCTTCTTATAATGCAAAAATACACCTTGTGGTAGATTGTGGCAATAGGGTGTCACAGAGTAAGTATACACAAAAAGTTGGTAGCCCAATGTTTATGATGAATCACACTAGTTAGATGTTGCATAAGTAGATTGAGTAGATATACGCATAAACCTAACGAGGAACATTGGAATATAATATCCAAGTTGTTAAGATATTTGAAAGGCACCATTGCTTATGTACTAACATATTGTGGTCATCCTTCTCTGCTTGATGCTTATTGTGATGCTAACTGGATTTCAGATTCAGATGAGCTAAAGCTTATTGTTGGATATGTATTTTTACTAGCTAGAGGAGCGATCTCTTGTAAGTCGTCCAAATGGAATTAAAGTTGACTACCTTAAAGAAGGCTTGTTCTGAAGTAAAGCGGCTCAATTTTTTTTTATTTTTTTGGTTGATACACCCTTGTGGAGATAACCCAATCCATCTGTGGTTATGCATTGCGATTGCTTAGCCGGCATTGCTCGAGCCAAAAGCAAAATATAATGGGAAGTCGTTGTCACATTCGGATGTGACATGTGAATGTGAGGCAGCTAATTGAGAATGGTACCGCATCCATGGACTTTGTGAGGTCCGAGAGGAATTTGGCCAATCCTCTGACCAAGCTACTAGGGAGAGGCTCGGTAACGGAAGCATGGAGGGGGATGAGACTAAACATAAATTTAGCGACGAAGTGACAGATACCTAACATTCTGTGATCAGCAATCCCGTGAGTGAGGTTAAATAGGTAATAACAAAGTCATGAAGTCGGAAAATCACTGGCGCTATGTGTATCCTCTAAGGCTGGAGGCCTTTAGAGAAGAGCTCATCCATATGGTCCCCAGGTATTAGGATGGGGTGTTCGGCTGCAGCACAGCCGCCTATGACCGACTAGCCTTTGTGATTTAATTGCTTATGAGAAGGCAGTTGGATTCCTTTCCTCTACAAGCCCTGGGTATGTTGCTAGAGCACACAAGCATCTCCACACAATATGCATAGCAAGATCCTTATATCATTTAGCTTCACCCGCAAGAATAACCATAACTAGAGAAAGCTATGCGGGTAATGAGTATGAGCAGTTCACATTGCAAAATCTGGTTAAAGTCTACTCGCTCTACCATGCACTTAAGTGAGTTTCTGCTCATTATCTTAGGAAAAATTAAATCTGTGTCACCTCCCCAATGCATATTTTGTCGCTTTCTCGTCTTATTTCGAGTCTCTGTTTTAAAACACGTGGGAGATTGTTGTAATTTTACGTGCATTTCAAAACATATGGGCCCACCTCCCCATTTTTTGTCTCCTTAGTCATGGAGAAGCCAGCCAACAATGGCTGCCTCCTATTTGATTTGCTTTGGCTTCACACAAAGCTAACTCCTTTGGCTCCCAGAATTTTGCTTTGGCTCCAAGCAAATCCCCCTGTCCCCTCTCTATGGTTGGATGAAGCACACAAACACACGGCAAAACACTTTCCACTCCACTGCCGAACCTCTCTCCCTCATTCTCTTGCTTCAAGTCCCTTTATACACATTCAAATCTTATTCTTAATATGTTTTGACATTGTGGACTTGTGAAAAAGAAAAGTCAAGAGGGTTGTTCATGAGTCTCCTCTGCAAATACATGCAATTGGCAGCAGTATTATTAACTAATCCTAGAGGTTGCATGCCGTGAAGCCCGCCACATCAAGCCACTGGTTTCGGGAGACATGAATCAACCTTTATGACAATGCCTCAGTTTGATTCTATAGTTAGGTGAGAATCTTCATACTTATTTTCTAGCGTGTTATTATGTATTTTATATTGTGCTATTTGTTGCTTTTCTCAAGAAAGAATGATTCCATTCCAAAAAGACTTATATCCATCACTATTGTCTTCAAACATTGAAGTTAGGCTTATTATCACCAAAGCCATCAAAACAAGCAGTTGACAAATAAAAAGGATTAAAGAACTGACCGCTGTCAGCCAAAGGGACCTTGCAGAAGTACCACCGAACATCGCCGCCATCTGACGGACTTCTCGTCTGCACAAGATACTTCTGTCTACCTTCACACTGCCCGATCTCATCAGCCAACCTTCTTATGTTGGACGGTGTATTCCTCAACATATCAGCCGAAGTATGTCCAGCCTCCCCCTCGCATTTCCTGCTGCTGCCCACCTGAACGCCCATCCCAAAAGTATATATGAAGTTGGCTTGAGCAACTTATCAAACAGGTAGCGTGCACATGAGTTTCACGTGAAGTTGATGTAAATCGGGGGGCTAATTGCCAACAGGGTATTCTTCGATGTCACGAAGGAAAACCCAGATAAATTACTAGACGATTCCGGTCTCTCTTTTACACCCTCTGCTAGCAGCTTTCTTCTCTTATGAATTAATGCTTTCCGCAGCGAGGGAACGCCAATGCAGCCAGCGGGGAGGATGGCACTACGGGAAAAGACCGTCTGGTGAAAACGGAAAAGTTTTGTTCTAGTCACTTATATAGCCTTACAACTCCCCTATCGATTCGATGTGAATCCAAAAAGAAGTTCGTACTTTGAAAGAGGAGAAAGGACAGCTAGTTCAGTGGGTTAGTGAATCCCCACTCAGATATCGTATAGCGGATCAAATGACTTTCAAAGACTTGAAACCATCCGCGTTGACGGATCGATTTGGCCCAACTCAAGTATTCAACCCGTGTCGATTTCGGGCATTCCTCTTATGTAACCTTAGATCGACTGAAAGTGCCATCAAACGTTTTTCAGGAACCTTTTAACAGGAATTTGGCAAAAGAATTGCGTTCACCGGTTTCCCGACATCGAAAAGGGCACAGAACTTTGAAACGAAACAGTAGGATAAGTGGATTTGGGCGAACGGAATTTGGAAAACCAAAATCAAAAGAAAAGTGAGAAAGGATTGAATTATGCACACCCATACCCGAGAGTCCATTGCTTTGTTTTAGCTTGCCGTTCTAACTAGATTGCACACTGTGGATGCAAACAAAGCCTTTTGTAAGTTGTAATGATGCTATTGAAGTAATGAAGATATTTGTGACCGTTTTGCCCTCGTGTTAAAATTTACTCTTTGTGCACTGTTTTATGCGATGTTGATGCACTGCTTGCTATAAATTGTTGAGATTGGTTGGCGGACTCTTCTTGCGAGCGGCAAGTCGAGTGCCACACACGGTTTCCTTGTGCCATCAAGGGCCACCGTGTGTCACAGGAGAAAATTGTTCGGTGGAAAAGGGTAAGAGAATAAGCAAATCCCATAAACAAAAACGGGAGAGAAAAAGAACAACGAACATTCAAAGGAGAGACAGCTTTTGAGTTGAACGTCCGGTAAAACGACCATGCCGTGTCAAATGGGCCGGGCTTGGGCCGGCCCAGCCCATCGGGCCTCCAGCAAATCGGGCCGGGGTCGGGGCCAGGCCAAGGGGGCTGCCAACCGGGCAGGGTCGGGCCGGGCCGATTCTGGGGATATTTGGGCCCGGTCCAAGCCCAGGCCCTAGGCCCAACATTTAGGGCGGGCCCGGGCCCAAATTTTTTTTTAATTTTTTTTTTGTATTTTCTTGTTATTCAAGGTAAGGGTTTTAATTATAGTAATTTGTTATTATTGTTTAAGCAAATTGTACTCTAAGCATGTCTAATATTCATAATTTAACGAACCTTATTTTTATCCTTTTATTTCATTATAAATCATAAATATTGAAGATAAATGTGTTTATAGGTCCTCCTCCTTTTATCCAGGCTTGGGACCGGCTGCTTGGAAACAAACAGGCGAAGTTACCTATTTTTTTATATATATATACGGAAAAATATCTATCTTACTTATAAAAATTTATTGTATTATATTATTGTTGATGCGGAAAAGGGGTCGATGCTACGTGGAGGTGCCACAAAGGATGCAGTCTGAGTCAGCTTCCAGGTAGACAAAGCGGGAGACAGCAACAACGGGGTAAGGGCTGAGAGCAAGGCTCCCCAGACAGGTCGCGAGGGCTGGCAGCGCCGCGTAGGTAGGGCGACGACGAACAGGGCCGACAGTCGATAGTCCGTGTCATGGATGCAGTGTCGAGGGTCTGGAGACGGGAGTCCAAGTGTGTTTCTCTCATTAGAATTCCAGAGAGAATGAGAGAATGTCTTTTTAGAGAGAGAAAGTGAAAAGTCCAAATGAGAGAAAGATCTCTGGAAAAGCTCCAAAGTCTACTATTTATAGGCAAAAATATGCATATGTCATAAGTTGACATGTGTCATCCCCTGAGAACGACACGTCACCAGGGGCCAAAGCACTGATTCTCCGTTGGGACTGCCGGTCCCTAAGTTCGTGCTGCCCTGCCCTTGCAACATCTCTCTGCCTGTCTGAGGAAACTGATCATGCCGCGGTAGCATGGTCAGAGTAGCCCGTTGCCCCAGCCACCAGTCCAAGCCCTTATTGAATCCCACTAGGTGTGTCAAGAGACGCACAGAGGACCTGACAGCGGTGAGGGTTGTCCCTGTAGCCAACTGCCAGGCGGACTAGGCGCGATGCCCTCCAAGGACCTGCTCCCGTCCCGGAGTGACTCGTGGGTCATTGCCCTGGTGGTGCCGACGATCCCAAGCAACATGAGTGACCATGGTCACCGCTTGGTGCTTAGGGTCCGTTGCGGTGAAGTCTTCGCACAGGAGCTCCCTGCAAGTATGATGTCAGTGGCTTCAAGGTTGTGCTGACGATGGTTTCAGGGTTGCGAGCCCATCCTGCTGCGAGGACCATAGCCCCCGGTGATTGAGCCGGCGATGGCGCTAAGCCCATGATGGCGCTCAGCCCATGTCGCAGTTTGATTGAGCCAGCGACGGCATACAGCCTGTCCCACAATTGATTGAGCAGACAATGGCACTAAGACAGTGATGGCGCTCAGCCCATGCCGCAGTTTGATTGAGCCGGCAACGGCATACAGCCCGTCCCGCAGTTGATTGAGCCGGCAACGGCACTAAGACCGTGATGGCGCTCAGCCCATGCCACAGTTTGATTGAGCCGGCGACGGCATACAGCCCGTCCCGCAGTTGATTGAGCCGGCGATGGAGCTAAGCCCGTGATGGCGCTCAGCCCATGCCACAGTTTGATTGAGCCGACGATGGAGCTAAGCCCGTGATGGCGCTAATCCCATGCCACAGTTTGATTGAGCCGGCGACGGTATACAGCCCGTTCCGCAGTTGATTGAGCCGGCGATGGCGCTAAGCCCGTGATGGCCCTCAGCCCATGCCACAGTTTGATTGAGCCCGCGACGGCATACAGCCTGTCCCGCAGTTGATTGAGCCGGCGATGGCACTAAGCCCGTGATGGCGCTCAGCCCATGCCGCAGTTTGATTGAGCCGGCGACGGCATACAGCCCCACCCGTAGTTGATTGAGCCGGCGATGGCGCTACCGTGATGGCGCTCAGCCCATGCCGCAGTTTGATTGAGCCGGCAACGGCATACAGCCCGTCCCGCAGTTGATTGAGCCGGCGATGGCGCTAAGCACGTGATGGCGCTCAGCCCATGCCGCAGTTTGATTGAGCCGGCGACGGCATACAGCCCGTCCCGCAGTTGATTAAGCCGGCGATGGCGCTAAGCACGTGATGGCGCTCAGCCCATGCCGCAGTTTGATTGAGCCGGCGAGGGCATACAGCCCGTCCCGCAGTTGATTGAGCCGGCGATGGCGCTAAGCACGTGATGGCGCTCAGCCCATGCCGCAGTTTGATTGAGCCGGCGAGGGCATACAGCCCGTCCCGCAGTTGATTGAGCCGGCGATGGCGCTAAGCACGTGATGGCGCTCAGCCCATGCCGCAGTTGATTGAGCTGGCGATGGCGCTAAGCCCGTGATGGCGCTCAGCCCATGCCGCAGTTTGATTGAGCCGGCGACGGCATACAGCCCGTCCCGCAGTTGATTGAGTCGGCGATGGCGCTAAGCACGTGATGGCGCTCAACCCGTGCCGCAGTTGATTGAGCCGGCGATGGCGCTAAGCTCGTGATTGTCGCAGCCGGGCGACGGCATACAGCCCGTCCCGCAGTTGATTGAGCCGGCGATGGCGCTAAGCACGTGATGGCGCTCAGCCCGTGCCGCAGTTGATTGAGCCGGCGATGGCGCTAAGCCCGTGATGGCGTTCAGCCCATGTCGCAGTTTGATTGAGCTGGCGACGGCATACAGCCCGTCCCGCAGTTGATTGAGCCGGCGATGGCGCTAAGCCCGTGATGGCGCTCAGCCCGTGCCGCAGTTTGATTGAGCCGGCGACGGCATACAGCCCGTCCCGCAGTTGATTGAGCCGGCGATGGCGCTAAGCCCGTGATGGCGCTCAGCCCGTGCCGCAGTTTGATTGAGCCGGCGACGGCATACAGCCCGTCCCGCAGTTGATTGAGCCGGCGATGGCGCTAAGCCCGTGATGGCGCTCAGCCCGTGCCGCAGTTTGATTGAGCCGGCGACGCATACAGCCCGTCCCGCAGTTGATTGAGCGGCGATGGCGCTAAGCCCGTGATGGCGCTCAGCCCGTGCCGCAGTTTGATTGAGCCGGCGACGGCATACAGCCCGTCCCGCAGTTGATTGAGCCGGCGATGGCGCTAAGCCAGTGATGGCGCTCAGCCCGTGCCGCAGTTTGATTGAGCCGGCGACGCATACAGCCCGTCCCGCAGTTGATTGAGCCGGCGATGGCGCTAAGCCCGTGATGGCGCTCAGCCCGTGCCGCAGTTTGATTGAGCCGGCGACGGCATACAGCCCGTCCCGCAGTTGATTGAGCCGGACACTAAGCCCGTGATGGTGCTCAGCCCATGATGGTGCTCAGCCCATGCCGCAGGGAGGGGTCTCTGTGCCGGAGCACTACGAGCGGAGCCCTAGAATTCGGCACACTCTGGAGAGTGGGTCGAAGCATGTTCCACATCCATGGCGGGGGCGCATGGTGTGGTGAATAGGTGTGATGCCTGGAGGCTTATAACATGGTTGTGGTGCGTGGGCACGGCGACGACTTTCACGGAGGCATACTTAGTGCCGGGGGGTATGTATCATCAGCATGGCGCAAGGGTGCGGTGATGACTGTCATGGAGCAATACTTAGTACCGGGGGCACGTATCATCGGCGTGGCGCAAGGGCGCGGCGGCGACTGTCGCGGAGCAATACTTAGGATAATGTGCTGCCGTCGTGATGATTGTGCACGGTCGACGACCAGCATCAAGTGACCATTGGTGTTGAGCTCACATGGTAGAGAGCGCGATGAGTGATGTCGGGATTTTAGAAATGACTCTTGCAAGGCAAAAGGGTGGCCGACCCCCTTGAGGAAGGGGTGGCTGACCCCTTGGGTTGGAAGGGGGCCGACCCCTCACAACAAGGGGGTGGCCGACCCCCTGAAGAAAGGGGTGGCCGACCCCCTTAGGAAGGGGTGGCCGACCCCCTTAGGAAAGGGTTGGCCGCCGACCCCCTTAGGAGAGGAGTGGCCGACCCCTTCCTTTTTCCAACAATTTGACCGTGTTGATGTCGATGCACTGGTGATGCTTGTGGATGCTCGAAAGGAGATGCGCTTTGACCTGGTTATGGCATTGAATAATTGACCGTTGACTGGATGATGTGTCGCGCGACGCGGGTCCCTTAGCGGGCCCCCGAGGTCTGGCCAGGATAGGGTATAAACATAAGCCCCCTGCGTGTAGCGTGCGCGGAGGGGCAACCCGAGCAGGCGCCGCACGCATAAACTCGTGGTGGATTTGCAACGCGCATTGATGCGGAAGGGCGTATGTGTACAAAAAAATATTTTTCAATTTTTTTTGTCTATAAATAGTGAAAAGGGGCGAGTTGAGAAAGAGAGAGAATCATTTATGCCTCATAAGTTAAGAGAGAGAAGAAGAGAGAAACGAGATGGTGAGAGAAGGCAAACAGGTGGCCGAGGGGTCGGCCGGTGATAGGGGTCGGCGAAGCCAGGGGGTTTGCCCAGAGGGCGAGAGGGAGAGGAGAGAGGAAGGGGGAATGAGGGAGGAAAGGGGCAGTGGATCGACCGCGAAGGGGGTAGGCCAGCCCAGGGGTCAGCCTCATCAGGGGAAAGAGGGGGAAGGGAAGGAAGAGAGAAAGGAGGAAGGGGAGGGGGTCAGCCGAGAGGGGGGTCGGGCCCACGAAGGGTCGGCCAGTCAGGGGGGTCGGCCGCAAGGGGGTCGTCGGGGTCATTGGGTGGAGCGAGGGCCGCGCCTGCCGAGCCGATGCCCATCCCGAGAAAGGTTAAGTAGAATATGTTCGGGAAGCCGTGGGGCGCGGCGGCTAGTGCATCACGACCATCGCGGGTCATGACGACAGAACCCGTGGCCTCGCCGCCGAAAGATGAGGCCAGAGTTACGCCGGGTGGGGAAACAGCCGTGCCCTTGAAATTTGACAATAGTGGAGTGAGGTCGTACGATCTGGACCCAGACAAGACGAACACATTGTTGAGAGTGAGGGGCGTGGTACCGCAGGTTCCTGACCGTGAGTTGTGGAGAGAGCTTGCCATCCGTGGGGCTGATTAAGCCTTTACAGTGCCGCGGAGCGGTTCGTCAATGGGAGAGGAGCCAAGGGTACCGTCGCCATATGTGCGCACTCTAAGCTTGGAGGAGGCTCCTATGATGTCACCGAGATGCGTGCCAGGATTGTTGGTGGAGAGGGAGGACATGCCTTGGGCACCTATAATGTTCAAGGGGCATGGCGCGATGCCGACCGGGTGGGACTTCTGGTGTCAACACATGGTGGAGACGTCGCGGTGGCAGGCGCTACTACAGAGGTTGGGGTTGCTGCCGACGGTGGACATTTCGGGTAAGGGCCTAGAGTTGTATAGGGACACGCCCGGTATGACTTTGCTGCTGTCGAGGTGGAGCACTCAGACACACACCTTTGTGACTGAGTTCGGAAAGATCGGGCCGACATTGCTGGACGTGATAATGTTGACAGATCTGCCAATGCAGGGCGAGTTGGACGCACTTGTGACGCGGCTCAGCGGTGAGGAGCGCTTGTTGCAGACGCAGTTGCTGGACATCTTAGCAGAGACGAAGCAGCACCAGAAGAGAACATACCGTGGATGGCTCCGACTGTTCTATGGTGTGGCACAGGCGAGGCCGGGGCAGAGATTGGGCGCTGCTGCTCATTTTGTGATGGGGCCATATCACAAAGACGAGCAATACGAGATGGTAGCTTTCCTGACGATGTTCCTGTCGAGGTGAGAATCGTACTTCCCGTAGATTTCATTCATGCTTTGATTTTATCTCATGTCGCGTATAATGAGCTGCTGCTTACTTGCAGGTTTGTGTTTGAGGGGACACCAGAGGATGGCATTTCTCCGAGGGTGATCCCCTTGGCGATTCGGATGGTGCAGGGTAGGCACGTCGGACTAGGTCCTGTGTATCTGGGCACTCTGTACTCACGTCTGGATCAGCTAGTGAACGACTTGAAGTGGTCGCATGGGCAGTATTAGGTGGCTACGTACGTGGACTGGATGTTCCTGCAGTGGTACTTGTACGAGTGTTTTCCAGATTATCGTCCGGTAGGATTCCCGCACCAACATCTGGTACCGACGACGAGGACGGTAATGCATGGTGGCAGATCACAGGAGGTGGCGGTGTGGTGCTGCGGATCATGGGCGTTCACATGGTCGGGCATCAAGAGGCCCGATTGTCTGCTGTCACAGTTGGTAGACTCTCGTGAGGCGTGCCTGGCATGGCCGTACAGAGATATGCATTTGTCGTACGGGGTGCCCCCTTGGTTGCATGGACAGGAGATGACAAGGGACTTGGCCAGGAAGGGGTCCTTCGCACCGGCAGACGTTGTGCTCCTGGTGGCCTATTTTCTGGGTTGGCTCCCGGTACTGACCGACGATGGTGGGAAGCCCGCGGAGAATGTGTATTTCGTGGCCCGGTATAGCCCAGATCGGTTGTCGCTGGCGTTCGGCTATGATTTAGAGCCGCCGTGTGGTTACTGCGGCCCGTGGAGTGTGACGACCGCGTTTGGGTACACGCGATATGATAGAGTCCGCGAGTGGCCAATACCGGTGACATAGTGGAGGTGGCCGGGGACAGCGGTAATGGGGCCAGTGACCGTGGGGTATGCGCAGTGGTGGGAGCGACTACGAGCGAGTTGGGCAGAGTGGTTGGCGCAGCCATCGGGACACGTCGACTGGTGGACGTGTTTGCATGTGACCGGGCATTGAGTTTGGTATCAGTGACAGCTGCGCGGTAGGCTGGCATGTTGGCACTAGTGTCGGGGAGTGCCGCTGGGGGCTCTGAGAGAGATCCAGGAGAGGAACCGGACGAGGAGGGCAGTGGGTCTGAGGATGAGGCTCCGGGGGAGGATCGTGGAGGAGAGCCATTGATGCCGTCACCGCGAGTGCCAGGGGCCGCTGTCGGCGCTTCGGGTGAGTATGATGGAGAGTGCTCGTCAGACGAGTACAGGAGCCTCGGCCTCAGGCCTGGCGGGGTCGAAGAGGCCGAGGGAGGAGTCAGAGGAGCCAGCATTTGAGGTAAGACGAGCTGTTACCATTACAATTACATCATCTTTCTGATTAAGTCTTGTTTATTAAAAATCATAATAAAAGACTTAATGTATTGACGGTTCCTTTGACAGGAGTACGATGAGCAGACAGTGGAGGGAGTTGATGACATTGGCGCGGCTGCCGAGGCAGAGGAAGGGTGGCAGTTGAAGTAGACGAGCCTGCGCGCGGGGGTGCACCGGAGGCGGTTGACATATCAGGGGCTGGCGTGAGTGGCAGGGGGAGCCCGCTGTTGGGAGCCGAGGAGAGAGTGGAGGATGTTTATGGTGGAGCAGTCGACGAGTCACTGATGTTTGATGCCAGCGGCTACTGGTGGACAGGCACAAAGGCGGAGGCTGCGGGGGTTGCGCAGGAGGACCCGGTGGAGCTGGAGCCCGCAGTGGCACCCCGTGCTCATGAGCCGGAGATTCCGGCGCAATCTGTTGCGGAGCGTCAGTAGGACGCGTCGTGGGGATCAGCTATAGAGGCAGGGGTAACATTGCTGGTGATGCAATCGATGACTGTCGGTGTACAGTCGACGGGTGGGGTGCGGGAAAGGCCTGAGGCAGTGGTGGGTGGTGCAGCGGTTGGTGAGGCGAGCAGGGGATCGTCGAGCGGGCAGGCCAACGTCGTATCATGGGAGAGACTCCGATTGCCCGCTGAGACAGTGCACTGGTTAGAGTCGGTGAAGGCGACCTTCCAATTGACGTTTGAGGGAGTGACTGTAGAGAACCCCGTACTGCAGAGGCAGGTGTATGCAGGGTTCGTAGAGTGGTTACTACCCTTCGCCAGTGTTCGTACGACAGGCTGGTCGACGGCGTTTATTGAACGGTCGCTGACGAAGTTTGCGCCATTCACCTCTCTAGGCTTGCAGCTGGACTGGATGGCTGATTTCTTGAAGTCGAGGAGCGAGGGCAATGCCATGGTGGAGAGGATGGCCTTGGTGCGGATGGAGGAGGTGTTACTCGAGAGACGGTGCACAGGGCTAGAGGTGGAGCGGTCTAAGATTAGTGGAGAGTTGGTCGTCATTGACAGGGAGGTGGCGGAGATAGAGAGGCAGTTGACCGAGCTACAGAGACGGCTGAGTGACCTACAGAGGCGGCGCGCTGACGTGGAGGTTCGAGAGGCTGAGCTTCTGAGGCGGCAGGCTGAGCTCAAGGCTGGATGGTCGGCGCTGCATGATCAGCGTCACACATTGGAGGCGTTTAGCTCTCATCCGGTAGCAGTGCTGTTATCTAGTTTTCTGTAGGACTTATGATGAATTTGATGTATGAACCGCGCCCGATAGTGGCAAAAAAAACTTGATATGTTGATGATGCGGAAAATGGTTCGATGCTACGTGGAGGTGCCACAAAGGATGCGGTCTGAGTCAGCTTCCAGATAGGCAACGCGGGAGACAGCAAGGACGGCGTAAGGGCCGAGGGCAAGGCTCCCCAGACAGGTCGCGAGGGCTGGCAGCGCCGCGCAGGCAGGGGGACGACGAACAGGGGCGACAGTCGACGGTCCGTGCGACTGGGGCACAGCGTCGAGGGTTCGTGGACGTGAGCCAAGTGTGTTTCTCTCACTAGAATTCCAGAGAGAATGTCGTTTTAGAGAGAGAAAGTGAAGAGTCCAAAATGAGAGAAAGATCCTTGAAAAAGCTCCAAAGTCCACTATTTATAGGCAAAAATGTGCATGTGTCATAAGTTGACATGTGTCACCCCCTGGGAACGACACGTCGCCAGGGGGCCAAAGCACTGATCCTCCGTTGGGACTGCCGGTCCCTAAGTTCGTGCTGCCCTGCCCTTGCGACGTCTCTCTGCCTGTCTGAGGAGACTGATCATGCCGCGGTAGCATGGTCAGAGTAGCCCGTTGCCCCAGCCTCCAGTCCAAGCCCTTACTGAATCCCACAGGCCTGGCAGCGGTGGGGAAGACCCGACGCCCAGCTGCCAGGTGGACTAGGCAAGATGCCCTTCCGAAGACCTGCTCCCATCTCGGAGTGACCCGGGGGTCATAGTCCTTAGGGGTGCCGACGCGAGCCCCCAGTGCCAGAGCACGTAGGCCAGTCACGCAGGCACCCTGGCGGAGATAGTGTCCTGGAGGAGTAGCCTATCCCGTAAGCATATAACATGATTGTGGCGCATAGGAGCGGTGCCTACAGCACGAGACATTAATTGTGGCGCATGGGCGCTGTGACAACTGTCGCGAGTCCTTACCTGGTGCCGGGGTATTGTAATGTGATAGAGAGCGTCAGTGGTCGTTGCGTGGATGGCGCGCGACTGTGAGCGACGGTCGTCATGGCGACAGAGCGGCCACAAGCGACGGTCGTCGTGACTACGAGCGACAGTCATCGCGACGACGGAGCACGGCCGAGAGCGACGGTCGTCGTGACTATGGCGGAGCGCGGTCGCGAGCGACGGTCGTCGTGATTATGGCGGAGCGTGGCCGCGGGCGATGGTCATCGCGACGAAGGAACACGGCCGAGAGTGACGGTCGTCGCGACCACGGCGGAGCGAGGTTACGAACGACGGTCGTTGGTCGTCGATCGTCAAGGCAGGTGGCCGACCCCCAAGGGTGGCCGACCCCTTGGGATGGCCGACCCCCAAGGTGGAAGGCACGCCGAGGTCGCTTCACGAGCGGTTCACGTGACTTGGGCATGCATTGCTTTGACCGGCTCTCGAGCGTTGAAAAGTTGACCGCTGACTGGGTGATGTGTCGTGCAAAGTGGGTCCCTTAACGGGTCCTGGGGTGTGACCAGAATAGGGTATGAACATATGTACATATATTTTATTGCTGGCGTTATGAAGCATGGCTGCGTGTTGTCCTCTTGTCATTTGTTATGGTTGTATTGCGCTTTTGTTATTTTGTTACGATTATCAAATGTCGTATGTCTGATGGTTGTCCAATGGTGTTCCCTCTTTCTGTCGAGGTCACACAGCGCAGTGACTAGGGGTAAAAGAGGCAGGCTAAGCATAAATATATGTGCAGCGAATAGACTGTGTATGGATAATGCTTGGATCAAAACGTTGTTTCATAAATAAAGAACTTGTAATGAGCGACGAAGGTTACAAGTCAGGGCATGCGCTTATATACAACAAAATGAGGTGTGAGTGTTCTAAACTACGTGTGGGAGGTTGCGATGAACAAGCTGCAGCTGGCTACGCGTAGTATTTCTTTAGGTAGCGACCATTGACAGGGGCCGTGAGTCGCCCGTCATCTGGGTTGAGCAGGAGATAGGAGCCGTTGCTTCTGGCCGTGTGCACTTCAAGTGTCCCTTCCCAGTTGGGTGCGAACTTAGGGGCTGACAGGCTGGCCCGCACATGCTTGGCGGCTCGGAGGACAAGGTCGCCATCCACGAAGGAGTGGGGTTTGACAGTCT
Source organism: Escallonia herrerae (assembly GCA_033070095.1). Lineage (NCBI taxonomy): Eukaryota > Viridiplantae > Streptophyta > Magnoliopsida > Escalloniales > Escalloniaceae > Escallonia > Escallonia herrerae. Next base: position 39,686 of record JAVXUP010000800.1, on the reverse strand, counting down.
TCCCGTAGGCTTTGACAAGTTGTTCGTGGTGTTTCTTCATTCGGCGTATAGCGTTGGCTCTATTTTCATCCAGGCCTTCAAGGGCCATCATTCTGGTTTCCTCCTCCCCTAGGCCGCTATTGAGGGCTAGTTGTGCCGAGGCGACCGCGACCTCAGCAGGTACCACGCACTCATCCCCGTAAACAAGGGAGAAGGGTGTGGCCTTCGTGGCTATGTGTCTGTAGGTTCTGTAAGCCCAAAGGGCATGGCTCAGCTTTTCAGACCAAGAGTCGCTCGCGTCGTGAACCATGCGTGACAAAATGCGCAACAGGGTTTTGTTGGAGGCTTCAGCTTGAACATTGCCCTGCGGATAGTAAGGGGTTGATGTGGTGTGATTGATGTCGTGCGCTTCCATGAGAGTCTGAACATCCCGGTTGATGAATGGGGTGCCGTTGTCGAAGATGATGCATCGTGGGATGCTGAAACGACAGATGATGTGGTCACGCAAGAAGTTGGCAATGGCGCCTCCCGTGGCTTTTTGCAAAGGTATGGCCTCAACCCACTTTGTGAAACGCTCCGTTGCGACCATGACCTATATAAGGCCTTTTGATGGCGGATGTATGGGGCCAATAAGGTCAGGAGCCTAAGAGTGAAATGGCCAAGGGGCCATGATCATACAAAGATTGGACGTTGGGGTATGTATCCTGTCAGCATGTCTCTGGCAGGGCTGGCAATGTCAGACATGAGTGATGGAGTCAGATTCCATGGTTGGCCAATAGTACCCTAACCTTAGCAATTCTGCATACAGCTTATGTGATCCCTGATGCTCCCCACAAGCACCATTATGTACTTCATTAATCACTTCCACGGCCGAAGCACCTTGTAAGCAGCGTAGGGTGCGCCCCGAAAACCCTTTGCGAAATAATTCGCCTTCCATCATGAAATATCTGACCAATTGACGCTTGATAGATTGTGCCGAGCCGCAATCCGATGGTAGAAGCCCATGAGTTAGGTATTGCAGGAAAGGCTGACGCCAGTCGCTCTTAACATTAATGACAAGTGCTTTCGCACTATCTGGTGCATACAGGCATTCTGAACAATCCCGTTGTACATCCGAGGCGTCCTTGGCCATGGATGGCCAAAAGAGGCCCATGTGCTGGAGACGAGGGGGCCGTCGAGGCCACAACATTTCTGGTGGCCAAACTGTAGTTTATGCTTTGCTTCCGCCGGGGCCAAGCACCTGGCCAGAGTGCCTCCGAGACATCGTTTGTATAGGGCGTCTCCTAACATTAAGAAACCCGTGAGGGTGGAGGTGGATGCAAGAGATGGTGCCCTAAGTTGGTTGACGATTGGCTGCCTCCAATCACTAGCAGTAGTGTCTTTTGGGACTAGGTTCAACGCCGTGTATGGTGTGGTTCTTCTGATGATGGTTAACACTTGCTAGTCACCATCAAACTCAATCTTCGATGCGATCGTGGCCAAGCTGTCCGCATGTCAGTTGTGGCACCTGTTGTGATGTTCATATTGGACGTGGCCAAGTCTTCATTCCAAGTGTTGTACCAGGGCACGATAAGGCGCCAGAGCTGGCTCTTTGACCGTGAACTCTACGTCAGCCTATTTCATTATCAAGTTTGAGTCCCCCTTTATGCATAATGACTTAGCCCCCATACTGGTAGCTAGCATGAGGCCGATGACAAGGGCCTCATATTCAGCTTCATATTGGATACCGGGAACTCGAGCTTGAAGGATAGGGACGTAGTAACACCCTGTGGATTGTAGAGGACTATACTGGCGCCCCCTTACCGGAGGGGAGCTCTATCAGGACCTTTGCTAGTGGCTGAGCCGTCAAACTCGAATATCCACAAGTCATCTATGTCGAAGATCAGGGTCGTCTCCTCCCCCGGTAATTGATCTGAAGTCGGTTCACACTATTGTCGTGAAAAGAAGGCCAGGAGATCGGCAAGTGCTTGGCTCCGCAGAGCTGTAGGGTTTCTAATGGACAGGCCAAACTCGGCTAAAAGCAATAACCAGCGGGTAAGTCGTCCAGACAGGGCAGGGCGTGTGAGCATGTATCGTAGTGGATTAACCATGATTTGGTGCGACAAGAAGTAGTGCCTGAACTTTTGCGAGGCGTAGACCAAGGCGAAGTAATGCTTCTCAAGTTCAGAATAGTTGGCTTCTGGTCCCTGATCGATCGGCTGAGGTAATAAACTGGACGCTCCACCCCGTCTACTTCTTGGGCCAACAAGGCCCCCACGGACCTGGCTGTGGAGGTTAAGTAAAGTAAGAGTGGAACACCCCGCTGGGGCACGACCATGGTCTGTGGCAACATGAGGATCGCCTTGATCTGTTCGAATGCTTGTTGTTGGGGCACCTCCCAACTCCACGGTGCGCTTTTGTGCGTCAAGTGCCGAAAGGGCGTGATAAGTTCGGCCAAGGCAGGGATAAATCGTCGAAGGTAGGAAACCTTGCCGAGGAAGCTCTTCAACTATCTGGTGCTCTTAGGCGGGGGCATTTCTTGGATAGAAGCAGCTTTAAAATGGTCAACGTCAATCCCTTGCCGACTAACCAAAAAGCCGAGGAATTTGCCGGAGGAGACTCCAAAGGCACATTTCAACGGATTCATCCGCATGTTGTACTGTCGACAATGATCGAAGACTGCTCGAAGGTCCGTGAGATGCTCACTTTCCTTTTTGGAATTGATGATAAGGTCGTCGACGTAGTCCTCCACGGTACGGTGTATCATATCATGAAAGATGGCGGTCATGGCTCGCTGATAGGTAGCACCCGCATTCTTGAGACCAAAGGGCATGACTTTCCAACAAAAGTTACCCATTGGAGTCCGAAAGGCTATCTTAGCGTAGTCGTCCGGATTCATTCGAATTTGGTTGTAGCCGGCGAAGCCATCCATGAAGGATAAGGTCTCGTATCCGGCGGCAGCTTCCGTAAGCATGTCAATATTAGGCAGTGGAAACTCATCTTTGGGACACGCTTTGTTCAGGTCGCGGAAGTCAATACAAATGCGTACTTGGCCGCTCTTCTTCTGGACAGGGATGATATTGGCCAACCATATGGGATGAGTAATCGGTTCAATAAAGCCGGCTTGTAGAAGCCGTTCAATCTCTTGCTTGATCTTCAATTCGAGTTCAGGACGGAAGGATCTCGGATGCTGTCGAACAGGGCTGAACCCGGTAGCGATGTTGAGATGGTGCGTCACCAAGGCGGGATCCAACCCCGGCATCTCGTTATAACTCCATGCCAATACATCGCGATATTAACGGAGAAGGGTAACCAATTCCTTTCTTCGGCCTTGGGCGAGTTTTGTGCCAATGTATGTCAGTTGAGGTTCCTCGCCCGGGTCGGCCAGGTTAATTTCTTCAAGATCTTTGGCCTGCGGTCGAGGGCCATCTTCATAGCAGGGTGGGGCAGCGCCCGGAGTAAGTTCGGGGTCCGGTGGGCAATGCTCGGTCGTACAGCACCATTCTGTTTTTGCCGTCGGGTCAGAATCAAGGGGGTCAGATGACGAACCACCAGGGACCCCCGCACACAGTCATAACTGGTAAATCACTTTCCCGTCTTTGACGATGCGTCGGAAGGTAGGTTCAGACTTGTGCTTTTTGGACTTAGGGGATGAGGGCAGAGAATCAGTTAAGACCATGTGTGGCGGCGAAGAAGCTGATGTTTTGCTCTTGTGGTTTTTCTTGGATTCGAACTTGGGAGGTTTGTTTTTGCACAGCTCGTCCCATTCTGGCAATTTGGTGGAATGGATGTGAGTGGCGTTCTCACCATCCGGGGCGAGCTCACTGAAAAAGAGGCCTCGGCGAAGTAAGACTCGGCATATTTGAAGGGTGCCCTGGTTACGGGGATCGTTAGTGCTACCTCATGTCCCACAGGACCGGCCACCAGTTTTACACATTGGTGGTACATTGAGGGGACAACCTTGTTAACATGAATCCAAGGTCGTCCAAGCAGAAGGTGGAAGGAGGACTCGCTGTCTATCACATGAAAAGTGGTGTCTTGACGGATAGTGCCGACCATGAGGTCGATAGTGATGTGGCCGAGGGTAAACTGGGGGCCTTGCCCGAAGCCAGTAATCTTGACAGGGTCACGGATGATCTTCCTTGGTGGTATGCCGGCTTGCTACAGGGTGATGAGAGGAATGATGTTGATTGAGGAGCCACAGTCCACTAAGGCGGGACGAAAGCATGTGCCGTTAATAGTGCATTCGAGGTATAACGGTCGGTTGTGGTGTTCAATTGGCGGTGAGTCCTCGTCCGAGAAAATGAATGCAGTAAAAGGGACATGTCTGAGTTCGGCTTGGGCAGTGAAACATTCAGGACCGAGGCCTGTGGTGACCTCAATCAGACAGTTTGAAAGGTAAGTCTGTGTCGTGGGTGAGAACCCCATTTCATCAAAAAAGCTTTTAACTTTGTCATCTGTCTGACTGAGGACGCTGGCTAGAGGGTGGGAGGAATACAAGGTGTGACCATAGAAGAGACCTCTGCAGGAACTTCGGTGACTAGATGCCCTCGATTGTTGTTGCCATGGTTTGGGTAAGGGTCCTTGCGCACATCATTGTTCTTCCGTAACTGTAGTTCGCCTGACGCTACCTTTCTTGCAAAGATGGTTCGTAGTGCGTTGCAGTTTTGGAGAGGATGGCCAAGGGCTTGATGGAAGGGACAGTAGGTGGGCAGGGTTCTTTCTTCGTCCGTGATGGGGATCCGCACAGGTGGGAGTCTGAAGTTGCTGTCATTAACAACCCACTCTGTCAAGAGTTCTTTCACCGTATTCAGGTCACATGGAAAGGCAGAGGGGGTCTCCTGTTGTCTTCGTTTGTCAGGGCGTTGGTCCCTATCCGGGAGCGGACGCTTGGAGCCAGCGTAATTGCTGACACTGTTATGGTTGGTGCTGTTGCTGTTGTGCTGAGTACTAGATATGTTTGTCGAGGCCAACAATGCATTCTGCGTGCGAGTCCTCCATGGTTTGACAGGGCCGACCGTCTCGAAAGTACGTCGCGCTGCTTCCTTGAGGTGCCCCCAAGACCTCAACTGCAAGTTCTCAATGTGCACCCAGTAGATGTCATTCATGTTTTTGATGCATATGGGGACCAATGTCTCATCCTTGCTGAAATCTGTACACTCGAGGCACTTAAGGTGAAAGCGTTACACATATTTGGTTAAGTCTTCACCGGAATTCTGGAGTATACTGGCGATGTCCACTATGGTGACGCGCTCGGCTTCGTAGTGGAATTTGTCCAAGAATAGTTGGGCCATCTCATCCCAAGAATGGACTGTCCCCGCAGGGATCTGATGATACCAAGTGTATGCCAAGCCCGTGAGGGATTTGTGAAACTCCCTCAGCTTCAAACTATCGCCCGGGCCATACTGTTCCAATGAGCCGACGAATCTTGTCAAGTGCTCACGGGCGTTGCCTTCGCGCCCGTTGAAGAGCACGAAAGTGGGTTGCTTGTATCTGAGTGGGTAAGGTACAGTAGCCATTTTGTTGGCATACGGCGTGCGGTCTGTCAGTTGAGTTAGCGAGCCGGGTGCAGACTGCTGTGACAGCCGGCGGAGGAGTGCATCGAAGTCGACTTTGGAGACATAATGAGGGAGTGGCTCCTCCTGGCCAACTAGCAGCTGATGGCTGGCTGGGGCTCCTCGAGCCCCCTGACGGTACAACTGGGTAGGTTGGTGGAGCAGGAGGACGATACGGGGCAGGCGTTGCCACGGGCATGTGTGCGGTAGCGTGGGTGGCTGGGTAAGACATGTCCACCACTTGGCCGGTCGTTTGAAGAACTTCTAGCCGGTAGATGCTGTGGTGTAGTAACAGGGATGACTTACTATAGCACCGGTCCCGGATCCAGCTACGGTCTATGTGATGGCATCGCGGGATGCAGTGTGCCAGCTATAGGTAGGGAGGATGCCGCGAGCCCCAACGTCAGGGGTTTGGAAGGTCGAGGCGGTAATGGTCGCGACACTGGGGCCTGGGCGGCATCAGGGGACGGCCCAGGTCCTGTGGGCTGGCCAGTGGAATGACTTGCTGTGAGGCCATAACCTGCATGGATCTCTGCATTTCCTTCATAGCGATCATGAGAGTGGCTTGCGAGTCTTGACTGTAACTTGCACGTCAGACGTGGGGTGGCCTTGGGGACGCAGGGCACTAGTCCCCTCTAGCTCGACCGGGTGGTCCTCTTCTTGCACGGGATGGATAAGGCTCTGGCTGGTAGCCCTCGTAACTCGCCATTACATAGGCATGATGCCTAAGTGCAGCAGACTGCAACACGATGTTCACCTCCCCATCGGAGTCGCCAAAATGTTGATGCGGAAAAGGGGTCGATGCTACGTGAAGGTGCCACAAAGGATGCAGTCTGAGTCAGCTTCCAGGTAGACAAAGCGGGAGACAGCAAGGACGGGGTAAGGGCTCAGAGCAAGGCTCCCCAGACAGGTCGCGAGGGCTGGCAGTGCCGCTTAGGCAGGGCAACGACGAACATGGCCGACAGTCGACAGTCCGTGTCAAGGATGCAGCGTCGAGGGTCCGGAGACGGGAGTCCAAGTGTGTTTCTCTAACTAGAATTTCAGAGAGAATTAGAGAATGTCTTTTTAGAGAGAGAAAGTGAAAAGTCCAAATGAGAGAAAGATCTCTGGAAAAGCTCCAAAGTCCACTATTTATAGGCAAAAATGTGCATGTGTCATAAGTTGACATGTGTCACTCCCTGGGAATGACACGTCGCCAGGGGGCCAAAGCACTGATTCTCTGTTGGGACTGCCGGTCCCTAAGTTCGTGCTGCCCTGCCCTTGCAACATCTCTCTGCCTGTCTAAGGAGACTGATCATGCCGCGGTAGCATGGTAAGAGTAGCCCGTTGCCCCAGCCACCAGTCCAAGCCCTTACTGAATCCCACTAGGTGCGTCAAGAGACACGCAGAGGACCTGACAGCGGTGAGGGTTGTCCCTGTAGCCAACTGCCAGGCGGACTAGGCGCGATGCCCTCCAAGGACCTGCTCCCATCCCGGAGTGACCCGTAGGTCATTGCCCTGGTGGTGCCGATGATCCCAAGCAACACGAGTAACATGAGTGACCATGGTCACCGCTTAGTGCTTAGGGTCCGTTACAGTGAAGTCTTCGCATATGAGCTCCTGTAAGTGTGATGTCGGTGGCTTCAAGGTTGTGCTGACGATGGTTTCAGGGTTGCGAGCCCATCCTGCTGCGAGGACCATAGCCCCTGGTGATTGAGCCGCTGATGGCGCTAAGCCCGTGATGGGGCTCAGCCCATGTCGTAGTTTGATTGAGCCGGTGATGGCATAAGGCTTGTCCCGCAGTTGATTGAGCCGGCGATGGCGCTAAGCCCGTGATGGCGCTCAGCCCATGCCGCAGTTTGATTGAGCTGGCGACGGCATACAGCCCGTCCCGCAGTTGATTAAGCTGGCGATGGCGCTAAGCCCGTGATGGCACTCAGCCCATGCCACAGTTTGATTGAGTCGGCGACGGCATACAGCCCGTCCCGTAGTTGATTGAGCCGACGATGGCGCTAAGCCCATGATGGCGCTCAGCCCATGCCGTAGTTTGATTGAGCCGGCGACGGCATACAGCCCGTCCCGCAGTTGATTGAGCCGACGATGGCGCTAAGCCCGTGATGGCGCTCAGCCCATGCCGCAGTTTGATTGAGCTGGCGATGGCATACAGCCCGTCCCGCAGTTGATTGAGCCGGCGATGGCGCTAAGCCCGTGATGGCTCTCAGCCCATGCCGCAGTTTGATTGAGTCGGCGACAGCATACAGCCCGTCCCGCAGTTGATTGAGCTGGTGATGGCGCTAAGCTCGTGATGGCGCTCAGCCAGTCCCGCAGTTTGATTGAGCCGGCGACGGCATACAGCCACTCCCGCAGTTGATTGAGCCGGTGATGGCACTAAGCCCGTGATGGCGCTCATCCTATGCCGCAGTTTGATTGAGCCGGCGACGGCATACAGCACGTCCCGCAGTTAATTGAGCCGGCGATGGCACTAAGCCCGTGGTGGCGCTCAGCCCATGCCGCAGGGAGGGGTCCTCGTGCCGAAGCACTACGAGCGGAGCCCCCTGAATGCCACACACTCCGGAGAGTGGGTCGAAGCATGTTCCACGTCCATGGTGGGGGCGCATGGTGTGGTGAATAGGTGTGATGCCCGGAGGCTTATAACATGGTTGTGGTGCATGGGCACGGCGACGACTGTCGCGGAGGCATACTTAGTGTCACGACTCGAACTCACGAATTGGCCCGTGAGCTAGGCACGTGACCGGCCGCAGCCCCAATGGGCTCCAACCAAGGGCTCTGCCAGGCCTTACTCGCTAAAATCCAATATATGCTGCAGCAAAGATTAAAACTTTTACAAACTTTAATTACATTTTCTTATTTCTATTTGAATACAATACTTATGCTAAAACTCATTATAACTCTGATTTATCAACAGCTAAAACTAAACCAACAACTTAAATATTCAGCGGCTCATTCCATACAGTGTCTGATGTTCCGCACCAAATTGTCTCTTCCTATGCTCCTCACCATCACCTTACTTTCCACCTGAAATGATAAGTAAGGGATGAGCTTCCACGTGCTCAGTAAGTAACCAATGATTCAACTAGGTGGACCATAACATGCAAAAAAATAACTCGCTTTATATTATAGCAACATTAAGAAATCTAAAATCATAGAATAAGAAACCATCTGTTTAAACCAAATAAAGAACATGGAACAAAACTAAGGCATAAAATCATTAACACAAAAACCCCAAGACAAACGGTTCCATCCCACATTAGTTTCAAACGATATGCTGCGGTCAGCGTACGAGCCCCCCTGACTAGGGCCCGAAATCCCTCCTACACCCGGGATAAAATAATCATGTGGACGCAAGGGCGCACCACCAGCCACAGTACTGTGCATCAACGTACAAGCCCCGTTGACCAGGGCCCGAAATCCAACTTTCCCCCGTGGATTTAGGGCACAACAATCGAGTAAACCAAAAACTACCTTTTCGTTCGTCGTAAACATAACCCCTCATCAAACTATCCACACACTCCGTTCAATAATTTTCAAGTTGTTCAATATTCACAATAACGTCAAATTTCAAAACATTTCACTTGTACCAAACATTTCAAATCTGAGGTCCATTTCAATTTCTAAACAAAATCAATGCATGCTGGTCCGATTTTTCATGACAAATAAACTACTAAAGCTTTTTAGCAATTCAAGCCAGAACAATTAAACATAATTAAAACCGTCAATGCTAAACTTCACTTTTTAACAACAGGTAAACATATACTTATTATATAAAACACTAGTTGAATCGAAAGGTCACTTACTTGATGCTACGCGTTTCCCACCTCACAATCTCTTGAGCAACAACCACACTGCTGCATTTAGCTAAAAGAACTGGTACGGCCATTCCTTTCCTTTGCATATCCTCATCCGTTCTGTAACTCGAAAGCAATGTCAATCAACACAATATTCCTTTTAGAATTCTCCTCAACCATTTGAACGTCGTATTCAAAGTCCGACCTTTACATTCCCACAACTCACCCGTTTTGATGACCCCCAAAGTATTCCAAGAAATAATGTCTCTCCTCTCCATCACCGTAAACATTTTATACACTTCATTCACATTTCCGCCTTCTTTTCCCTGTCAAATCATAACACCGCTTAATACCCGATGATAACTCACGCAATTGCTATTTATGTACACCCATACCCACAATACACACACATACAGGCACACCCTGTATATAAGTACGCCCTTTGCACGTGCACCAATGCACACTGTACACACTCACATAACTTACAAACATGCACGCACTCACATTACACACTCCACAATACATAGTGCCGATGCACACTCTGTGCGCCGCCGCCCTACACAAACCTGCCACCACACGTAGCCCTCCATGTACATACCCGCCTGCACCCATAAATCTCTATGTAAACACACCCTCTACGCCCAAACAATTACGACGCATCAATAACACAAACAACACCATTCACGTGGTGCTTCCTCACCCAGAATACGTACTCCACGACATGCAATACACCTAGTGGCACTGCACACTCTATCCATACCTAATTCACACCACCATAAACACACACGGTTACACACTATCGTCCCACCACAAATCCAACTACACACTATACACACCTGTCCAAACATCCGCATCGTACACCCACCAGTGTACACACACAAACCATCAGATACTACAATCACACGTCCATACACATTTCACCCACAGCCACTCCATCCCAGTGCGAACACAACACCCATCAACGATTTTAGCCAACATGTTTGCTTATCAATCAACAAGGCCATAATTCTATCGACCATCACTACAAGAGAAGACTACCAAATCTAATTACTCGCTCTACGGTCAAACCATGAGTCATTCGACAAATCAATTGTGATTGAAGTGGGCAAATTGGAGGTGGTGTAGTGGTGGCAGCAGGGGCTTAACAGTTACAACAAGGGAGGTATGGCACAACTGCGATGGCAATCGGAGGTATCCATGGCTGTGCCCGTAGTCGTCGGCAACTAGCCGAGGTTGCGATGGCCCCAACAGCTTTACATGGTCCACGACTGATTGTGGATTTGGCCGGCGGCAACGTTAGCACGGCTGGTGTCGGTGGCGATGGGCGGTGCCTTCAATGGAGGCGCGAAGTCACTGGACATGTGGGAAACAGGGTAGCGATGCAATGACAGAAGTGATGCAGAGGCGGTCCAGATCTGTGGCGTTGAGTGGTGCATTTGGTGGAAATATTGGTCGGAGTTGCTCACCGGTGAAAGGGCTGCTGTGATCCAAAAAAAAACATTGGGCAGCGGTGGGACTGCCGGCAGCATCGATCGCGTCACGGCTTGGCGATGGCGATGGCACCATGGCTATGGCACGGTGGTTGCAGTGGTGTTGTGCGGTGGTGCACGGTATAGACGGCGCCGGAGTTCATCGCCTGTGATGGAGCATGGCCGGCAATGGGGACGCCGGAGATGGGAGGGCGCTACCCGATTAGGGCCTGCTGCCCCTTCTTCTTCTCCCTGCCCTTTTATTCTTTCCCCTTTCTCTTCATTTGTTTCTTTCTCTCCCCGACTTCTCTCTTTGTTCATTTTTTTTGTTTTCTTTTCCTTTTTTTTGACTTTCTCTCCTGGTTTTCTTTTCTCTTTTTTTTTCCTCTAGGCTTCCCCCTACAATATTAAAATAACTGAACTGAGAGATCAAATATTTATGAAATCAACCCTAATTTAATTATAGCTTCTCAAGTTACCAAATAACCTTCGTTCATTTCTCTGTTTCACCCTGCGTCATAAACTACAACTTATGGTTGTTATAAATTGTCGTTAAAGACCAAATATACTATTGCTCAAAAATCGTTGCCAAATATCTTATAACTAATAAGATAGGATTTACCATAAACTAGACATAAGGTCGGGGTATTACACTTAGTGCTGGGGGCACGTATCATCGGCGTGGCGCAAGGGCGCGGCGACGACTGTTGCGGAGCAATACTTAGGATAGTGTGCTGTCGTCGTGACAATTGCGCACGGTCGGCGACCAGCGTCAAGTGACCATTGGTGTTGAGCGCGCATGGTAAAGAGCGCGCATGGTAAAGAGCGCGATGAGTGATGTCGAGGTTTTAGAAATGACTCTTGCAAGGCAAAAGGGTGGCCGACCCCCTTGAGGAAGGGGTAGCCGACCCCTTGGGTTGGAAGGAGGGCCGACCCCTCACAACAAGGGGGTGGCCGACCCCTTGAAGAAAGGGGTGGCCGACCCCCTTAGGAAATGAGTGGCCGACCCCTTCCTTTTTCCAACAGTTTGACCGTGTTGATATCGCTGCACTGGTGATGCCTATTGATGCTCGAAAGGAGATGCGCTTTGACCTGGTTATGGCGTTGAATAATTGACCGTTGACTGGATAATGTGTCGCGCGATGCGGGTCCCTTAGCGTGCCCCCGGGGTCTGGCCAGGATAGGGTATGAACAATTATATATATATATATATATGAAAAAAACTATATTTTGTGAGAAATTTTATTCTTAAAACTTAAGAGAAGGAAAATAAAAAGAAATTACCTAATCATCCGGAAGTACTTCAACATCCGAGTCACTGCTCTTCCTATCATCAATCGGTTTATCTTGCTCGCGGTATTTCGCATCAAGATAATCCTTCCAACATACACATAGCTCGAGCGACTCGGGGTTAAGACGACTCCTCCTGTCATCCAAAACCCTCCCGCTCGCTGAAAATGCCGACTCTGAAGCAACCGTGGAGGCTTGCACTGGCAGTACATCCCGTGCAATTTGGGATAAAGTTTTATACATGTTTTGATTTTGTTTCCAAAAATTTAACAAATTAAAATTAACCTGTTCTTGCATTGATAAATCAGAATAATGATCAGTATTTGAATATACACCAATCTCATTAAAAGAGGAAAAAGTAGACGAACCTGCCGAATTAGAAGTACCTTCACCTGGTAGTTGTCTTGCTACTAGATGTTCAAAGCCCTTAAGGTATGGCGCATAATACCTCTCAGCAGTCGATGATGAAGCTCGTCCGCGCACGTCAGCAGAATTACGATAGAGGTTGAACAGTTCCTCAAATGTCTTGCTCACTTTCGCTGTGAGTGCGGTTGTATCCTCTACTGGGTAGCACATTAATTTCGATATCTCTTGTATCGAGACGTTCACGCCATGCAACTTTAACCTAGGATCTAAACAAGTAGCCACAGCAAAAATAACAGGCAGTTCACTCCAATATTTATTAAACTTTTTATCCATCACTTTTACTATTTCCTTAAAGGGTCCTATATATCTCCATTTTGTTAACATTGTAGCCATCTTGAGAATTTCTATTACAGCGAGAGGAGAGGTGGGATAGTACGTACCAGACAATAAATTGGTAGACGTGTAAAATACCTCCAAAAATTCAGCTAGGTATGTGGCCATCTGCCATTCCTCTTGAGTTGGCAAGCCGGCTGGGAACTGGGTTAGTAGAAAATGCGTATAGACTTCTCTGTATGCCAGAATGTGTAAAAGCATATGGTATGTAGAGTTCCACCTGTGGACCACATCTGTAACTGCTCTCCTGCGAGGCATATTATATTCAACACACAACGTTTTAAATTGTTGTGTTCTCGGACTCGAACTATTAACATACGCTGTCATACCCCTCATTTTGACAAGAATATCTCCTGCAGCAGCTAAACCATCTTGAACAATTAAATTAATTATATGACAAACACAACGAACATGAAATAATTTACCAGAAAGTACAGGTTTGAGGTCTCCTGTAAAGCATCAACAGCAGCTGTATTGTTAGAAGCATTATCAAAACTAATACTCATAATCTTATCCTTTAATTTAAATGTGGTACATGCTTTTAATATAATAGTAGCAATGTTCATTCCATCATGCGGAAAAGGAAAGAGCTCGAAAGCGATGATTCTCTTGTGCATAATCCAATCTGCATCAATCCAATGGGCGGTCACACAAGTATAACTAACAAAAGTAAACGGAGATTGCCAAATATCAGAAGTAAGACTAACTTTACCGTCAAATTTATCGAAATAATCGATCAGGCGTGCTTTAGCAGCATTATACTGTCGGAGTGCATCGGATCTAGAGTGCTTAGTATTATCGGCAAAAGAAAAGGCTTGTTCATCGTGAATAACAAATTCAGCGAGACCGTCTCTTTGCTCTCGCTGATTATAAACAAATAACTTACCGTCAAAAGATAACTGCGTTTGGGTAGGTTCGACGTGGCCTTGTCGAGGTGCACACTGAGGGTAATGCCTGTTAAGATGTCCATTACCACTACCAGACGAAAATAATTTAGCACAGTACTTACATCGAGCTTTTCGGATGCCGTCCACCATAACTTCATCAAAATGATTCCAACACTCGGCTTTCTTTTTTTCCCCTTTTGGACTTCTGGCTCATTACCGGAGGCATTGCTCGGCCCTTCTTCATCATGACCAGGCATAGGGTTAAGATTATGCCACGGAGTAGTAGCTTCGCCAACCGAGCTGCGTCCTTGACTATAATGCGGGGGGTCTTGATCAGGCGTGTATTCAAAATCTGGAATGTTTTGATTGAACTCCCAATTGGCTTGGGTATCTATCATACAGCCTGTACTCATTCGTCCAGGAACGAATGGTTGTGGTGGTGCTTGGATTGGTGTTTGTGATGGCCGTGGTGCTGGCGCTTGTGCTGGTGGTGGTGTTTGTGATGATGATGATGTTTTTCGTGATGATGATCCACGCTTCAGTTTCTTCAATAATCCAGCCATATTTAACGCTAAATAAAATTAGTAAGAGTAACTAAATACACAAGTATAAGAGCAGTAATTAGTAATTAGAAATAACAATTAAAAGAATTAAAGAGTAACAAATGAATCACTGAGGGTAATTCGAAATTGGAGAGAGTTAGTAATTAAAAAAAATTAGTAATAGTAATTGATAAATATAAAAATTCACTAATTACTAATTACTAGACAAAAGAATTAGAGAGTAACAAATTAATAAGAGGAGTGATTTAGTAATTAAAATTTAGCAAAAGTAGTAATTAGTAAACAAGAGTAATAATATGCAAGAGTACTAATTAGTAAATAAGAGTAGTAATTAGCAAGAGTAGCAAAGCTTGTAGAAATGTAGAATGTTTATATAAGAGAGAGTAAGAAGATTGGTGTGAAAAATTAGAGAGAAATGGTGTGAATTTATAGATTTTTGAAACTTCACAAAAGACCAAAATACCCCTAAAAACTATCCGTTTATAGTTGTTGGGGAGGGTAAGAGTGTAAAAACCTTAAAAGAATTGAAAAAATAAACTTGGACTAAAATACCCCCCAAACTAGCTATTATTTTGCTGTTGGGGGGGTAAAAGTGGAATTTAGGCGGAATAAAGCCGTTGTGGGAAAGGGGGGGGAAATCAAAATTTCAAAAGTAAAGAGGGGGGGCCAGAACCGGGCCTGACCCGGGCCAACCCCGGCCAAAACCGGGCTTTTTTTGGGCCATGTTTCGGGCCGGGCCTGACCCAGGCTTTTTTCTGGGAAATTCAGGCCTGGCCCAGGCCTAGGCCCTAAGCCCTAAAAGGCCGGGCCAGCACTGTTCATGAATGGGCCGGGTCGGGCTGGGCCACGGGCCGCCCGACCCATTTGACAACTCTACTGTACTCCACACACAGGTCTTTATGTGCTTCGATCTCGATATCGGTACGGAAATCAGGAATTCAAATGTATGTGCGAGCCATAATATTCCATGCCGGTTATATTCGAGTCTTACAATCCAGCCTTCTGGCATAAAAGAATGAAAAACTTCCTCACATCACCGGAAGAAAAATACATCTCGAACTTAGTTGCACTAAATGGGTAAAGGAGCAAGGGCGGGAGCGGGGGTGCTTAAGCACATGGAAGAATTTAAGGTTGGAAGCGGCTGATTGACAAGCTCTATTCTTTCGAAGAGAGTAGTCAGCAACAACAGGCAAGAAGGCTTGATGAAGGAAGAGAGAAATAAGGAATTGAGTCAAAAATGACTGGATTTTCAGGTACTCTTTCACTTATTCCATACATTTCAGTTCAATTGATGGGATCGAGTTCCCATATTTGCTTGGGACGAGATTACATAGAGCTCCTAACTTGGGATCGAAAAAATGAATTTTCAAGAGAGAAGCGTCACTATATGAAGAAAACTCTGCTACTAAGGTCCCGAATGAGGATGTCTCTTACCGTTCAATTAAAAAACTATTAAAAAAACTTTTTAGGAGCCCGTTGAGTATTGAGTCAAAAGTCGTAAAAGTCAATTTTAACTATAAATATACTGAGAAGTATATGGCTTTATGTATGGTTATTTGACTCCATTTCCCTCCTTTTCCTGCTAGGATTGGAAATCCTGTATTTTACATATACATTCGATTTAGTCCTTGGATTTTTTTAAATGGTGTAAAAAGAAGTGCTTCAAATCGTTACTGTTTGACTAGGACTTATTCCAAAAAAAAAAGTCAAGGTATTTTTGAATTATTTGTTGACACGAACAAAGTCATGGAAAACCTCTGAAATTATTTTAATATTAAACCTTGACCAAGTAATAGTTTCCCCTTGCAACCTAGTCTAACTACTACAGTAGGCTCAGCGCGCAGATCAGGCTTTCGCGAAAACAGGCTACAGGGAGGGGCCTGTGGCTCAGAGGAATAGAGCATATGCCTACGAACCACAGTGTCAGGGGTTCGAATCCATCTTGACCCACTGGCTAAGATTTTTTCCCAAATTCATAACATTTGAGGGATAAATTGAGCGGAGTTACACTTGCAAAGGTTGTATCCATACCCCTTAATTAAGTTGCTAAAACTGTGAACTCAGTGTCATGATCTCGAAAACGGACATCATTGTCATTGAAGGCTTCTATTTTAGTCATATTGCCTTTGCGACATTGTCTGCTTTTCAAGATTGACGTGTCGACAGGGAAGGATGATATGACAGAAGATGATTGTGTGGTGAGAATTGAGTTAGATGCATCTCAGTAATGTCATTGTTGGAAACAGAGGAATGACAAACCTTGTAAAAAAGCTTAAGGCAACCTTTCACCGTGCAATAATGCGCTAAAATTGTGTGAGGTCGTTCAGATTATGGAAAAGCAATATCGTTGCTCCTCGGGTGGTGGAAGAACACAAATGTGCCTATTTTTAGTTTTGTTTTCCAACTCATGTTAGTTATGATGGGTGATCCAACGACTATCCACCTAACCTCAAGTGTTCTAGGTTGTATCTTCATGGGTCAAGCTCGAGGGGGTTTACCATTCTCTTAAAGCTATTTTTCCTTCACTCCACGACATTATTCTTCTCTAGCCACCATACTAAACACTACATGTATTCCATTTTCACTAAGAAGCCACAAGGGATGTTTTCTGTACTCTATTGTGTTACTTTACTCATGACTACTGCATCACTTTTCTCGTATCACTTCGTTAAATATTACCTAACTTTACCTTGATTGTGGGAAGTCTTTGAACTTGTTGTGGTCTCTCTTCAAGCTCTCTTAGCTTATTGAGTGTAACCTCTTGGGGCACTTTTTCTACTCTCAGAGGTGTCCTTGTCTTTCCTTTAAGGAGAATTTCTTCTTCAACATATGTAGAGTTTTAAGAAATCATTTTATCTCCTAAGGACACAGTCAAGGGGCAGCATGTCATCCTTAACTTCTAGGTTCTGAGGTCTATGTTTGTTCAGGTCTTGTCATTATCTCAAATAAAATCGTAGGTCGAACAAAACTTTTTGTTCTTTGACAATGAAAATTCAACAACATTATGTCAGTTGAAAGGGCCTTTCACTTGACAAGACAAGGAAGTTACTTTCTATTGAATCTATTTGTAATCGCCTTTGATTCAGCAATGAATGTTTATCCTGATGTGGGATTCCGGGTCCAAGTCAGTGAGACAAAACATTGACCGCAACATACCATTTGAGCTGATATTAGGCTGGAATTCTCTTGTGATGATGTTTTCAAGCTAAATCATTTATTGCCCTCAGTATTGTTTTACGTATATTATATTATGCTTGATCGGACAAATTTTCCTTTACTGCTCAAAAAAATAATTTCTCGGTAGAGTTGCTATTTAGTTGGGTCACTTGTTACTTATTGTGCACGTAAAAGCTCACTCCTCTATTGTCATTCAGGTTTAAGAGTAAGGTTATGATGACAAGCATGGGATTTGAATTTAAAGTTGAGCTCCAGAGGCTGAATTAGGTGATTTTGTGTTCTACCCTGAGTATGTTTATAAGGAGGATAATAGTGAAATTAAAAGGCATTGGATTCCAAGGACTGTAAATTTTAATTTTATAGTTATTTCATAACAGCCGCGAGATGATAGTTTGTGACAAAATTAGAAATAAACTTTGTACTTAAAGGTGTAAAAGTTTTTTTTCAGTTATGTTTTAATTCGTATCATTTTTAGTGAGTAAAGCCTAGCAGAGCCCCTGGTAGAAGTCAATTAGGCCTGTGGCCAGTCACAAACTTAGCTCACGGGCCCAGCTGTGGATTCAGATAGTGACTAAATGGCATCAGAGCATTTTAGTTCTATCATAGTTAGAGGTTAAGTAATGACTCGACTGGTTGGGTTGTACAAATCCTATATTGTAATCCAGTAGTGTGGTGAAATGTCTGAAGTTTGCCAAGATTACGAGTGGTGTTTTTTTGACTTGTGATTTGGAAGTTATAAACATAAGATTTAGATGACTTCTTTTGTTTGGATGAAGATGGTTTACAATGGTGAGGAGAAATGTGGTTTTGGTTGCCAAAATCCTCAACAATGTTGTGAGGGTGCATTTAGCATAATAACTACGTACATAAAATGTAAGGCTATGGTTCCAGGTTCAGAGTGTGGATACTTTGGGACTTTTGGAAGGTTTGTTGTCTCTTGAGGTTACAGTATGAGAATTTTGAGGGAATTTTTCCTTTTAGAGCTGATTATATATGATTATGAAATCCTGAATGTTAGTGAGTTAAAATTTATGGAATGTACGTTTAGTACTATTGGAATGAAAATCAAATTTCAAACACTGTGGTCATCTAGATGTGAGGTTCTACAACCTTTAGACATAAGTGGTAATCTGATAGGTACAAATTTGGCATTACGATTTGCAAGTGAACTTTATGTTCGGGTATTCGTAGGACATGAATTTCGGTATAAGTTTAGGTAATGCTCTGCTATTATGTTGTTGCTATTGGATTACACGGCAAAAACGTAATACCTCAAATTGTTAAAATTATGAAATTGGAGGCTGAAATTCTTTTAATTGGGAGAGGATGTAATATCTTGGTCTCCAAATTGGGCTTATAGTTGATTATGATGAATATACTTATACTCTTAAAAACCATTATTCACTCGGTGAAACTTCACCGTTTAGCGATGATTTAATGGTATAAATTAAGAAAATGTAAATTCTAAATATATCATTTATAGTGTGGCGGAGCTTATGGGTTAAGGTGTGTCAAATGCATATCTAGCAACATTTGTGCTTTTAGGCTTTTAGTGCTTATACTTTACAAAATTGCTTGATATTGTATCTGGGTTTGTTTGCTAAACACTTAAACAAAAACACTTCTGGTATTATGCTAGTGGATATCGACGATCACACATGATTAAGAAGAGCAACATAAGAAATATCAAATTTCACGATGAAATTTCTATAAAGTAAGATAATGTAATACCCCACACTTAGGGTTGGTTTTATGGCAGTTATAATATATTTATATACTTCTTCAATGACAATTTTTATAAGTGATGTTATTTCTCGTCATTAGCGACAGTGTGGCTTAAGTAATATTGTTGACAACCTTTAGCGACATTGTTATAGAGCGGCCATAAGTTGTAAATGATGGAACTAGTGCAATGTATAATTAACGATATGAAGGAGGAGACTAGTGAAACTATAATTAGTTCAGGTGTTATTACATGAAATAATTTTCTATATGGTAATTGTTCCATTTAATTGGTTATATATAGACACACACACACACACATATAATGTCAACATATAGAGGAGAAAGAGAGAGGAAAGGGGAGAAATTGGAGGCATTTAGGCTCCCTCACCTTTGTTACACCCCAAAATTAGAGGGAGAGAGATAGAAAGAGTAAAGAAGCAAAGGCAAGAGAGGTTTCAAAAAAATCAAAAAGGAGGCTCAAGGTACTTGTGCGTGGGTTTGCGTGAGGGTGTGTGGGCTGAGTGAGGAGACTATGAGGGTGTGTCATTGTATGGGTTATGCATGTGTGAGACAAGGGCTATGGAGGTATGTGTTTGTTTGAGGGTTATACAACCATGTTTTGAAGGTGGGTGTCTGTGCGTGTGTTATAGTGTTTGTGTAGTATGAATTCGATTGGCGGACCCATCATCCGTCCAGTAACAGATAATATTTGTTAGTAAGGAAAATTACAGTTAATTAGAAAATATCATATTTAATTTCCAAAGTGTTTTAGACAAATACAGTCTTTATCTCCTATATGTTTGAGATAAAGGCAGTCTCTAATACTATCTGTATATAATGGTTAGAGATATCCCAAAAGAAATTAAGAAGTTATAAGTTAAGAATTCAGAAGTCTTCTCCTATAAATAAAAAATCTCTCCCGTAGTTACGCTCTTTCTAGAGCATCACCAAGCTCTAAGAATTTGTTCGTGAACGAGGGAGTCTATTAGCCGTTTTTCATACTTGCGATAAGAGATCAAGTGTGTTAGAGGCTTGTAACAATAAAGATCCTTCGTCGGAATTTTCACATACTTCATACGATATGTTCCTAAAACCACTATGTGTTACATGGTAGATGTTTAAAGCCCTAACATTTGTATCAGAGTATGGCTACTTATTGATTTGACTTCTAACATGTTAGTATCATTTCTGTGCAAGCTGCATTTTTTTTTTCTGATTTGCGTGAATGAGACTAATTATGAAAATTTTGAAATTTTGGAGCATGTTATTTTGAAAAATAATTACATGGTTTTTTTCTCCTGTGCTTGAGGATGAACTCCATAAATTTCGTGATCATTGGACGCATGATTTGTGAGAAATCACAATTTTATTTTTCAAAAAATAATATTTCTCCAAGTTTTAGGGTGATATTTGGTTTTTTTTTTTATTTATCATGATTGGTCATAAGAGTTAATAGATGTCACATAAGTTTTCCAACAATATAGCACACATTATTTGACTTTAAAATAAGAGAGATATGGCCCCGAAAGTTGGCTTCGCGGCATAGCGACCGCTGAAAAAAAATAGTGGTTCTAGGAAGAAGATGAATAGTACCACATGCGCCACGAGGTTAAAGCCAAGCTGCCACAGGCCAACCAAGCCGCGCACGCACACCATGCACCAAGCAAGCTGCGCACGTGCGCCATGTGTCAAACTGAGCTGTGCACGAGCTCTACAATCTAGCAAAGGCTGAGCCACACACGCATGCAAAGCCGAGTCATGCACGCGTGACACGTGCGCCAAGCCTAGCCACGTATGCACGTACGTGCTCTCCACACGCCATGTTTAGACGCTGCCCCACGCGCACGGTGGTGCATGTAGCGCGTGAGGGAAGCTTTTGGTCGTGTTTCCTCACCGCCGGCGAGTGAAACATCGTTTTGGCTTCTAATTTTTTTATGGAGTTATAATTACCTTTATACCCTCTATCTGTATTCTGTTTAATTTTTAAACGACTTTTTCTAGATAAATTAGCTTTAAAAAATTTGTTTTATGCACACATAATTTTTTTAATTCAAAAGGGTATATTATGTTTGAATTTACTGTTTGTCATCTTTAAAGAATTTATCTCTCGATTTTTGCTATTTGTGAGTATTTTCATGGAATTTTTGTTGATCCCTAAAATACAAATAATCCAGATATATTATTTTTTGCACTTTATGAGCAGAAATATATGTTTTGGAGAGTTATATGACATGGATGAAATCTATTTTATGAGCATGCCTTGATTTGCATTATGGTTTTAGCCTTGTTGTTGGTATAATTGTTGTTTGGGCTTCTACCAATTACTCCAAGGCCTTGGCACCCATTCCCTTAATTTGTTATTTTAGCATGCTAATTTTAAGATAAATAGATGAATATTATATTAACATTTTAAATAAACTTAAGTTTATGTGTTTACTCTTGTTTTACAAAAGTTCAATATTATGCGACATCTCCATTTGTCTTATAGGAGTAGTTTTGTCGTAGGATTCTCAAAGATGTGTTGTTATTTCCCTGTATCTTTTTAGAAAACTTTGTACGGGGATGTAATTTTGCACATATATTATTTAAATTAGAATTTTTCAGCATAAGTTTTAGACTGTCAATAGGGCTCATTGGAGTTCATGCACCCTTTGTTGTGTGGTGCAATTTTATACTGTTCTAAATTATTATGTGTATGATTTATTACATTGTGGATCATATGATATCAAACTAATTACGAAAAACTACTTGAAAGATATTTTCCCAACTCCCATACTTGGGAGATGATTACGAGCTTAACAAATTTTTGATTTCATGATGCGAGGAAGGAGAATATTTTTCATTTGAATTTTTTGAAATAAAAAAAGATGTCCAATTAATGTCATTTTCATTGTACAAACTAATGTATTGAACAAAATGGCCACCAAGAATGTCATAGTTGATATCATTAAGGGAGGGAAACTTAACGGAGATAATTATGACCTTTGACACAAAAAGATGAACTTCATGCTAAAAGAACAAGAGTTCGAGGAGCACTTGACCAAAGAGATGGCCGAGCCCACTGAGGGGCAACCCCTAAGACACCACACTGCCTACCAAAAATGGCATGAGAAAAATTGTAATGCGTGCTACACAAAAGAAGCTTGCAAATGATCAAATAGTTCAGTTTGATGACCTTCCAACTTAGGAAGCCATATAGGATTGGGTCAAGTTCTCTTTTAGTGGAATCTCAACTACGTTGCTTCTTCGCCTTATGATTAAGTTTGAGGAATACACAAAAGAAACTAAGCATACCATGAATGAATATCTAAGGGTGATGTCCAACATGATTGGTAATCTAAGGTATGTTGACCTTGCGCTCACAAATGAGCAGCATGTTAGGGATGTCGTAACGTCCTTCCTGCCTCATCGGCCAATATGAAAGGATATTAACTCATAATGAAAACATCAAGAACTATTCTGATGTTTCATGGCATGTCATTCTTAAGGCTGAGACTCAAGATGCTGACAAGACCGTTACTTATGTTGCTCAAGAAGGATTGCGTAATGCAAATGGCAAACACAGAAGACAAAATAAGAAAGGTGAGGCAAGCACTTCTACGCCAAAGGAAGGAAAAATAAAGAAATGCAAGAGAGGAAAACATGGTGGGGAAATGATTTGTCTAAAATCAAATGCTACAACTGTTAACATGTGATGGTTGCTGATTCCCTACATGTGTCATTTGTGGATACAGGCACAAAAAAATCAAGTAGCACATGATAGAGATGGGTTCATAGATTACTACCAGATTCTAGTAGGAAGCAACCACATCTTCATGAGAAACAACAACTCAGAGAAGGTGCTAGGTGTCACGCCCCGAAAACGAGAGGCCGCGACTAACATCAAACTCCATTATATACCATTACAGTTCTAAAGATAACAGTATAGACAGAGCAACTAAATCCTCTAAGATAAAATATATCTAAAAACAAAAGTCTAAGACAATCTGTTCACCAAAATAATTCCACTGAGTATTCCTTTACAAAATAATTACCAAACACAGCAGTGAAATAATTTACACAAGCATTGATTCTATCAAATCACCAATATCGGGGTAAAGGTCTCCAAAAAGAATTTTATTATCCAATTTTGCTCATAAGATCAATACTCTAACTTCAGGGTCCATACACGTCTTTAAACCAAAACCCAAACACGTCAATGACATAACCATTACAAAGATATAGCAGATGCCACAAATACCAATATCTACATCTCAATCTTACTCATCTCAAAAGATCAAGAGTTTAAATACAATCCTTTCAAAAACTTAACTAATAATCTTTCTTATCAAAATCCACTAAAACCAATTAATATGACCAAAGCACTACTATTCAATAAAAATTCCAAGTCTCAAAGCCAAATTACTCACTTCCGGGTAGAGTTCTCAAATGATTTACATGCTCAATTATGCTAACAAAAACTAAATGCTCTAATTTTCCCCAAACATGCCACGCCCAAAATCACGTCCGATACATGTGGTAGCAGACAAAATAAACGAGTAGGGGGTGAGCTCGAATAGCCTAGTAAGTGGAAAACAAATGGGAAACAATAATATGATTTGTAGTCCAAAACAAAACCAAATCTTTGACAAACAAGATATAGCAATTGACTATAATGCAAATAAGGCGAATCAAATATACGAAATGTTCACAAGGTGGTCCAAAGAACCCAAATCAAATACAAGCCTGAAGGTACGAAAGTGAGCAATCACATCTTACTGTCAAATACCAAAGCAAACGTCATTAAGCGTTTAACCCAAAACATATTTTAATCATATGTTAGGTATGACCCAAATGTCGAACCAAACATCAGACATCAAACGTGTGCTCTGAAGCATACTAGGAGGCTTCGGCTCTCTAGTATAACAAACATGTGTCCAAAGGACCCTCTCAATTTGACAGTTGTTCAACATAGTCAATGTCAATCTTAAATTGACGGTCACAAATGTACAATCCCAAAGTTGAGCATCATTAAGGCACAAATGAGAAGGGGTAAACAATGTTCTCAAAGAAGGCAAAAGTGGAGCAATCAATTACAAACGAGCATAGATGAATCAAAAGTGACGAAAGTATAAGCCTTCAAATTTTTGAAGATACCTGTCCACAACAAAAATCGTATAAAAACTTACCACAGCAAGAACGTTCAAACCCTTACCTCAAACAAGTTTTCGAATAAAAGAAAACCTCAAAGCACCACTCTAGCGCCAAAAGAGATTTCCAAGCCTTCTATTTTCTCTATCTCCTCCGCAAAGGAACAAGGAAACAAGAACAAAAGGGTTAAAATAAAACGAAGAGGCTATTTATATGAAGGTAAACAAATTACACTGTTCATTAAAAGCAAAACAAGTTTTAGTCGACTCAATCCTTCAGCTGTGAAAATGCCTTTCCCAAAATCTTGAGGTTTCATTCGACTGAAAATCATCTTTAAGTCGATCGAAAACACTTTTAATGAAAACACTTTAATTCGACCAAAAATAATTTTGGGTCGATCAAAAATAGTTGAGTCGACTGAAAGCACTGTTCATCGACTAAAAAGTTACTATTCATCAACTAAAAGTTTCAAAAAACCTTTTTAGTCGACTAAAAATCACTTTTAGTCGACTGAAAACTTCAAAAATTCCAAAATACCATTTCCCTTCATTTTGATTCGAACAGAAACCATTTTCATTCGACCGAAAAGTTCAGAAACAATCCCAATTTATTTTCTTAATTTTAACAAAATGCCACAACTTATTTATTCAAAAATACTAATTTTACACAAAGAAAAGAAATTTTTCTGGTATTACATTCCCTCCCCCTTAAAAGAATTCCGTCCGAGGAATTAAAGCTTACTTAAATTATCAAAAGTAGTTTCTTACTTTTCAATACGAGTCAAAACGTTACTCATACTATTAACTTAATGATGCCTAGGAAAGTGGGTTCGTAGCTATGTGGAGGTGCCACAAAGGCTGCAGTCCGAGTCAGCTTCCAAGTGTACAAAATGAGAGATAACAAGGACGGAGTAAGGGCTGAAAGCAAGGCTTCCTAGACAGGCCTTGAGGAGTGGCAGTGCTGCAGAGACGAGGCCGTGACAAACAGGGTCGACAGTCGACTGTCCAAGTCAGGGTCCGAGTCGAGGTCAAATGTTACGGTCCAAAGTTATGTTTCTCTCACTAGAATCCAAGAGCTCCCAAATTCTAGAGTGAGAAAGTGATTTTGTAAGAATGAGTTCAAAAGTCCTTTTTTGAGTTGTAAAGTTCACTATTTATAGAAAATAGTGTGCTTATGTCATAAAATACCACATGTCATCCCCTGGGAGTGACACGTCACCAGGGGTCCCAAAATACCAGTTCTTCGTTGGACTGTCGGTTCCCAAATTCGCGTTGCCTGCCTCTCACAGCGTCGCTCTACCTGTCCGAGAAGACTGACCACACTATGTCAGCATGATCAGAGTACCCCCGTTGCTCCAGCCACCGATCCAAGCCCTTACTGAATCCCATGAAAGTGCATCGAGAGACGCGCGAAGAACCTAACAGTGGTGAGGGTAGCCCATGTAACCAACTGTCAGGCAGACTAGGCACCATGGCCTCCAATGACCTGCTCCCGTCCCGGAGTGACCCGGGGGTCATCGCCTTGGTGGTGTCGATGATCAATGGTAACATGAGTGGACATACTCGCAGCTCAGTGCTCAGGGTCCGTGGCAAGGGGTTCTCGTACTGGAGCCCCCCGCGACTGTGACGGTGATGGCTTTAAGGTTCTGAGCCCATCTCGTAGTTGATTATGGCGCATGGGCGTGACGACTACCATCGCGAGACAATACCTGGTGCCGTGGGCACATGTCATGGGAGTGGCGTATGGGCGCGGCGGTGAACATCGCAGAGCATATGCTTTGTGCGGGGCACGTGTTATGAAAGTGTTGCGGCAATGAACGTCGCGAAGCAATACTTGGTGCCGGGGCACATGTCATAAAAATGGCGCATGGGCGTGGGGACGAACGTCGCGGAGCATATACTTGGTGCCGGGGCACATGTCATAAGAATGACGCATGGGCGTGGCGACGAACGTCGGGGAGCATATACTTAGTGTCGGGGCACATGTCATAAGAATGGTGCATGGGTGCGGCGACGAACGTCGCGGAGTATATACTTGGTGCCGGGGCACATGTCATAAGAATGGCGCATAGGCCCGGTGACGAACGTCGCAGATACGGCGCAAGGGCATGCGTCGGGTGTCCCGCAGATGGGGTTTGAGCTGAGTGTCTCTGTCATAACAAGATGATGAATACAACATGTAGTAATGACAAAGTTGGAAGTGATGGTACGCGGTCGTCAGTGATGGGTCATTCAGTGGTAGTGTGGGACTTTGGGCGACGGGCATCGCGAGAGCGGTGCGCGGTCGTGGACGACAGACGTCGCGAGGTTGATGTAAGACGGATGCTGCGAGGTTGATGCACGACGGACGTCGCAAGATTGATGGACAACAGACGTCGCGAGGTTGATGGGCGACGGACGTCGCGAGGTTCATGCACGAAGGACCTCGCGAAGTTCATGCACGACGAACGTCGCGAGGTTGGTGCACGAACGTTTGTAACATCGCGGAGGTGCAAAGATTCAAGAAAACAAGTGCGTGCGGGATGGGAGGCCATAGGCCAAGGATTGGGGGAAGGCTAAGGCCACCACCCCTGGGTAGGCCGAGGCTGACCCCTTGGGAAGGTCTAGGCTGACCCTAGGGGGTGGCCGAGGCCGACCCTAGGCTAACGGCCAACTCCCGTGAAGGGAGGCCAAGGCCACTCCTCCTTTGGGTGAACTTTGGGTGTGCCGACGAAAGGTGTTTTAATGGGCAATGACAAATTCAAAAGTTGCATTGCGACGAGCGTGTTGACGTGAAATGTATCTATGTGACGATCAAGATGTCAAAATTACATACGAGTACAAAGTAGAAAGAAAGTGCAAAAAGGAGTATGCGTGAAGGGGGAACCACCGGGGGAAAGCAGCTGAGGCCAACCCCTCTTGGAGGCCGAGGCCGACCCCCTGGGGTTGGCCAAGGCCAAATGGTCTTCCATTTTTGGAGCCTAAGGCGACTTCCTCTTTTGGCAAACTTCAGGCCTAATATTTTCCAAAAATGGCCCAGCCTGGCCCGGCCCTAAAAAGGCCCGGGTCAGGCCCGGCCCTTGGCCCGTTTCTGGCCCTCTTTTCGGCCCTATTTTGGCCCAGCCCTTTGGCCCTAAATTTGGCCCTAAACCATTTTGAGTCATTTTTTTTCCTTTCCCCCCTTCTTTCTCACACATCATTCTCTCTACACCTCATATTTTACTTTTTTATTTTAACTTTTTGGACATGCACATTTCTTTATATTTACTCATGTGAAAAGATTGTCTTTTTGCGAACAAAATTATTCTTTGTTGCTAATCAATATTCTCAAATAGAGTAAACGTAAAGCTCTAAGGCATTTCATTAGTCACAAGAACGATATTGAATGGTTTAGGGCCTATCAATTGTATTTATTTTGTGAATGAGTATTTTTTCAACACAAAAAAGAAAAAAAAAGGGCCTGGGCTGGCCCTAGGCCCGGCCCTAAAGTTAGGGCCTAGGGCTTGGGCCTGGATAGGGCCTCCATTTCCAAGATTTGGGCCCGGCCCGGTTTACAAGGCCCGAAGCCCAAAATGGCCGGGCCCTTTTTCTGGCCTGCTAGGCCGGCCCAAGCCCGGCCCTTTGACACCTCTATACGGGGCGAACAAAGTACAAAAGGAACTTTACGCGAAAAGGAACTATACGGGGGGGGGGGGGGGGAAGGTCAAGGCCAACCCCCATGGGAGGCCGACGCCGACTCCATGACCTTGGGGGAGGCCGAGGCCGAGCCCATGGGGTTGGCCAAGGCCTTTGCCCCTTGACCCCGTCACTCCAGTTGCGCCGTCAGTCGAAGTTTTTGGTGAAAAGGTGTTCGGGTCATTTTGGTACGACGGTCGTGCTATCGTGGGTCACGCTATTGCGAAATAAGTTGTCTAAGTTGCGCACAAGGCGCGCGCGGAGCGAAAGTTGCGCGCACGAAGCAAAGAATGTACGTGACTTGAGCGTGCGCGCGCTAACTGGTTTGATGCGTTGAATCTGTCGACGTGTTTGTGCGATGCGGGAACCCTAGTGGGCCCTTGGGTGTGACCAGAATGGGTTGGGAATATAAGCCCCCTACGTGTGGTGTGCGCGGAGGGGCAACCCGAGCGGACGTCGCACGCATAAATGTCGGTCTTCGAAAAAAAGTGCCGGTCTCGAATCTTAAGGCACGTGCACGATAGTAACGAAAGACGTGGTGGAGCGGAAGCTTACTTGAATTTTTTGATTTTTTTATTGTGAAGAAAAAGCGTTAGCGCGAACAAAGTAATAGCGGTATCGAACGAGAGAAAAAAAAAGTAGAGCGATAGAAAATGGAGTATGCATCCGTTAGTGTTCGCGTGAAAAGAAAGGTAGCATAAAAAAAGAATTTATCCGGAAGTGGGTTTTTGCAAAAAAATATATTAGTGGTAAAATTAATTATGTAAAAGTTGGAGCGTTAATCCGGACGAAGATAGCGCAAAAAAAAATTATGCTAGCGCAAGAATGTGTAGCGGTTTGAAAAAAGAGTTGTTGGGAGTTTTGGGGGGAAAATTTGAGGTTGAATTTGAATGAAAAAAGAGGGGGGAAGTTTTGGGGGGAAGGTGCAAGACTTGTTGGAGAAGAAGGGGGGGGGAAGTGGGGAAGTCTTGCATTTTCAAGACTTTAGAGAAAGAGAGGGAGATTTACACTTAGAAGAAAAAGGGGAAAAGAGAGGAAGAGAAGAAGAAGAAGAGGAAAGCTTGAAGACCACATGAGGTTGAGGACTTCACAAGAGGCCAAGAGGATGCAAGGAGGTAAGAGAGGAGAAGGAAGTGGGGGAAGGGGTGGCTAAGGGCCAACTGCGGCGGCGGCCGAGGCACATCGCCGGGTCGAGGCCGAGCTTGGGGGAAAGAGGGGAGGGGGAGTGATGGAAAGGGAGTTGGGGAAGGGAGGCCAAGGCCGCGGATGGCCGAGGCCGACCAAAGCCGTGAGGCCGAGGCTGACCGTGGCCATCCGGCCGAAGTGGGGAAAAGGGGGAGAGGGAGTGGGGAGGGGATGGGGGAGGAAGGAAGGGGGAGGAAAGAAGAGTGGAAGGAAGGGGAAGGGAAGAGGTAAGGGGAAAAGAAAAGAAGGGAAGGGGAGGGGCGGCCTCAGCCGAGGCCGAGGGTGGTGTTGGCCCGGGCGGGGAAGGAGGGAGGGGAATGGGGGAGGGGGAAGGGTGCTCGAAGCGAGGGAAGATGTCGGAGGATTGCCCAAAAAGACGAGGAAGAAGCAGAGTGCGCGACGTTGCGGTGGAGCGAGCGGGCGATCGAGGGCGTAACATGGCGACATGTTTGAGGACGATGAGGCCGGGTCTGTGGAGATGTCGAGGGTGCCGCTGAGTTTTGATAGTGGAGTGGGGAGCTTTGATCCAGTACTAAGTCAAAGCAATATGTTGTTGACAGCGAAGGGAGCAGTGCCCGGTTGCCCGCCGAAGGAGCTATGGGAGGAGCTGAGTCAGCGAGTGGCTGCAAATGTGTTTCTAGGGGGTGGAGTGCTTCGTCGATGGCGGTGAGCCCGATGGTTCCCTCTCCGTATGTCCGCGCGCCGAGTGGGGAGGTTGCTCCTGTGATGTCGCCGAGGTATGTGCCGGGTTTGTTGGTGGAGAGACGAGATATACCATGGTCGCCAGTGATGTTCAAGGGCCACAACACTATGCCAGTGGGGTGGAACTTTTGGTGCATGTACATGCTAGAGCGTTCGTCTTGGGTGGAGAGGTTGGAGGCATTGGGATTAGTGGCTGCGATAGAGGCGACGTTCAAGGTGATTCATCCGATCAGAGATCTTAAGGGCTTGACATTGTTGCTTTCGAGGTGGAGCTCGCAGACTCATACATTTATCACGGAGTTTGGGGAGATTGGGCCGACACTTCTGGACGTGATGATGTTGACCGGGTTGCCGATGCACGGGACAGAGGATGCTCGTGCAGTGCAGTTGACGGCGTCAGAACGGTTGACTGTGAAGGGGCTGTAGAGGATTGCGAGTGAGATAAAGAGCCATCGTAAGGGGACGTATAGCGGGTGGATCAAACATTTCTATGGTACGGCAATTGCACTACCCGGGCAGAAGTCGGTATTAGAGAGCAACTTTCGAATGGGTCCTTACTACAAGGACGAGAGATATGAGCTGGCGGGTTTCCTTGCCATGTTCTTGTCGAGGTACGCGCTTCGATTGTCTTTGTTTCAGCATCTCTTACATGTTGTGCTTCAATTGCTCTTTGATGTGTTGTAGCCGAGTCCTATACTTAGAGAAGAAAAAAAATTGCTTTGAAAAAAAAAAGTTGACGTAGTGATACTGCCATGCCTCTCATTTTATTATTTAAACAGGGTTGGGTAGTCGTAATAGATGTTGTATGTTCTATAATTGTAGGTTTGTATTGGAGGGTACGCCAGAGGATGGCATTTCCCCGAGGGTATTCAAATTGGCCGTCCGGATGGCTGGGGGCGGTCGCGTTGGGCTAGCCCCTATTTACTTAAGCACGTTGTACTCGCGTCTGGATTAGTTTTCCAATGACGTGCAGAGGTCATATGGACGCTATCAGGTAGCGACATACATAGATTGGATGTTTTTACAGCGGTATCTGTTTGAGATCTATGTGGATTATCGGCCTATGGGGCTTCCTCTAGTACATCCGTCGCTGAGGAGGACTATAGTGACACAGCCGAGCAGGTCGCATGAGGTGTCAGCTTGGTGCGCGGCTGGCTGGGTATATGCTTGGGCGGGCGGGAAAAAGCCTGGGCGTGAGTTGGCGGACATATTTGACGATCGAGATGAGTGCATTCTTCGTCCATATACTGACATGCATAGCTCGTACGATATTCCTCCATGGATTGGCCTGCAGGACAGTATTGTGCGATTGCTGAGTCGAGATGAGCTGACAGACATGGCGGTGGCCTTGCTAGTGGCCTATTTTCTGGGGTGGCTTCCTGTATTGACTGATGACGGTGAGAAGTCGGCTATCAACCAGTGTTACGTGGTGAGGTATAACCCCGACCGCCTATCCATGAGCTTTGGTTATGATTTGGAGCCCCCATGTGGCTATGCTAGGCCTTGGGATGCAAGGAGGGCCTTTGGGTATACCATCCTAGAGGAGGCACGGAGGTGGCCGATACCGACAGAGGAGTGGAGGAGACCCGGGACATTGTCGACGGGGGTGATGACAGTCGAGTATGCGCAATGGTGGTCGTGAGTGAGGTCGACGTGGTCAGAGTGGATGTCGCAGGTGCCGTCGACAGGCAGCAGGTCGACATCTTTGCCGGTGATCGAGAACTGGGGCTGATATCAGCACAGGTTGCAAGGCAGTCAAGTATGTCGATATTATTTACAGGTGTATCAGATTTGCCGATGCCAGCACGCACGTCGCGGGTACCGGCAAAGGTCCCATTTCATCATTGAGGGTGGGTATGATGGAGAGTGCACTGCAGGGGGTGTGGGTTCATCGGCAGGGGGTAGACATAGGCCGAAGAGGCCGCGGGAGGTGCTTGAGGAGTCGGACTCTGAGGTTAGTGCTACTGTTTGTTTTCGTTGCACAGTTGCTAATTATCGTGTGGAGTTTGCTCTAAGCTTCTTCTCTTGTTTTTTTTTGACAGGGACTTGATGATGCGGAAGATGCCATTGATGTAGATTCTGACGATATGGCGGTATATGCTGAGGCCGTCACTCATGATACTGGGGAAATGGATGCTGAGGCAGCTGAGGAGGACGAGGAGGTAGATGTTGAGGCGATCGACGAGGTTGAGGTGATGGATGCCAAGGCGGTCGATGAGTGTGAGCCGATGGATAGTGCGGCCGTTGAGGAGGCCGCGGCCGTGAGCAGGCAGCAGCCTACATTGTGGAGCCGATCGAGCCAGCCAGTCATCCGAGTCCGTCACTGGTCTTAGTTGAGGAGGTGTTCGGTGGCCCGATGGGTCATACGTTCGAGGTGGATGATTGGTGGACTAGTAGAGAGCCGGATGTTCCGACAGGAACACACGACGGGTCGCGGGCTACACATGGGATAGTTAGAGACTTGTTGCCGAGACCGGAGGTACATGGCTCTCATGTCGTGGGGCCTATGGTGGATACGTTGTTGGGATTAGCCGTAGATGCGAGTGATGCTTTGTTTGTGATGCATGCTGCTACTGTTGGCGTGCGGTCAGCAGGTGACGGGGTGACAGGAGCGGGTGATGCTAGTGGCGGGTCTTCAGTCGGACAGGTGGATGGTGCACAGTGGGAGGGTGTTGGATTGTCTGATGCGGTAGTCTATCGGTTGGAGATGATCAGGGCGACACAGCCGCAGACGTTTGCTGGGCCTAGGACCATGCGTGGCGCTGCATTGACGAGGGCGTTGCACGCCGCGCTCGTGGATTGGTTGGCGACACTTGGTGCAGTGTCAGCCTTAGCTTGGACTCCAGAGGTCATATTTGATTTTATGTCAGAGCTCGAGCCTTTCGTATCATTTGGTTTCCAGTTGGACTGGTCAGCAAACTATATTAGAGCGAGGGGATAGAGTGCCGAGGCTATGGCTGGACTGACCGCTATAGGGGCTCAGGAGGTGATTTGGCAAGGTCGTAGGCGAGTGCTTGACGTAGTATTGACAGATGTGACCCGGGAGGTGGCCGAGTTTCGGGTCTGACATGCCGAGGCGGAGGCCCGACAGACAGAGGTAGAGAGACAGTGGGCTGAGCTGGATGATAGATGGTCCGATTTACAGATGCAGTGACGGGATTTGGAGGCTTACACTTCTGATCCTGTTGGTGATTGCTTATTTCTTTACAGTAGACATTGTGTACTTTGTATTTTTTTTGTAGTTGGTCCGTAGTGGCCTGCAAACCTGTGACCTGTACGTATTTTGTTGATATTGATATGACAGTCATATGGTTATTTTGTACCTGTGTTGGTTGTGAGATGAGGCTTAGTTGTTGATGTGCTTGTACGTCTGGCATGTGGTGTCTTTCCGTTGTGGTTCCCCCTCCCCGCCCATAGCAAGTGACTTAGTGAACGACGTGTAAATGAGAGAGTGCATTACATACAATAGACGGTCTTTGCATTGATAGTAGTTAGGCCAGAATGCCATTACATGGGTAAAGTAAGCACTTGTAATAGTCAGCAAAAGTTACAAGTCATAAACAGGTGTGCATATACAAAAAGAAAGCTATGTGTGTAAATGCTCTAAGCTTTTGGCGGGCGGGGCTGGGGGGACAAGCCGCATTGGTCATGCATAATACTTTTTCAAATAGCAGCCGTTGATAGGGGCCGTGGTTTGTCCATCTTCCTTGTTGAGCAGGAGGTAGGAGCCGTTATCTCTGGCTTCATGTACTTAAAGTGGTCCTTCCCAATTCGGTGTGAACTTGGGGGCTGACATGTTGGCGCGCACATGTTTGGCGGCCTGGAGAACAAGGTCGCCCTCGACAAATGTCCATGGCTTCACAATCTTTTCGTATGCCTTAGTGAGCTACTCGTGGTACTTCTTCGTACGGCTTAAGGCATTGGCTCTTCTTTCATCAAGTCCTTCAAGGGCAGTCATTCTGGTTTCTTCTTCCTCAAGGCCACTGCTTAGGGAGAGTCTGGCTGATGCAACAGCAATCTGGCTGGGACCACGCATTCGTCCTCGTAGACAAGGGAAAAGGGTGTGGCCTTTGTTGCTGTGTGCTTGGAGGTCCTATAAGCCCAAAACACAAGGCTTAGTTTTTCAGACCATGCGTGACAATACCTGCAGTAAGGTCTTGTTAGAAGCTTCGGCTTGACCGTTCCCTTATAGGTAGTAAGGGGTGGATGTAGCGTGGTTAATGTTGTATCCTTCCATGAAAGCTCGGACATCCCAGTTGTGGAACGGAGTGCCATTGTCAGATATGATGCACTGGGGAATACCAAAGCGGCAAACAATCTGATAGCGCAAGAAGTTGGCAATGGCGCCCCCCGTGGCTCGTCGTAGAGGTACGACTTTGACCCACTTTGTGAAATGTTCTGTGGTGACCAGAATCCAAGCGTGGCCTCATGATGTGGGGTGGATGGGGCCTATGAGGTCGAGAGCCCAAGAGTGAAATGGCCATGGGGCTAAGATCATGTGGAGGTCCGACGCTGGTGTGTGCATTCTGTCAGAGTGTCTCTGGCATGGTTGGCAGTGTCGGACATGCGAGATCGCGTCAGATTCCATAGTTGGCCAGTAGTATCCCAACCTCAACAACTCCGCATACAGCTTCTGAGAGCCTTGATGCTCACCACAATCACTGTTGTGCACTTCGTTAACCACCTCGACTGCTTGGGTACCCTACAAGCATCGCAGGGTGCGTCCTGAAATTCCCTTGCGAAATAACTCTCCTTCAGTTACAAAGTATTTGACCGACTTTCGTTTGATAGATCGCGCTGAGCTGCGGTCTGGCGGTAGGACTCCATGGGATAAGTACCGGATGAAAGGTTGGCGCCAGTCCCCTTCGACATCAATGGCAAGAGCTTCCTCATTGTCCAGTGCATACAAGCACTCGGGACAGTCTCTTTGTATATCTGAGGCATCCTTGGCCATGGATGGCCAATAGAGGCCCATACGCTGTAGGCGACGGTATAGAGGGGGACCGTCGAGGCCATAACACTTCTGATGGCCAAGTCTGAGCTTATGCTTCGTTTCTTCCGATGCCAAACATCTAGCAAGAGTGCCCCCGGGGCATCGCTTGTACAAGACATCCCCTAGCATTAAGTAGTCTATGAGAGTAGATGCGAATGCAAGGGATGGTGCTTTAAGTTGGTCGATGATCGGCTGCCTCCAATCATCGGCGGTAGTGTCCCTCGGGATTAAGTTCATGGCTATGCAAGGTTTGGTCCTCTTGATGATGGTTAGCATTCGTTGTTCACCGTCGACTTTTATCTTTGACGCGATTGTGGCCAAGCTGTCCGCATGTCTGTTGTGGCACCTGTTGTGATGTTCATATTGTACATGGCCAAATCTTGCTTCCAAGTGTTGAACCAAGGCACGATAAGGTGCCAAGGCAGGCTCCTTGACCGCGAACTCCCCATCAGCCTGCTTCATGATCAATTTCGAGTCTCCTTTCACGCATACTGACTTAGCCCCCATGCTGGTAGTCAACATAAGGCCAATGACGAGTGCCTCATACTCGGCTTCGTTGTTAGATACCGGGAACGCAAGCTTGAAGGATAGGGATGTGGTAACACCCTCTGGATTGCGAAGGACTACACCGGCACCCCCTTGGCCGAGGGGAGCTTCAATGGGGCCTTTGGTGGTGGCTGAGCCATCAAACTCGAGCATCCACAGTTCATCGATGTCGGAGATCAGAGCCGTCTCCTCCCTAGGCAATTGGTCTGAGGTCGGTTCATATTGTTGGCGTGGGAAGAATGCCAAGAGGTCTGCGAGTGCTTGGCTCTGTAGAGCTGTAGGATTCTTGATAGATAAGCCAAATTCAGCCAATAGCAGCAACCAACGGGTAAGTCGACCAGATAGGGCAGGGCGTGTGAGCATGTATCGGAGTGGATCAACCTTGGTGACAAGTGTGGTCTGGTGCGACAAGAAGTAGTGTCTGAATTTCTGCGAGGCGTAGACCAAGGCTAAGCAATGCTTCTTGAGCTCAGAGTAATTGGCTTCGGGGCCCCTTATCGATCGACTAAGATAATAAACTGGGCGCTCCACTCCATCTACCTATTGGGCAAGCAATGCCCCTATGGACCTGGGCGTGGAGGTCAAGTATAGCAAGAGAAGAATACCTCATTGTGGCATGACCATGGTCTGCGGTGACATGAGGACCACCTTGATCTGTTCGAATGCTTGTTGTAGGGGCACACCCTAATTCCATGGTGCGCTCTTGCGTGTCAAATGCTGGAAGGGTGTGATAAGTTCGGCCAAGGCGGGGATGAATCGGCGGAGATAAGAAACCTTGCCGAGGAAGCTCTTCAACTGTTTGGTGCTCTTAGGCGGGGGCATTTCCTGGATGGAGGCGGCCTTGGAAGGGTCAACGTCGATGCCCTGTCGGCTGACTAAAAAGCCAAGGAATTTATCGGAAGAGACTCCAAAGGCACATTTCAATAGATTCATTCGCATGTTGTATTGTCGACAGCGATCGAAGACTGCTCGAAGGTCCGTGAGATGATCACTTTCCTTTTTGGATTTGATGATAAGATTGTCAACTTAGTCCTCTACTGTGCGGTGGATCATGTCGTGGAAGATTGCTATCATTGCTCTTTGATACGTTGCACCCGCGTTCTTAAGGCCGAAGGGCATGACTTTCCAACAAAAGTTACCCATAGGAGTGCGGAAGGCTGTCTTGGCACAGTCGTCGGGGTTCATCCAAATTTGATTGTAGCCCACAAAACCATCCATGAAAGATAAGGTTTCGTGTCCGGCGGCTGCCTCTGTAAGCATGTCGATGTTGGGTAATGGGAACTCGTCTTTAGGGCATGCCTTGTTCAAGTCCCAAAAGTCAATACAAACATTTGACCATTCTTCTTCTGCACAGGGACAACATTAGCCAACCAGATAGGATGAGTGATGGGCTCAATGAAGTCGGCTTGTAGAAGTCGTTCAATCTCGCAGTTGATCTTTAATTCGAGCTCGGGGCAGAAGGACCGTGGACGTTGTCGAATAGGGCTGAACCTGGCAGCAATGTTGAGATGGTGCATCACCAAGGCGGGATCTAATCCAGGCATCTCGTTGTAACTCCACGCCAATACATCGCGATATTCGCGAAGGAGGGTAACCAATTCCTTTCTTCGGCCTGGGGCGAGTTTTGTGCCAATGTATGTCAGTCGTGGCTCCTCGCCCAGGTCAGCCAGGTTTATTTCTTCAAGATCTTCAGCTTGAGGTCGAGGGCCGTCTTCGTAGCAAGGCGATGCAGTGCCCGGGGTAAGCTCAGGGTCTGGCGGGCAATGCTCGGCCGTGCAACACCATTCAATTTCCATGGGCCGTTCAGGGTCGGGGGGGGGGGTGGTCAGATGACGGACCACCTGACGCCCCCGCACACCGTCATAGTTGGTAGATAACCTTGCTGTCTTTGACAATGCGTTGGAAGGTCGGTTCGGCCTTTTGCTTCTTGGACTTGGGGGATGAAGGGGTGGAGTTGGTTGTGGTAGCAGGTGGAGGCATTGAGGTCGATCCCTTGCTCTTGGTACTTCTCTTGGGCTTGGGCTTAGGAGGTTTGTATCCACACAGCTCGTCCCAATTTGGCAGCTTGGTGGAATGTATATGAGTAGCGTTCTCACCGTCCTCGGCAAGCTCCATGAAGAAAGAGGCTTTGGCAAAGTAAGATTCGGCACATTTGAAAGGGGCTTTGGTTGTGGGGATTGTCATTGCTACCTCATGTCCCGTAGGACCGGCCATCAGCTTCACACACAGGTGGTACGTTGAGGGAACGACCTTGTTGACATGAATCCAAGGTCGGCCAAGCAGGAGGTGTCGCTGTCTATCACGTGAAAAGTAGTGTCTCGATGGACAGTTTCGATCATGAGGTCGACAGTGATATGGCCAAGGGTGGATTGGGGGCCTTGTCCAAAGCCAGTAATCTTGATGGGGTCGCGGATGATCTTTCTTGGAGGGATACCGGCTCGTTGCAAGGTGACGAGTTGTATGATGTTGATTGAGGCACCGCAGTCTACTAAGGCGCGACGGAAGCCTGTGCCAATAACAGTGCATTCAAGGTACAACGGTCGGTTGTGGTATTCAATCGATGGAGAGTCCTCGTCTGAGAAAATGAATGCAGTAGAAGGGACGTGTCTGAGTTCGGCTTGGGCAGTGAAGCATTCGGGACCGAGGCCTGTGGTGACCTCGATCAGACAGTTCGAGAGATAAGTCCGTGCCACGGGCCAAAACCCCATTTCATCAAAAAAAAGCTTTTGATTGGGAGGTACACAAGGTGTGACCATGGGAAAGACCTCCGTAGAAGCTTCGGGGACGAGAGACTCCATGTGGTCAGTAGCGGCCATGAGCACCTGATGCTTCCGATTGTTGTTGCCATGGTGTGGGTAAGGCTCTTTACGCACATCGTTGTTCTTTAGTAGCTATAGGTCGCCTGACGCAACATTCCTTGCAAATATAGTTCGCAAAGTATTGCAATTTTTGAGAGGATGGCCAAGGGCTTGATGGAAAGGACAGTAATTGGGTCTGGTCTTCTCTTTGTTCGTGACGTTGTTCCGTATTGGTGGCAGTTGGAAAATTTTGTCATGTGTCACCCACTCCGCCAAGAGTTCCTTCACTGTATTCAAATCACATGGGTAGTCGGGTGCAAGCACCTGTTGCCTTCGCTTGTCGAAGCGTCGATCCTCATCCGGGAACTGACGCTTGAAGCCAGTGTAGTTGTTGCTGCTACTGTTGTTGGTGCTGTTGTTGTTACGCTGAGTGGTGGGCGCGTCTACCGAAGCCAGTAGTGCATTTTGCGGTTGCGGCTTCCACAGTTTGATAGGACCGACCGTCTCGTAAGTACGGCGGGCTGTCTCCTTGAGGTGTCCCCATGACCTCAACTGTAGGTTCTCGATATGCACCCGGTAGATGTCAGTCATATTTATTATGCATATGGGAACCAACGTTTCATCCTTGCTAAAGTCAGTGCACTCAAGGCATTTGAGATGGAAGCGATGCATGTACTTATTCAAGTCTTCCCCTTGGTTCTGGCGAATGCCAGCGATGTCAACAATAGTCACTCGTTCGGCCTCACAGTGGAACTTGTCTAAGAACAACTGGACCATGTCGTTCCATGCGTGGACAGTCCCCGCAAGGATTTGGTGATACCAAGTGTAAGCCAAGCCTATAAGGGACTTGTGGAATTCCCTAAATTTCAAGCTATCTCCCGGACCATACTGCTCTAATGAGCCCGCAAATCTCGTCAAGTGCTCACGGGCGTTGCCCTCGTGTCCGTTGAAGAGCAGAAAAGCAGGTTGTTTGTACTTCGTGGGATAGGGTATGGCGGCAATATCATTGGCATATGGGGCATGGTCTGTCAGGTGGGCAGAGGGATTAGGTGTAGAATTTTGTGATAAGCGGTGAATGAGTGCATCAAAGTCTAGCTTGGAG
The DNA here is from genome assembly GCA_033070095.1 of Escallonia herrerae. Taxonomy (NCBI): domain Eukaryota; kingdom Viridiplantae; phylum Streptophyta; class Magnoliopsida; order Escalloniales; family Escalloniaceae; genus Escallonia; species Escallonia herrerae. The sequence goes on along the minus strand of JAVXUP010000800.1, from coordinate 409 downwards.
ACATAGTCGGGAGACGGGTCGTCATGGACGGTCAAAGGGTGGCGGTTGGCTGGGATGACGTGAGCCCCCGAGCCCCGAGAAGGAGCAACTTGATGTGCGGGTACAACGGAGGGTTGATATATGATAGGGGTTTTTGGTGGGAGTTCTATATGGGCATGGTTGAGTGGGTGAGACATGTCCACTACCTGGCCGGTGGTTTGGCGTTGTTCGGTTAGGTAAGGGTTCTGCTCCATCTCAATGGAGTCATGGGTTTTAGATGAACTTTGTGTTGGCATGGGCTGGTGGGCCGTGATAGGGTGAATCTGTTGCAGTACGGGTCTAAGGTCTGCTTGAGGTCTTCGTGATGGCCTGATAGGACGTAGCACATCAGCTGCAGGAGGCGAAGATGTCGCAAGTCCTACCGCCAAAG